>ML682058.1:7505433-7592080 GCA_007922195.1 Podocnemis expansa
AGAGAGAGAGAATAAAAGGCCACCACCCACATTAGGGGGCATGCTTCATTGCCATCTAATTCCAGAGGAGATGCTGTTGGCCTGAGTCCCTGGCAGGGCTCCTGAAGAAAACCATTCCTGTATACTGCCTCCACATAACCTTTTGGGTTTAGTGAGTATGACATGTTTAGATCTAAGAAATCCTTACACATCAAAACTTTTGATCTGCAAATCAGGCAAACCTTGTCTCACTGGTTACTTACACAGTGCCTGCAACACCCTTGGCATACCAAATGGGGATGAGTTGGCCCCCAAGAAGAGAGGAGAGTCTGGGCACTGTTATGGTGAATAGCAAAAGGAAAAGAAGAGTTTGAGATGAATAGCATGTCAGAAATCCTACTAGATAATCCCACACCACTTCCAATTGGTGGTGGTAACTTTGCTACTGACTTCAAATGGGAGCAACATTAAGCACTGAAACTGTGTAGTCGTCTCCAGAGACATCCCAGTCTTGGACTGGCTAGCCTAAAATCCACTTTCCTTTTCTGTAATTGTGTTACCACATATTCACGCATCCCCTAAGTACCTGTGCAGCAACCAGCTAAGGCTTAAACATCCAAACCCACTGCTTAGCAGAGTGAGAACATGAGAGAAAAGAGTTAAGCCTTTTTTCAAGTAGGTGGTATGAAGACCTAATTATTTCCATGCAGTTTAGGCTAATACTGCTCTAGTTTTCTGCAGCCTCCTTGCTTCTGGCCACTTGACATTTTTTACATGTTTTGCCCATAATGTTTGTGCTTTACTTTCAATGTTGTTGTTTCCCTGGCATCTATGCCAACTGAATTAGGAAGTGGATACATTTCAGGACTGATGTCTGTGACTAAGATTAGCATAGCATCACTTCTAATGATCCCTAGCTTGAAGAATAGGTAGTCTCTGAAGATTTCTACTCTGTAATGTGACTTTTAGATGGTAATACAGAAAGCTTCCAAATCAGTGTACTTTATGCACCAGTACATGCAAACTAGCCACATTAAGGTTGCAAAACCGAGCACTTGAATAAATTTTTTCAGTCTTTAAATGCCCCAGGACTCCTTCCTTCTTTTACCACAATTAAAGTTCCCTTTGCAAGCTGAATTCAACACCTTGTCATCATCCATATGTACACGCTACATACTTCCACTGATCTCACTCCTTCCTTCACAGGACGCCTGCCTCATTTAGAGGCTAGGGTGGACGGCACTCTGCAACTGGGTAGTTGGCCAACATTTTTATCCTCATTCAATAGGTTGACCCCAGGACTATTTACCATACATCTAAACCCTACTCTGAATGCAGAATTATTAATTTCTTCTGGTGCTTTTTATTGGTATTTGTCCTTATAGTGTGCAAGTGCTTCATATGCTTATAGTTTTACCCCCAAATCACTTTTTACTGATGAACACAGGGATTTCTGAAGCATACAGAGAGTAAAGTTAAAATTGTCAAGAGTTTCCAACTTTGGGTGTTCTCCAATATTTGAATCTTAAACACTACTTTGATTTTCTGTTACCATGTGACCTTGCACTTCCCTGAATTTATTTTCCTCCCGTTTTGTAAGTGTCCTCATCTTCTAAGCATCTGACAAAGCAGGATTTTCTCCCACAAAAGCTCATACAACAAATAAATTTGTAAGTCTTTAAGTACCACAGGACTGCTTGTTTGTTTTGCTGAACTAGTCTAACACAGCTGCCTCTTTGGAACTTGGCAACTTTGGGTGTGCAGCTTCAGAAGCTTGGGCCTAATTTTTCAGAGACCTTCATATTTTCATAGTACTGTGTATGTTCAAAGCACAGCTCTGCTTGATGTCAGCTGCCTCTCTGAGTGCTCACATCCTGAGACTGTCACATTGGGCGCTCAGAAAATGAACAGTTAGTGGCCAGATGACCATTTTTATTAAAATTATTTTCCCAGCCCCACATAGGAACTCTGTGTGTCAGAGGCAGGAATAGAATCCAGTTCTCCACAACAGCACCTAATTGTTGCATCCTCAAGACCAGGTTCTCTCCTTCCAGGGCTGTTCCTAGGGAGCAGTTGAGGCGAGTACACTGAGCCCTGAGGTTCAGTGGGCACCAAACAGCTGCACTTGTTCAACTGTAGCACCAAACAACCAAATGTGCACACATTTTGTTACTCCTGTTGTTCTGAGCATGCTCATCTATGTGCCAGAAGCAGAGATAGGTAGCAATTGCTGCAAAACACTGTTTTCAGCACTACAGGCAAGGCACTGAGAAGCACCTTGTTTGTGATGCTAGGAGGTGGGAGCTGAAATGGATGTAAGAGCCTCTATCACAAGGTACACTCACCGTTAAGGGTGCTTCCTCCTGGCTGCTCCAAGGATTAGCTCCTTCCAGGACTAGGGACCACTTCCACTGCATACTCAACAGAGACTCTTTCTGCAACTCTAAGCGCTCCTTCATGACTTGGTTTCCCCCCCTTTAGCCAAATAGCTATACGTGTTCTCTCCTTCAGGAATACTAAAGTTTTCTACTATCCCAGGCACTCTGTCTGATCTTTGCTATTACTCAACAGCTGGCTAGGGATCAAAGGTCCACCTTCTAATCTAAACTCCAGCCCAAGGATCCTCTAATCAGTAGACAAGGTTTGCATTCTCCTGCACCTTATTAGCTTGCCTTAAGCCTGTCATTAGTTTCTGACTTCTCCCACTGGTCTGAGCCTAGCAGCCCCACAACTACCTCCTCTCAGGCTCTAACTGTAGCCAACTTTCTGGCTCTAAACCCAGCCCCCACTCCTTCTTCCTCAGCTGGGCTCCATCACACAGTCCAGGGATTACTAAACCACCTGATTGCCCCAGTTGTGGCCAGTCTGCTTAATTGCCCCCACCCCACCCCATTCCCCACACTTAGCCTCCATGAACCCTTTCAGTGCTAGTCTGGGGCTAAAGACCTCTTTGCAAAAAGCTTGAGTCTGGCAAGCATTATCTGCCAACCAAAAAAAACCAAAAAGAGAAGTGTGGAGCCGGAGAGATTGACCTGAGGAAATACAAAGAGAATTTATAGAGTAGCTTGAGTAAATGACAACTCAAATAGGGTATAAGTGAGAGGAGAGCTCTTAAAGGCCATGTCTATACTCTGCCTTTAAGTCAACTTAAAAGCCCTTAATTCGCCATAAATAAAGCCAAGGCCACACTGCAAGCCAGCAAAGTCAATTTCCCTAGTCACTAAAGTTGACTTTGTAACTTCCACTTATAAAGTTGACTTTACCATTAAGTCGACTTTATTAAGTTGACTTAAGGCAATGTGGCCTGGGAGTGGCCTTAAGTTGACTTAATTGGCCTCCTAACTATAGAAAACATGGGGATGGGGGCTGAAGAGAAGGCACAACATAGCTGGGAGCATTCCCAGCTATGGGCACCACATCCAAACTTTCCATGTTCCCCGGCCTGATCTGACATCTCCCCACTGTCTGAGCTGGACCAGCATCTCCCCCACTTCTCAGCCCAACCCAGTATCTCTCAGCTTCTCAGCCCAACCCGGCATCTCCCCCACTTCTCAACCCAACACCACAGGTCTCCCCCTTCTCCAGCCCAACCCTGCATCTCTCTCCTTCCCCTGACCTGATCTGGCATCTTTCCCCTTCTCAGCTTGACCCCTCATCTCTCCTCTTCTCCAGCCCCACCCCAAATGCTTCTCCCTTTCTCCAGCCCAACCCTCTCTTTCTCCCCTTGCCCTTCTCCAGCATGTCTCTCTCCCCTTATCCAGCCCAACCCCCTCTGTCTCTCCCCTTGCCTTCTGCAGCCCAATGCCATGTCTCTCCCCTTCTCAGCCCAACCCTGTGTGTCTCCCCTTCTCTGCCCGACCCTGTGCATCGCCCTTTCTCTGCCTGACCCTGCCTGTCTCTCCCCATGCCCTTCTACAGAGCAACCCTGCGTGTCTCTCTCCCTTTCTCCAGCCCAGTCCCGTGTCTTTCCCCTTGCCCTTCTCAGCCCGACCCTGTGTGTCTCTCCCATTATCCAGCCCGACTCCCATGTGTCTCCCCTTCTCAGCCCAACCCCCCTGATATTGTTATAAAACAAACAAGGAGTCCTGAGGCACTGTTTAAGACTAACACATTTATTTATCGCATGGGCTTTCATGGGAGAAAATTCCACTTTGTCAGATGGTTTGAAGGTGGGGAAATTTACAGAACAGTAGGAAATAAATGCAGGGGAGTGTAAGACATAGGATCAGGTCACACTGTAACAGCAAATCAAAGCAGTTGTTAAGATTCAGACACTGGGAAACAGCACATAAGAAAGAAAGAAACCTGCTATCTCTTTCCAATTAAATTGTGTGAAAGCAGGATTAAATCATGACTATGGATTTCTTTCCCATTACAACAGGTGATTTGACATCACCTTCCTCTATGTGCTGTTTCACAGTGTTTGTGTCTTGACAACTGCTGTGCCCTGCCCCTGCGCTGGCAGTTGCCCTTTGGCACCTGGTCCAGAGCTGGAGGAGTCTGGGCAATGCAGGCTGGTTGTGGAGTGTTGTGCTGGGCCACATCAGGCTCCCTGGACTCCCTGTTGCCACACACAATATGGAGGGTGGTGTGATCGCTCACTTCCTGTACTAAAGAGGTGTCTGGGAGAGCCAGAGAGCTGGGTGTGGATGCTCTAAGCCGACTTAATAAGGTCTACTTTAAGCTGGCTTAAAATAGATCTTATTAAACAGGCTTAATAAAAGCCTGTAGTGTAGACATAGCCAAAATGGCCTACAAAGGTCTAAACACCAAGGAGAAGTGGGAGGAATATTGTATATTCACTGAGCTATCCAGGGCTGGATTAAGGGGCCTCAGGGCCACCACTGTTGGGCCCCCGGCTTGGGGTCCCAGCAGCCCACCACTGTGCCTCCCACCATGGTGGCCTGCATACAGACTGGTGCTAGGGGGGACCTTGGACCAAGAGGCCGGGCTCCACAGCAGTCCCGCCTCAGCGCCGTCTGGTTGGTCTGACCACAGGGATGGAGCTGGGTGGTATGTGGTGTGGGCTCCAGCGCAGCCCCTAAGGGCCCTGGGCCTTCAAATGCCATACTGGAGGCTGCACCACGCACAAGCCGACCCTGACCCTAGAGAGTAGTGAACACGTGCTGGCCCACCCCACCTTCTGGGGGAGGACCAGCCAGCCCAGGGACAGGGTGTAAGCACTGCTCTGGCCCCACAGCCCCACTCCCCCAGCACTAGGAGGACCCCCTCAACACTCCTCCAAGCCCCACCAACACTGTGCCAGGTTGAGTAGGGCAGCAGGAACCACATCATGCAGGGACCTTAGGGGCTGGGGCCAGGGGCCTTGGGCTTCTGCCACATAGTCTCTGCATTGATCCGTCCTGGAGTTATCATTAGAATAGCATCAAAGTGAACTCCAGCAAAGAGGAAATTTAGGCTGAGTCTCAGGAAAGACTTCCACACAGAGAGGTCTGTTAGGCTATTGAACAATTTCATCAGCAGAGCCCTATTGCATGATTCATTTGAAAGCCGGACTAAACAAGGCCCCAGAGAAGCTAGAGAACAACCCTAAAGTGACAGTGCGAAGATGCTTCTAGCAGAGGCCAATCTGGGTGAGTTTCACCCAATAAGTTAAAATCTGGAGTCAAACCTTGGGAGTATTTAGAGCCAGGATCTTCCTCTCCCTCTCTCCCAATCTCTATGATATCAAGGGCAGTAAAGAAGTGGCAACACTGGGGCCCTCTCCAAGATGAAGGAAAAGTCAGACCAAACTTGTTTTTGGTGTGTATGCTAAAACAGGCAGTGAGGGAGACAAGAGTGTAACATATTTAAACACAGGCTGTGAGAATTTCCTTAGCAACAGAGTCAGTTGGGCATGCTATTTGCATATTAACTCCAAGCAAATACATCTCTATAAACCAAGGTCTGAAGTATGTTGTCAGAATTGGAACAGGTCAAAACATTTTGAAAAATCCTTGGAAAACATCAATCTTCTTCATTCCATGAGTTGCAAAGCCAGGTCTTGTTTTGCAAAATAAATACATTGTTTTTAAATTTTCCTTTTTACAACCTTCCCCACATTTTTTTTCAAAATAGGGCAATAAAAATCAGTGATGTCTGGGACTCAATATTCTTCCCTCTTTACTCTCCATTTTTCCCTTTGCCATTCAGTAACTGGTCAAAAGTTGAGGAAGTTTGAGGTCAAGACAAGCAGGTGAAAAGGGGAGTTAGAGTGCAGAACAAAAAAGGCTTCTTGCTTATTTTCAGTGAATCAATGGTGGGAACTACAGACCACAAGTTACTGTGCGGCTCGGAATTTATTTCCTGAGGTGGGTAAAAAAAACCTCAAATTGTTTAGATGACTGGTTGGTTTTGTTTTGTGAGAGGAGAGAAGGTCATTACTTATTCTGGGCATCAGCAACCACTATCATAACCATTACTGGTCAGAATGTCAGTCTGGTGACATCCAGCTATAACCCTCCAGCACATCACTGCACCTGGGTTTTTGGATTAGTGCTGGCACAAAGGGAAGAGCACCATGTACTGAGCTCCATCAGCACTTGCTGTAACACCTAGCTATTTACAGGAGATGGACAAGCCAGCCAAACCTAACTCAACCCCACTGTAGCTTGTGAAATCTGATGAGCACATAGATAAGATGGGAAGAGATGGTAAAGAAAGCCCTTTGCTACATATACAGCACAAGGCATTGTAGCTTCAATCAAGAGGGACCCTTTGGAGAAGAATCAAAGAAACAAACAGAGGAAGGAGATAGTCAAATTAAAATAAAATGCTACAAATCCAGTTTTGTGATAATTATTAAGCTACCCATTCAAGTGGTACAGGTCACCCAATTAAGGTGGCTCCAAGGAGTGACCATGCAGATGCAAAGACAGTCTGCAGATGATTGGAAGAAGTGATACTGTGTTGAAATACAAATCCTGAGGCGTAATTATACAAAAATCTCTTAGTAGACAGTTTTGGGGAAACTTAAAAGTAAATTGTAAAAACAGGCTGACTAAAAAAGAGGCAATAGTTTACAGAATATCAATCGCTATGCCTGGGAGGCAAGATGAGAGAAACGTGCCCAGAATATCATCAGCCTTGATAAAAAAAATAGTGAATTTCCTCAGCAAATACAGCAAGTTTACCAGCAACATCATGTCACCAGCAAAGCAGCCAGAGAAGGGCATTCCCTCAGTCCTTCCCTCAGCTGGGAGTGAAGAGGATTCACTCAGAGGTCAAGAAGTTCAAAAAGGGGAAAGGTGGATTCTTGCCTTGTGTGTTCCTCAGATTTGGTGTCTCATAGTCACATAATATACCACTAAAGAGGGTCTGGCATCTCACCTCCCCAGGACTCAATCTCCTCCTAGCTGTGCCCTAGAATTAGGCCCCATTTTAGACTTTCCAGGGCAAGTTCCTCTTATGGGGCAAATGGCTATGGCTGGGCTCCACAAAGGCACTTAGGCATTGGGATACAGACATTAGGACAAATCCTCTCCTCCTTCTCATGGAGGACAGGGGAATTGATTCATTATTTATAATAAATACATTTAAATAATAAATAAAATTATTTATTTATTCATTCATTTTCAGTGGATAAAAAGGGTATCAATATATAGAAGTGATTTACTCAGTAGAATTACATTTCTCATAACAGAGTTCATATAGATAGGCATACATGTGGTGTTAGCTTGGATCTTGGCACCTATTAGACTAACAAGGAATGAAATGAGTGTATAAGTAGCTTAAAAACATGTAAGAAATGGAAGGATTGACACAGAAGTACCCCTGAGTAAACATGCAGTCAGAAGTTCCACCCAGAAAAAATTTTAATAGGAGAGATAAAGTTGGATTAATGCAAAAAGAGGATGATTTTTTTAAATTGTGTCACATTTCACCCCCTTTGATCATCCTTTAACTGTAACTGTGTATCATTTGATGTAAAGTGTGTCATGTAAGTTTGTTTTTGAATGTTTTGTCTCATGACATCCAGAACACTGCTATAGTAATACGTTTATTGTGTTGTCATATGTACAGTTATGAGGCTTTGCTGTGTAAAGTTTCCAAAGGTGTGTTTCATAGCTTGAAGCAGGTAAAACCTTCCAAGAGCAGAAGAACAAGTCACATCTCACTAAAACCAACCATAAAAACCATAAAACAAACCAGCTCTTCCATGAAAAATCAACTAACCAAAGCATCAATGTTCACTGGCCCAGGCATGGAGGAAGTCATACAAGGATGTTACTTGTCACCTGACCTGGAAGGGGTGGGGGACAAATCTCTAAAGAGGGAAGAAGGAATTTTTTTAAAAAGCAGAGACATTTTGCCCCGCCCCACCCCGCCCCCCCATCTACAAATACCACCAAGCAAATGAACTGATAATGACAGAAGAGGACCCGGCTGGAAGGAGAGGAGAGGAGAGAGCCTGTGATGAGAATCATTTGACTTTGTAAGGTTGCTGAAAGTGTTACGCTTAGTTTAAAATACAGTTGGTCTTTTATTTTCCCTTAATCAAATCTGACCTTGCTTTCCTCTAACTTATCGCTTAAAAATCTTTCTGTACTTAATACATTTGTTATATTTAAAACAGCACATTTGGTTAAACTTTACAGTGTGTCAGAGACTCCGTTTGAAGTGACAAGGCTAGTGCATACCAATTTCTTTGCTCATCTGATGAACATAGGAGCTTGCAGTGGGCAACACTGAACACTGTAAGACGGCAGTTCCTAGGGCTGTATCAAGAACTGGGGTGTTGGCTGGGGACAGACCACTGGATAATTCCATGAATGGCTATCTAGAGGCACTCACTCAACTGAGTTGGAAGCAATTTACATATTAGTCTGTCAGCAAGCTGGCTAGGAGCAGGGGTTCTCACATCAAAGCAGGGTAAAACATGCTCCAAGAGTGAGGATTGGGGCCCCACTGATTCACCAGTCTAGACTGCAGAGGGGAATGCTCTACTGCAGAAAAAAAGAGACGACAAAAGAAAAAGAAGGCTGTGCTAAGAAAGTCTGCAGCTACCTTCTATGAGCTGGTGAGGGAAGGAGGAAACCCAGGCAAAGAGTAGGAGCTGAGAGATCGGCCTTGAGTGAAGGTGTACCCAGAAGGGGGGTGGGGGGGAAATCCATGAGAGGTGAAGGATGATGTATCCCAAGGAGAGAGGAGCAAGGCTGAAGGGTCACTGGGCTGGAACCACAGAATCATAAAACCCTATGGTTTTATGAGACTGCAAGGGTCACCCATCCTAGTCTAACTCCCTGCCAAGACGCAGGAATTTGTGTCTAAACTCAGTGGGGAAAGAGCAAGGAAACCCTGGGGAAGTGGCAAGGAAGGAGGAAACTGCCTGAGACAAAGTGATTGAGAACACACTATGATCATCCAGTTAGAGAGCCAAGTCATGATACACACACAATTGAGTCCTGAGAGAGTGAGAGTGCAACCACAGGAAAGGGCTTTGGCCTGGAATAGCTAATTTTCAGATATAGTCAGAAGGAGGTACTTCAGCAGTGAGCAGAGCATGCCAAGACACTCCCATAAAAACTCTACATGCTTGTGATGTTAAATTTTCACATTTAATTTCACAAAATAAGGAACTGGCACAGGTCACAGGTGCAACCTTAACTCTGCCCCCGTGTGCGTGTTTTGGTGTCATTTTTAATGACATGATCACATATCGATTTCACAAAGAGTATCATGCAATTTTGTTTTACAGCCTTATTACTTTTGAGTCTGTTGTCTTCAGTTAATCTCTCCCAGTGTGGAAGAACATCACTCCACCCATGAATCAGCAACTCCAGGGGGAAAACTAAATGGCCATATTTTTAATATACAGCAAATCTCTGTCTTAACATGCAGTGCACTGGGGAACATTAACTGAGTTATTGTCCTCAGATTTCAGATGAGTCCTGATATAGTGCCCCAGTGGAAGAATTAAGGAGTAGATGAAATAAGATGTGTGACAGGCAAGGTTCCAGGGCACTGCAGGAGCATGTTACCATCACAGCCACTAATATATGCATGTGAGAATCAGTAAGTGTCACAGAGTCTGCTTCCTTTTTCCTGGGAAGTTGCAGAAAGGGGGGAGAACAAATGTGGATGCAGTGGAAGGCTTCAGAGATGTTCCTACAAAGAAAGCAAAGGAAAACACTTATGTAACTGTGATTTAAATGTGCGATTATGATCAGAAATACAACAGAGGTCAGCAGCATCCTATCATTCTACCTGTTAGAGTCATGGAATTTAATGTCAGAAGGGATCACCAGCTCATCTCGTCTGGCCTCCAGTATATGAGAGGCCATCCACCAGCTACACACAAAGGCCAAAGCAGACCAAAGTATGACACAGGCAGGGGACAGGGAAGAACAAAGTTTCACCAGTGCAGAAATGAGTCTTCTCATCTAAATATTTCATGACCTGACTTGTGAGGGGAACCCCATAAACAACTGAAGGGCCATATCCTGAAATCTTTCTTTAGTCCCTATTCAGGGAAAATTCTCCTCTGAAGAAAATTGATTGGCCTCATCTCCTAACTCCAAAGGAAGGTTGCCCTGAGGAGAGGAGTAAGAATTTCATTCCCAAAACATAATACCTTAGTTCCCACAGTGCTAGTAGACAGACTTATTTACTAGACCATCAGCCCATAAGCCACCAGTCACCAATGAATCACTATCCTACAATTAAAGCCTCCACATTGTTTTACTTCACACAGATGAATCAGAAGGATCTCAGTATCTCATGCAAACTTGAATGAGTAGCAGAGAAACAGCTACTAGCATCTCCTATTCATGGCTCTGCCTTTCATTTGTTTTCTTCCTTCTACATGGTCTGCCTATTGGCAGAATCATAGACCTCTCCTCTCATCTACTTCTATTGTTCTTCACCTTTCTTCTCATATAGGAGGTCAGAAAACATCATCTTGCTATTTGCTGCTTAGCTTTTGTAATGACCATTCACACAGCACTGAAAAAGTACATCTGTGGACTGTTGCCCTACCTGTAACTAAAGTAAAAGACAAAGCACAGGCCTCTGAGATCTGCTTTGGGTTCCAAATTCTGACTTGAGCTGTGCACATAAATACAAGCAAAAATAGAGCAAGGTGCACGTGTAAGAAACATTTCAAATGGACCTATATGAACGATACTCATATTCCTCAAAAACTCACGAACTCTAAGGTCAGAAGGAACCACTGTGATCATCTAGTCCAATGGTCGTCAAACCTTTTTTTCTGGGACCCAGCTCCAGACCCCTCTGCCATGCAGCAACCCCTCCACTGTGGGAGGATGGGCCGCACTGCCTCCCAGGAGCAGCATCAGATGGCTGGGGTGTGAGAAGTAGCTCCCACCCCCAGAAACAGTGCCAGCCAACTGGGGAGCATGATGCAGCAGCCCGCACTCCAGAGCAGTGCCAGTGCCACACACTAGTACCTGCAAGTCTCTGACCCAGTACTAGCTCGCAACCCGAGCTTTGACAACCACTGATCTAGTCTGACCTCCATCATTTGATCTGACCTCCTGACATTTTAAAAGGCCATAAATGACTCTGATTTGGGGATTGACATAGCTCCTTCCCCATAGCATTTGAGAAAGAAACATAGCCAAAGAAAAGCATGCTCAAAATAATCCCTCCATATGAAGACCTCAGAATCATACCTAGATACTTTATTCAGGAAGCAAATGTTATCCTGGTCTACAAGAATCAAGCGACTTGTGTCAACCTCCACAGCCATTTGGTAGTGTCTGTGGGAAAATGAAAATATTTCTGTGACCCAGGAAATGCTTCCAAATTCATTTGCACGCTGCACAACTTTAGCAGTGATCTGCTTCCTCTGTTCTCAAAAAGCTTGATTCCTCCTGTTACTCCCCAACTACTGCCCCATCTCCCTTCAGTTCCAATCTTACAGGAAGTCCCAGGTTTCCCTTCTCCAGCTCCACACCAGATCTGCTCCAGTCTCATTTCTGTTCTTGCCACTGATTAGACAGTGCTCTCACTCAGGTCTCCAGTGGCGAAGGGCAACTGAAATTTCTCATATTTAGATGAAATTCTAAGACCCAGACAAAAAAGTCACTTTACATCCTTTTCTTGAGTCATCCTAACAGCTCAAATGACTCCAGCTGCCAGCAATGGCTTGCAGGTCTACCTTTCTGCTTCTAAACTGTCTCCCTCAGCTTAACCTCTATCACCTCAGCCTGGCTTATTGCCAACAGGATGTCTCACTGTCACCTAAAAATTCCTAAACTTTCCTCCCCTGCCACTCCCTCCATTTTTTCCAGCTGAAAACACTGCTATGCCAACCACCCCTGCAGTTGTAAATAATGAGTCAATTCTGATTTGGCTGTCTCTTGCCCTACAAAGCTAGACTGTATCCAAATCTCTCTGCTTTGCAGCAGTCCTAAGATCCAATGCAGCTAAAACAATTGTCCAGGCGTGCCTCATCTGCTTTCATCAGATCCCCTCCTTTCTGTCTTCCCTGATATTCTCTCCAAACAGTCTAAAATACCACTTCAAAGAGCACTCTCCTTGCCTAACCTTCATCACTGCCATTTTTAAATACATCCACTGCAACAAATCTATGCTGCTTTGGGAGAAAAGAGCCTCCCCATGGAGATGGGTAATCCTGTTAGTTTAAAAGATAAATCAAATGCAAAAGAACTCTTTGACCTGCATCTTCCACCCTTAATGTTCAATGATTCATCTAATTAACATGTGCAGCTGGGGGTAGGGGGAGAATAAAGAAGTTCGATGCCTCTAGTCATTAGTTAGCCATGAGCAAGGATTTCTTCCCCCCTCTTCATTTTCTGGATAGCAGTATCTCATGATTCAGTTCAACTGAGGGAGGACCCAATGATTGTGTTGGGCTGTCTTTGGAAAAGGTAATGGTTTGAAAATAAGTGTCTGACTTGCATTTTCCTTTTTAAAAAGGAAAAAAACCACCACAATAAAAGCCTGATTCCCTATCAGTTTGATTCAACCACCATCTCACTTTTTGCCAGGCTACAAAACTACTAACCCACCTTTATGCAGTTTTTGTTTAAAACATATGTAGAGGGGACACACAGGGTTTCTACACAGTGACACCAGAAGGAGGGGTTTTTTTTGTGGATAATGGAACATTCTGCTTAAGAACAAACAGCCCTTTACAGTGCTAGAAATAAAAATAAAATTTTACACACAGTAATAAAACAGGATTTTGTGAGGGATATAGTTTTGTATGTCACATGCACCATCTATTTTTTTTTTAACCCTTGTTTTATTATTGACTGGCAACGTCTGTTGATTAGTGCACCCCTCTCTAATGCTCTGGTGGGCGTGCTGAGAGCTGTGTTTTAGGAAAAGACCAGTAAGCATATTTATGCATGCCCTCTGGGTCTTAAGAGATGTCTGTTCTGTAGGAACACATCTAGTTAATTGAAGTACTCTGACACCTTAGGTTTAACTTGAAACCGTTGGCCCAACAAGTTTTTCTTGTCATGTTATTGACTAGTAACAAGGGTCCCAGCCCAGGCCCGCCCTATTCCAACAGGTCCTCATCTGGGGCCCTGACAATGGCAGCAGGAACAGTGCTGGGGATTGTGGCACCCCCAGCAGCAGAGCGATGTTGGCGCATCCAAGTGACATCATCAGGGGAGTGCAACGGCACTGTCCCCTTTTGGGACCCCTCAAATGCCGGCGCCCTGCTGCAGCGCAGGGGCTGCTTACCGCCTACCGCTGGCCCTGAATAGCAGAGGGTTGCACCACTGAGTCTGCAGAGATCCCACCAAATCACTGACCTAGATTCTGGCAACACAACTGGACAGATATCTGGTGTCCCTGGGTTACTACCTATTTCTCCTTCTAAGTATTCTTCTGTCTCCTGGGATTCCTCCATCTTCCCCAGAGTACACATCCAGCAGCTGTACCTGTAGTTTGTCTAGGTACTGATCAATCACCAGCCCCAGTGTGGTCCATAACAGAAGTGGGGAGGAGTGAATGAGTACAGATAAATTAATGCACATACCCGCTGTTAAACTTTTGTCCAGAATCCAAACTTGAGGAATGCTTTCACTGAGTTCAGAAAAAATTAGGTAAAACCTTTTTCTTTTCAGAGCTTTGCGTACCTTTGTGCAACTCACAATGGAGGCCATAAGCAAGGATAAAGACTTTCCATGAAACATCCCAGTTTTCCAGTATTATGCAGTGGAAAAGTAGGACTGTAAATTGCACAAAAAAGTCAAGAGTTCCGGATAAGTTGTGAGTATGCAAGAAGCATAAATACTTCTCAGTATTTTTCCACTGTTTTCAATGCTACTCCAGTTTGTGCCATCTGAGAATCTGGCTGGGTGAGACTGGATTAGGGCTTGCTAAGAACCCTTCCATTAGTTTCCCCCTCTAGGGCTAGGGGTTAAAGTACAATTTGGCAAGCCCTGGAACCCTCCTAAATTTCTGGGTCCCCTTCATGAAGGTCTGGGCCCCCTTCACCCACCCCAGCTACAGCCCTCCACACACCTTCCCATCCACACCTGCCTCCCACCCCAGCTACTGCCCCCCAAAATGCCTGCCTCCCCACCCCAGCTACTGCCCCCAAATACCCGCCTCCCATCAGACACTTCTTTCCACGTCTTCCTCAATCCTCATTCCTTAAGCTTCCTGCCACCATGTCCCCACTCCAGCCCTCCTAACTCCCACCTCCCCAGCTCCCCCATCTTCACTTCACCCTCTTCAGCCCCCCCAACCCGTCCACACCTCCCCAGCCCTCTCCCCGTGCCCTTTCCTTGCCACAGCCTGACTGTCCCCAACCCCCAGAGCCCCCTTACCCACACTGCTGAGGGGCCAGGCTGAACCGGGCCAGGGGGAGGGAGGCTGCAGTGCTGGATGGTCAGTGGATGACAGGCGCAAGATTGGGCCTGGGCCACATGCACCACCCGGGCCCAGCAAGAAGGGGCAGGGCCGCCACAGGCCCCAGGAAAGGGGGGAGAGGTGGCCAGGCTCACCCCAGCCCCTTTCCTGAGCCAGCCCTAGGGGAACGCACTGGAATGCAGAATTCTGGCACATTTCTCTATTTTTAGGGGCCCTGGAAAGCTGCCCATCTAAAAACAGTGTTCCAGGGCATTCCCCCTTACTTTAACCCCTGTCTAGGACCTGGAGACCACTGCCAGCTTCTGAGAGAGTAGTGAGTCTTTCTTCCTGTGTTGACTCACCTCAGAACTGGATCAAATTAACAGGCTGACGGGGATAGGTCAGTGCCTAGACTCCAGGGTAAAAAGTAATAGCTTGTTTAAATATATAGTGGGTGCAGTACAACACTAAATTCCAAATTCAAATAAAAGAGAATTGTACTGTTTGTATGAATTTGCTGGACCATGTTTTATCTCATCACGCAGGAGCCCAAATGATGGCTGTGTGCAGACTATCCTATACCCCAAGTAAGGGCTCCTGGGCCAAAAGCAAACAATAGAAAGAACAAACACTTATGCTGGAAATGGCTGAGGTGGCTTAGGTTTCTTGCAAATTTATTTATTGTACGAGCTTTTGTGGGAGAAAAGCCTGCTTCAATTTCTCCCACAAAAGCACAAGCAATACATAAATATGTTGGTCTTTAAGTGTCACAGGATACCTTGTTTATTTTACTGAACTAGACTGACATGATGCACTATCCCCCCACCCCGACTAGGTTTCTTGTCTTACCTCTGTTTATAGAAAGGAAAGAGTGACACCCAGTGGCCAGAGGTCTGAGCTGCCTTTCTACTGGACCTCGCTAAAACATTTTTATCTGGTAAGTTCCAAAAGGAGTGTCTGTGTTAATCTAGTTCAGCAAAACAAACAAGAGGTTCTGTGGCACTTTTAAAGGCTAACAAATTTATTTATAAATAATAAATATAAATATAGAAAATAAGTATTTACTTAAATATAAAAATAAATGTTAGTCTTTAAAAAGTGCCACAGGATTTCTTATTTGTTTTATCTAGAAGTAACCTTCTTCAGCAACTCCATGGACTCTTTAGATGTAGGTACTTCCTATGCTGCTAAAGAAAACCCACAAGCACAATGCTGATTGTATACGACAGAGGATGTCTCTTGGTAGAGCCCACTTCATGCTCTAGGCTGAGCTAATGGATCTGTCATCTTTAAAGGTTTGGGATTTTTCCTAAAGTGTTAAGTAAGTTGGTAGGTCTTGTGATATGTGCCAGACTGAGTGCCCTACCTACCTACCTAAGGTCTCAGTGTATCCTCAGATGAGAAAAGTCCTTTTGTAGCTCAGACTTCCTTAACACTGCTTTTCACAGCATCTCTCAACACTGACTGGGGTAAGGAGAACTGCTTGCATCTGCCTAGTAATTATGGAACTCATCGATAAATGTGTTACAGGTGCTTTCTGTGCCAAATCCATAGACAGTGTGTGTCATCTACAGGCCCACTTAGCTAACCCCTTCTTAGTAAATAATAGCTTTTTATGATTTGTTTATTTAAATTTCTTTATTCCTTGCTGTGCTGACCCAAACTCTTTATGTTGCACATTTAGTCCCCTGTACTTAGAAAGTTCTTTCATTAACCTTACCTTAACATGCCAGCAACATTCAGGAATTTATTGGGCTACAGCAAATCATTTCTGTCCCTCTAAATCCAGATGCCCAGGAAAAAGGACTTCTTAACACTAATCTCTATAGCAGTATGTGGCAAACAAAAGTGGGTAGTTGACAAGGGTGCTTAAATCCAGTTACATTCTGGGATTGATAAAAAATGTTTTGCTAATCTCTTCTGTGATGAATAAAATAATAGCTCATTAAAAGTGGTTTTAACTCACTAAGAAGTGCTTGTTCCAACTGGAATTCTTAATAACAGGGTTAGAAAACTTTTTAGCTTACCAGTCATGTAAAGTAAGATAACTATTTTTAAAAAAATTCCCTATGTAATTAGGTAAAATGAGATACTGAAGACAGAATACATAGTGCAACTAATTGTGGTCCACACCAGTGCCCTGCTTCAACCCCCAGTGCAGTTTTTCAGGTCCCCTGTACCACCTCCACACCACCCTCAAGTACCTCTCACCCTTGCATCAGGACTTCTGGCTCTCACTCCCAGCAAGCCCTGACAGTCTCCATGGCATTATCCCTGGTCCTAGCTCCTGCAGCAAATCAGACAACCCATTCTTCCCCCCCTAACACAAACATCAGGGGATGACTACCTAGACAAATGGCTGCACCCTTCTTTTATACAGGGCTTCTGGGCCCTGATTGGCTGTGCAGCTATTTGCTCCCATTGGCTGGTCTTTTTCCAGGGCTTTTAACCCCTTATTTATCAGAGCAGGGAAACCACACTGCTATACCTCCAAAAAGGAATCTTTATCCACCCCAGCAGCATAGCCACAGGTGGGTCCAGGTTGGCAGAGGCCCAGCCACTTGGAGATGAGGACTGCCCACTGCAGTGCCCAGCAGTGGTGTGAACTTCATTGATGTAGCTGCAGGCCACCCAGCAGCCATGCGTGGAGCAAGGGTACCAGCGCTGGTGCCTCTGCTCAGCTTGTGGCTGCAGATGCCAAATGCTGGCCAGCCCCAGCCGGAGCAGCAAAGTTTGCACCGCTGCCAGGCATTGTGGTAGGCAAGCCTCATCTTGTCTGCTCTCCTTTTCTCTCCTTCTCCCACAGTTGCACTGGTTACCTAGTAACTTGAGCATCTCAGGTAGCTTCCAGTCACAGGACTGGAAGCTGCCCTTGGACAGGCTCACCCTGCAGATTCCAGGGCCTGGACAGAAAATGGGAGCTTGCTACACCCCTGGTTCACCCTATAAAAGGAATAAGGTTTCGACAATTAAACAGGGATACATTGCCAGCATTCCATGGGTTATAAAGAGGACAGGGCGCTATCCTTTCCCCTCTCACAAAGAGTGGTACTGAATGTTTTCTTTCTCTATTCTATATGCTGCTGTACTAACCTTTGAGTGACTAATAATTTTTTATTAGATAATTCCATTTGAGCCTGCTGTTTTGGACTATTTTGAATTTGTAGCAAGTGGGCTTGTCCTCCCTCCAAGACTAATGGGAGGAGCCACTATCCACCCCCTTGTGGGCAGAGGTAGGAAGGTCACTCCCACCATGCCAGAAGCACAAAGGCAGGACAGGAAGAGGATGAGGTGGGCCCTCCAGCTCTCTTGGGAGACAACTGCCAGGGGAGGAGTATGTCTCTTCCCTGCCAGAGTGGGACCCTGGAAAGGACTTTGGCTGCACTGAGGACTTGCCCAACCCACCTGAGCTGCCCCACAATCCAGAGGCTAAGGAGCTACTGGGACTATGACTGGCAACTTATTCCAGGAAGATGTATGATGACCCTTGGAAGCAGGAAGACCCTGAGGGGTTGGTAGAAAGTAGCCCAAGGAGAGCTGACTACAGTCCAGCACTGATCCTGCCTGAGCACTGGTCATTATGTTTCAGCCGGAGTCCTGCTGACCCAGTGGTGGAACACATCATCAATGTTCAGGCCCTAGGTTGGGATCCAGTGGAGTGTAGTGAGGTTGGCATCGCAGACTCCCCCCACTAGGCCCTGGGCACTGAGTCTGGTGCTCACTCCTGCTTGAGGGCCTGGAGCTACAGACTGCTTTAATTCCCTGTTTTCAGCCTCCCTACACTGATGCGACAGCGAAAGAGTATGGCCTCCCTCACAGGCTGACATGGAGACATGGCCATGCATCCCTACACTATTATTATTACTAAATTCAAATATACAAAACCTGTTTTGAAGACCTTTGATGTTTGAACCTTTCTTTTCTTCTTCCTTTTTTTGTAATTTTCATTCTGGGGCAAATTTTGAAATTTCAACTTTATTCCGGTTTGTTCTGATTGTGAAATATTGGAATTTCCCATGGGATGAGAATTTCTGTTTTCTGTTTTCCACTTCCAGTCACCACTGTTCTTAGTGCTTGTGTCACTATGCTTCTGCCTGCTTTATGTTCACTGTAAAAGGCTTCCTCTTGTAATTCTACCAGCTGCATTCTGTCTCCTGTGTTCAGTGTTTCTCTTCAATATAGTGTCCACATGCTGGATGGACCCTAGGTAATGGGACCTGTTATCTCTGGACCTAAAAAAACGAGCCTCCTGAACTAAAAGGCCCAACTCAATTAGCCCAGGCTGAAGTAGGCTCATCAACCTATATCTTTGGCTTAACTAACTCTGAAGAGCACCATAGTGAGTGATATGGGCTACAGATGAATTCCTTTGCTCACCACTGCCTTTAGCTGTCTAGGTTGGCTGGGCCCCTAATTTCCTCTCTCTAAAACTCTTAACAAATTTTTCCTCTATAACTTATATGGAGATAAAAGACATCAACTGGGTCTGAAATCAACAAGATAAATGTCAATAAAGTCAAGTGCAAAATACTACAGTTAGGCAGGAAAAACCAAATGCATAACTACAAAACTGGGAATAATTGGCTAGGTAGTGGTACTGCTGAAAAGGATCTGGGGGTTAGAAAGGATGGATCACAAATTGAATACAAGCCAAAAGTGTGATGCCTCTGTGAAAAGGGTTAATATTATGCGGAGTATGTTAACATGTGTCATGTATATTCTTCTTTGAGCACTGCCCTCATCCATTCCTATGTAGGTGTTTTTTGCCCTAGCCGGAAAGCTTTTTGCCCTAGCCTGTCCCAGTAGGGTCAGTGGCCAATGCCCCCTCTGACCTGCCCACCTGCATAGTATATAGGTGGCCATGACCCAACCCTCCCTTCAGGTCCTTCTTTTTGCCTGTTGCGATAGTCCTGGAACTGCCCACTCTTGCAGGTTTGCAAGCGCCTGTCTGTTTCTTCTTCCTCATCTATTTTCTCTTCATTCTCCACTCTGGAATCTCTTTCTGTTTCTATATCACCTCCTGGCTCAGACCGTATCAGAGATCCCATCTCTCCCACGCATCCTGGTGGCAGCACATGGCCTGGCAAAGACTCGATCATGCCCGGGTTCAAACCCTGTGTCATGTGTAGAAGGGCTTTGTCGAGCAGCAACCCCCATGAGAAATGCCTCAAATGCCTTGGAGAGGCCCACTGAACCAATAAGTGCCAGATTTATCGATCATTTAAGCCAAGGACGCAAAAGAAGTGCAAAAATAGCCTATGGCACAGGAAGAGGGTGTGATGCTATCCGGATCTAGGGGACTGGTTATGGCATTCTTTCATATTAATAATCCATATTTGCAATAATCTATATGTGATATACTATGTTTGGTGTCAATAGAAAAGTTGTAATCTGCTAAGAATGATTATATGGTTTATATGTAGGTATCAAGCCTGTATTAGAAATTAGAAATCTATTTGTTTTTATGTGTGTTCCAAGTGATTTGTTCTTAAGGCAATCCCAGACTGGGTGTCTGCAAAACTATTGTTCCTCTTGATGGCCCCCTCCCAGTTTCAGGGGGCCCAGGAACAAACCTGTTCAACCAGTTACCCAGACTGACCATGTGGCCCAACTCTATTTTGATCTGGCAAGGACTCTGAGATAAAAGGGAGAGGACCCATCTCCATTTTGTCTTTAGTCTCCAGTCTGCAACCTGCAATCAACACCCTTCTCTGGAACTATCCTACATTGGTACTGAACAAAGGTCTAAGATCCACCCAGGTGCTGGGTGCACACTAGAGGAGTTGGACTAACCTGCAAACTACAGATACTTCAAGGACTTGCTTTCTATGGACCCTAAATCATTTGTATGTACATGATTCGCTTTGACCCTTTAACATCTCTCATATGTAGCTTGTTTTCTTTTTATATTAAACCTTTAGTTGTAGTTACTAAAGGATTGGCTGGCAGCATGGTATTTTCGGTAAGATCCAAGCCTATATTGTTCTGGGTGATGTGGCTGACCCTTTGAGGTCAGGAGAACCTATTTCTTTAAGAGACCCAGTGGCTAGAGGAGACCATAGGAACTGATGTGCAGTAAGGGGCTGTCTCTACTGTGTTATGCTTGGTGATGACCAGAGTGGGGAATCAGAAGAATGTTTTGTTACTGACTGGGAGACTGGTTTAAGTACCACCCCTCAGTGGTTTAGGAGTTTGGCCCCTGGTTTTGCAGCTTGCCTTGTGTTGGTCACATTCAGAAGCGTATCCCAGGAGGCCTGGGTCACAGAGGGCCTATGCCCCACCTTGGTGCTGAGCAAGCCATCATTGGCACAGGCAGCCGTGGCACAGAGAATGCAATTGGCACCAGCCCTGCCTCAGCATAGGTCCCCATCTGGGAAGCCTAAAAAGCACTGTACAGGATCAGAATCCACAGTGGGTGCACACCCTTTGAAACAAAACCCCTGACATCAACATAAATCAGGATCCCTGGTATGGGCCTGAGGAGATCCACAGACCCCCAGCACAGAGGCCAAAGACACTACCAATTCCATTAACACCTGTGGCCTTCAAAGCAGCTAAGGTCCTCCTACAGCTACCAACCCCTACTCCACCCAGACTGACAGCATCGAGAGGGAAGTCAGCACTGCTGTCTGAAGCCTGGTGTGGACCCCAGGAAGAGTCAGGTCCATTGTCACAGAAAGAGTCAATGCGGGACCAGCAGCCAGGTAACCTGCGTCAGAATCAAGCCTCAGCACCCTGATCCCTGCAACTCCCCTCTGGGGAGGATCGGCACAGCTGTTCCCTGCCACGAGCCCATCAGTCCCCTCTGACTCATTCCAGGGACTCCCCACACAGCCAAAGAGCATCTACCCCCTTGGCCTCAGGCTCCGAGTCAGGAGAAGATGGGGCATACCTTTGATTCTCCTCAGAGACCTTTTCCAAGGAACACTTCCCAGGGCTTTCACAAAAGTCACGCCATACCAGGTTTCATTCATGCTCGTCTGGGGCTTCCAACACCTGACAAAGGCGTCGTCACTTGCTGGCACCACTGACACCAGCACTAGCACACCCAACTGGCAAGCACAGAAGGAAGCATTTCTTGTAGTTGCCTTGGCACAGAAACTGGGGAGCTCAAATGTCAACACCACCAGCACCATTGTGCTGTTCCCCACACGGAACCTCTCCAGTACTGACACGTAAGAGTGGACACTCCCCACACCCCACCATGCACAAGGAGTCCAACAGATCCTCTGCACAGGGCAAAGCATCCCTGTCACAGGCCACAGTACTGCAAACCTTTAAGGATTGCTCAGCACAGTGGACTGAGTGAGACTCTTGGGAGTCCCCACATAGGAACCAATAATGCCCAGATCACTCAGACTGGGAAGTGGGGACATCTGATGAGGACTCAGACCCAGGAGAGGGACCTTCAGGCCTTGGCAGGAATGACTCAAGGGTAATGTCTTACTCTTCACCTGATGAAGTAGTCTACCAGAGCTCCTTCTCACTAAGGCTATGTCTACACTGGCAAAGTTATTTTGAAATATCTATTTCAAAATAATTTTGCTGATATTAACTTGAAATAATAAATTTGAAAAACTGTGTCTTCACAAGACTCCTTTTTTGAAATAAAGTAGGAATTAGTATTTTGAGTTAGAGATCCTATATTAGACTCTCTAATTCGAAATAGGTCCACCCCCCAGGCAATTTTCCCCACCTGGGGAGAGGTGCCCCCCTCCAGGGCAGCCAGGGAACCCCAGCGGGGCTGCATTCCCTGCCAGGGCAGCCAGAAACTCCAGCAGGGCTTCATTCCCCGCTGGGGCAGCAAGGGAACCAGGGGGGTGCCACTTCCCTCCCCGGGATGCTGATCTGCCCCCCAGCCTTCCTGTTCAGGATGGGGGGGGCTTGCAGGGGGCTAGGGGCCCAATCAGGCTTGGAGCTGCTTGGGGTACCCCCAAGCAGCTCTAGCCTGGTCAATTTCACAGCTGTGAAACTGACCAGACTGGGAGCTGCTTGCTGGGCTCCGCAAGCAGCTCCGAACCTGATCAGACCCCTAGCCCCCTGCTGGCCCACCCCTCCCACTTTGTCAGATGCTTCAAAGATGGGGGAATTTACAGAATGGACTGAAAATGAATGCAAGGGAGTGTAAAACATGGGATCAGGTCATAGAGTAACAGCAAATCAGCACAGTGGTTAAGGTTCAAACCCTGGGAAGACTGAAGTCAAATTACCTGTTGTAATGGGAAAAGAAGCCATAATCTCAATTTAATCCTGCTTTCACACAATCGACATATTAATTCCAATTCAGCTGTTTCTCTTTGAAGTCTTGATGTCCCACTGATGTCCCTGAGTACAGTCGTTAATAAATTATTTATAGAGTGATTAGAAAGATGGAAGTGCTCAGCAACTGGTTTTTCCATTTTGTGATTTCTGATGTCAGTTTTGTGTTCATTTATTCTTTTGGTCAGGGATCGTCCTGCTTGTCCAATGTATAAGGTGTTGGGTCATTTCTGGCACATGATGGCATAGATCACATTAGTAGATGAGCAGGTAAATGAGTTTGATGGAGTAGCTGGCTTGATTAGGACCTCTGATGGTATCTTTTGTGCAGATATGTGGGCAAAGTTGGCAACATGATATGTTGCACGAGTGTGTACCTGTTTTAATGTTTCTGTTGTTAGGTCTGTAGTTGCTGGTGAGTATCTCTTTAAGGTTGGGTGGCTGGCTGTAGGCGAGGAGAGGTCTGTCTCCCAAAGCGTGAGAAAGTGAGGCACAGAGGCCGCTTTTGGGGTAGGTGAGGCAGGTGGTAGCCTAGGGCCCCCAGCTGTGAGGGCCCCGCTGCCCCCTCAGTGAGTGCAGGGGAGCTGTGCCCTTCGGGCCCTGCTTTGAGATGAGAAAAAGTGCTTCTGCTCCACGTGTGCTGGTTCTCCCTGCCCCCAGGGCGGAACAACCAGTCCAGGGATGGAGCAGGCAGCCCAGAGGCCAGACTTCTCTCTCTCACCTCTCCCCTGGGCCAGCTGTTCCACCCTAGGGGCAGGTTAGGCCGGCCCAGAGGTGGGGCAAGAGAGCAGAGCCATCATGGAAGCTAGCCTGCTCCACCACCACCCTCCCACCTCCCCCCTGTGTCAAGCGGCAAACTTTCCCTTGCTGGGACTAGGGAGAGGATCAGGGCTTTCCCCCCTGGCCTGGCCTGCTTTGCTGCTCCACTCAGAAGGTGAGGCTGAGGGTGGACCGCACCCAAGAAGCAAGCCCAACAGCAAGCGGGCACCTACCCCCAGAGCAAAGCCTCCAATCTCCACTTCCCCAGGGTCCCAGGTAAGTGTGAGGGCCCCATCCCCTGGAACAGCAAATTGGGGGATGGTGTGGGGAAGGGGACCGGGGGGTTGGTGAACTGACCTATGTCTGCATGGAGGGGAGGGAAAGGGGACTAGCACTGGGGAGTAGCCAGGGCTGCTGGGGGGGGTGAAAGGGGGCTGGCATTAGGAAGCAGCCAGGGCAGCTGGGGGTGTGTGAAAGGGGACTGGCCCTGGGGAGCAGCTAGGACTGCTGGGGGTGTGTGAAAGGGGACTGGCATTGGGAGCCAGGGTAGCTGGAGACCTGGGTTCAACTTCCATCTCTGCTACCTCTTGTGTATCTTTGGGGAGCTCCTTTAGTCTTTTGTGCCTCAGTTCCCCAGCCATCTGTTACTGTATAGTGGGAATAGAAGCACTGCCCCGCCTCAGAGGGTGGGGTGAGAATAAATGCATTAAGGCCTGTGAGGTGCCCAGAATACTATAATGATGGGGGGGGGGCAGAAATAGTTGATAGACAGACCTAGACCCTCCATGTCACAGTTCCCAGTTGTGGGGGGAAGGAACAAGCTAGCCAGGGCTGCAGGTAAGGACATCGGAGCTGGCAGCAGGGACAAGTGGGTGGAGGGGCAGATTTACTTAGAAAGAATGTTAATACTAAAAGAGCAGGTGTGGTGGTGGTGCTGAATGCTGGTAATGTCTGGAAACATTAGGTGTTAACTATCCAGTGAAGTGCAGTCAATTGCTATAGCTGAGGCTAAAGGTAATGGAAACATGGAACAACTCTTCCACTGATGACCAGCTATTAAAGGGACTCAGAACACAAAGTGGGCATTTGAAATTGTTCTTTTCTTCTACTTTAGTTGTGAGGTACCAAGGATTTCTGGAGCCTGGGGGCAAACTCTATATTCCCCCCCCACCCCTCCAGGGCACGAGGTGTCCTGGTACCCACCTCCTAGCTGCCCTGAGGAGGGGGGTCTGTATCTGTGGGGCAGGGGGGATGGGTGCATGGTGCTCACTGCTCAGGAAGTCTGAGGCAGGTGAACTTTTCAGGGCAGGGCCAGTTTTGTTATGTATTTTGCAGGGGAGGCAGTGTTAATATAGATCAGGGGTCTCAAACACATGACCAGCAGGCTGCATGAGGCCCTTCAAGCTATTTCCTGTGGCCCACCAAAACACTGTTGTTACCAATATTTGCAATATCGTTGTATGAAAAGGTTACAGTGATGTGGCCCTTGGCTAAGGTACTAGTCCTCATGCGGCCTTCATGGTGATTTGAGTTTGAGACCCCTGATATAAATGGTTCCTACAGGTAAAAGAAAGTGCTTGTCCTGCTTTTAATTGTTCTAAGATGCAATGTCATAGTTGAGGATTCAGGAAATGTTTCCCCCTCTCTTTTCTGGGCAGCAGTGGCCATTTCTGACACTGAGGGAAAGGAGGGTGGTCTTAGCTCCCAGCTCTTGCCTCTTCCCCAGCTTCTTCAGGGCTGGAGGCAGTTTCAGCCCTGAATCAGGAAATGGTGGGTTACTTACCAGTAACTGTCCTTCTTTGAGATGGGCTGCTCAGATTCATTCAGTAATAGGTGTGTCCATGCTGCAGCACAAAATTGGTCAGAAACCATTTTGCCCCAGGCTGTCAGGAAAGGGGTGGTGGCCACCACCCCCTCACCACCCCGTGTCTATATATGTGGCCATCACCTGGCCCTTCCTCAGTCCCTAAAAGTCACCAACTCTGAATAGCAGGGACAGTGGGAGGGTTTTGAATGAATCTGAGCAGCCCATCTCAAAGAAGGACAGTTACTGGCAAGTAGCCCACCGTTCTTCAAGCACTGCTCGGATACATTTAGTAATAGGCGACTGCTAGCCTTGCTGATGGATGGTGGGCAGAGTTGGTTCTTTCCCGCCTACAGCACTGCCACTCCCCACAAAGGCCAGTGACCCGGGTAACGAAGGTCCGAAAGGAGTACCTGAAGAATCGGCATAAGGACCGTGGCCTAGGCAAGGAAGACTGTGAGATAGAACTGTCTGACCTAAGAGTGGAAGATGAGAGGCCTATGTCACTCATGTGCTCCCTGACCTGCAGATGAGAGGAGTAGTGACGTCCTAATGTCACCTTATTAGAGAGCATCAAAACAAAGATGCAGTTACCGAATCATGATTGGGGAGGCATCTTTAAATGTGGGCCTGGGCAGTTGGTGGCACACATCTGCCAAGGTGAATGAGCCAGAGACATTCTCTGGCCTTAAGTCTATAATAAGTTTGTTAACTGGCAATGGGAAGTTAATGTGACCCTGGAGAAACTCAGCCTACTAGTGGCGAATACCTAAAGCCGGAAGAAGCAAGGGGAAAAGAAAGGGAGAGAGGGAATAGGACCTTTGCTGGTCCACCAAGGCAAGTCATAAGGAGGCATTAAATGATAGATGACCATCTGTTAAGATGTGACACCTCGGCAGCCAACCTGGATCGGCATATGAAACCAAGGGAATCTTTTTTTTTTTAAAGGCCCATGGTTAGGCATAGTTTGCCACAGGTGGAGGGGCATGGAACTCTGGACCACACAATTAAAGCACCATGGTGTAAGACAGGATCTGGAACATGGGGTCCATGGGTCTCATAGAATCATAGGGTTGGAAGGGACCTCATAGGTCATCTAGTCCAACCCCCTGCCAGAGGCAGGACCACTCCCACTAAACCATTCCAGTCATGGTTTTGTCCAGTCGGGCCTTAAACACCTCCAAAGATGGAGACTCCACCACCTCCCTAGGCAGCTCATTCCAAGGCTTCACCACTCGCCTAGTAAAAAAGTTTTTTCTAATATCCAGCCTTGACCTCCCTAACCGCAACTTGAGACCACTGGTCCTCGTTCTGTCCTCTGTTATTACCGAGAACAGTCAAGCTCCATCTTCCTTAGAGCATCCCTTCAAGTAGTTGAAGGTTGCTATCAAATCCCCCCTCCATCTTCTCTTCTGCAGACTAAATAAGCCTAATGCTTTCAGTCTTTCCTCATAGGGCTTGTGCTCCAGCCCTTTAATCATTTTGGTTGCCCTCCGCTGGACTCTCTCTAGCATGTCCCTGTCCTTTTTGTAGTGGGGAGCGCAAAACTGAACACAGTATTCTAGATGTGGCCTCACCAGTGCAGAATAGAGGGGAATGATCACATCCCTTGATCTGCTGGTAGTACTTCTTTTGATGCAGCCCAGTATGCCATTGGCCTTTTTGGCAGCAAGAGCTCACTGCTGACTCATATCTAGCTTCCCATCCACCATGACCCCCAGGTCCTTTTCTACACTGCTGCTACTTAGCTGAATGTTTCCCAGCCTGTAGCAGTGCATGGGGTTTTTTCGTCCCACATGCAGGATTTTACACTTGTCCTTATTGAACCTCATAAGATTTCTATTGGCCCACTGTTCCAATTTATCTAGGTCTCCCTGAATCCTGTCCTTGCCCTCCAATGTGCCTACTGGTCCCCCCAGCTTGATGTCATCCGCAAACTTACTGAGAATGCAGTCTATTCCATCATCCAGATCATTGATGAAAATGTTGAACAGAACCGGCCCCAGGACCGACCCCTGGGGCACACCACTTGTGACTGGCTGCCAGCTAGACATGGAACCATTGATTCCTACATGCTGAAACCGTTGATCTAGCCAGTTTTCTATCCACCTTATAGTCCACCTATCCAACCCATACTTCCTGAATTTGCCAGTGAGAATGCTGTGGGAAACTGTATCAAAAGCCTTGCTAAAATCAAGGTATAGCACATCAACGGTGCTTCCCGCATCCAGAAAACCAGTCATCTGCTCATAGAAGGAAATGAGATTGGTCAGGCATGATTTACCCTTGGTAAATCCATGCTGACTGTTCCTGATCACTTTATTTTCCTCTAAGTGTGTGAGGATGGATTCTTTGAGAATCTGCTCCATAATTTTTCCAGGGATTGAGGTGAGGCTGACTGGTCTATAATTCCCCAGATCCTCCTTTTTCCCTTTCTTGAAAATAGGCACTACATTTGCTTTTTTTCCCAATCCTCTGGCACCTCCCCCGTTCTCCATGAGTTTTGAAAGATAATGGCCAGAGGTGCTGCTATCTCATCGGCCAATTCCCTTAGCACTCCTGGATGCAGTTTGTCCGGCCCCATGGACTTGTGCACATCCAGCTTCTTTAAGCAGTCCCTAACCTGACCTTCTGTCACCAAGGGCCTCTCTTCTTCTCTCCAATCTGCCATACCCATGGTAGTGGGCTGGGAGCTGACCCTGCCTGTGAAAACTGAAGCAAAAAAATGCATTGAGCACTTCAGCTTTTCCCTCATCCTCTGTCACGAGGATGCCTGCCCTATTCAGCAAGGGGCCTACACCATCCCTGATCCTCTTCTTTTTATTAACATACTTGTAGAACCCCTTCTTGTTATCCTTTACATCCCTCGCTAGCCGCAACTCCATTTGTCCTTTGGCCTTTCTGATTTTATCTCTGCAGTCCCTAGCAATATCTTTATATGCCTTTTTGGACATCTGACCAAGCTGCCACTTCCTGTAAGCTTCCTTTTTATGTTTAAGCTCAGAGCAGAGTTCTCAGCTAAGCCATTCTGGCTGCCTCACGTTTGCTGCTCTTTCTCCTAATTGGAATGCCAACTTCCTGTGCCCTTAGCAGGGTTTCTTTAAAATATAACCAACTCTCTTGGACTCCTTTCCCCTTCAGATTAGCGTCCCAAGGGATCCTGCCCATCAGTTCCCTGAGGGACCCAAAATCTGCTTTTTTGAAGTCCAGGGTTTTTGTTTTGCTTCTTTCCTTCCTTCCTTTAATCAGGATCCTGAACTCAACCATGTCAGTCACTACTGCCTAGCTTGCCATTTACCTCTACATCCCTGATCAATTCTTCCCTGTTTGTGAGCAGCAGGTCGAGTGGTGCAAGGTCCCTAGTTGGTTCCTCTAGCATTTGTACTAGAAAGTTGTCCCCAACACACTCTAAAAATCTCCTGGATTGCCCGTGCACTGCTGTATTGGCCTCCCAGCAAATGTCAGGGAAATTGAAGTCCCCCATCAGCACCAGGGCCTGTGATCTAGAAGCTTCCGCTAGTTGTCCATAGAACACCTCATCCACCTCCTGCTTCTGGTCTGGTGGTCTATAGCAGACACCCACCACAACATCCCCCTTGTTGCTTTTCCCTCTCAATGTAACCCACAGACTTTCTACAGGCACGCTTCCATTTCCATAATGGAGCTCTGAGCAGTCATAGAGCTCTTTTACATATAACGCTACTCCTCCCCCTCTTCTTCCCTGCCTGTCTTTCCTGAACAGTTTATACCCATCCATGGCAGAGCTCCAGTCATGCACCCAATCCCACCTCTTCTCCGTTATTCCTATAATATCATAGTTCCTTGTCTGTGCTAGTATTACCAATTCTTCTTGCTTATTTCCCAGGCTCCTCACATTAGTGTACAGGCACCTAAGATACCCGGTCGCTTGCCCTACTTTGTCATGTTGATTTCCAATTCTGTTACATAAACCTCCTTGCATTTTTTTCTTGGAGTTCTCCTCCCCCACTCTCCTCACATATTGGGGCTTCAGTAGAGCACTTAATACATTTATTTGATTCCCCCCCCCATGTTCCAACTACCTTCTCTTTTATTGCTGTTGATACAGTCCCAGCACCCCCCAAGTTCCATCCCTTCCCCCAGATCACCCACATTGTTACTTACCTGTGGGCTTTGGTCTCCTTCCCCCGTTGAACCTAGTTTAAAGCCCTCCTCACTAGGTCAGCCAGTCTGTGCCCAAACACGCTCTTCCCCTTCCTGGACAGGTGAAGGCCATCTCTGCCTATCAATCCTCTGTCCTGAAACAGGACTCCATGGTCAAGGAAGCCAAATCCCTCCTGACCACACCATCTTCGCAGCCAGGCATTCACCTCTAGGATGCATCTGTCTCTCCTCAGGCCTCTAGCCTTGACTGGAAGGATCAAGGAGAACACCACCTGTGCTCCAAACTCCTTCACCCTCGCTCCCAGAGCCCTGAAGTCACCTTTGATCTGCTGAGGATCACTTCTCGCAGTATCATTGGTACCCACATGGATAAGAAGCATAGGGTAGTAGTCTGAGGGGGCAGATGATTTTAGACAATCCCTCCGTTACATCATGGATACGGGCACCCGGCAGGCAGCATACCTCCCTAGAGGCCTTGTCAGGGCGACAGATGGGTGCCTCTGTTCCTCTCAGGAGTGAGTCCCCAATCACCACAACCCTACGTTTCCTCTTAGGTGAGGTGGCTGTGATCTGCCCAGCCTTTGGGGTGGATGGCATCTCCTCTACCTCCTTTAGTGTGTCCAGCACCGCATAACGGTTCCTCACCACAATGGATGGTGGGATGTGAGCAGGCATGGAGCACTGTCTACTGCCAGAGGTGACCAGCTGCCAGGGTCCTTCCTCTGCCATAGGCATCCCATCCATTTCCAGAGCTGTGGCAGTAGCCCTTGGCATTGGGATAGGGACCTCCTTCTTGCAGGTCTCATCGTGGACACTGTCAAGGAACTTTTCCAGGGCATAGATACCCCTGAGTCGTGACACCTCCTCCTGTAACTCTCCTACCTGTTTCTGAAGAGATGCCACCAGAAGGCACCTATCACATAGGCACATTTCCCTAACCTGATCATCAGTGGCAGGAAAATGAAGGCCACAGTCCCTGCAATTCCACACCAGGGTCTGGGTGGAGATATCCATGGACAGACAGTCTGTCTGGCTACAAACAGAGGCAAAGGAAACAGCAGGGGCGCTGGCACCAGCAGTACGGCTCCTCTTCACCATCTTGGCCTCACCAAACTCCTCCCCCAACTCCCTCACAAACTCCCCTGTTTGCAGTCCTCTGGTCACTCAAGCAGTGGCTTTTAAAGGCCTTCTCTGCCTAGGTCAGCCCTTGCCCCTTGTTAGTCACACAGGGGCAGGCCAATCACAAGGCTCGCTAGAAGCTGCTAGAAACTGGTGAGTAAAGGTGATCAGGGAACAATGGTGCAAACAGCCCCCGCCCAATCACACAAGCACAGTCCCACAACTAACAGCAAGCACCTGTAGGGAAAAAGAGACAAGCAACTCACCTGTAGGGAAAAAGACACAAACACACAGTCAGCAAACCACCTGTAGGGAAAAAGACACAAGCAAATCACCTGTAGGGAAAAAGACACAGCAATCACTTACCTTGGATGCACCTGGCACCAACTCCTTCCCTCGCAAACTCCCCTGTTTGTAGTCCCCTGTTCGCAAGTGGCCCCTAAAGCTGTTTCCTGCAGTCCGTGATGACACGGCCGCCACTGGTATTTGCAACATTGTTGCATGCAAAAGGTTTGGTGGTGCGGCCCTTGGGTCAGGGAACCAGCCCTGGTGATGAGCTGGGTCTGAGACTCCTGGTGTAAGAGGTTGAAACTCCACCCCAGTGAGGGAGGAGAAAGACCTTAAGGGTCTAGGTACAAGGGACGAAGGGGAGATTAGCTCCAGTAGTCGAAGATGGAGGGAGGGTATGTCACCTGGTAGGGTGCAACAAAAAGAATATACTGCTATTCTCCTTCAAGCGCTGCTCACATCATTCAGTTATGGGTGTATACGGCCGCCGTGCACAATAGCTCGGAAAGTCTTCAGCCTTAGGCTGTCAGGTCAGGGCACGCAGCCAATGCCCCCTCTATGCCGCAACCACGGCTATGTAGGTGACTGTGACCCTGACCCTCCCAGTTCCTTTTTCCACCCTCTGCAATGGTTTCAGATCAGCCAAGAAACTTGCGTAAGCAAGTGCCTGTCTTCTACCATGAAATTCAAGATGCCTGGTTTCAAGCCATGCCCAGGATGTTGTAAAGCTTTCCTGCTCTACAATCCGCATGATAAATGCCTTGCATGCCTCAGTGAGTCCCATCTCGTGGAGAGCTGCTCCCTCTGCCAGTCCTTCAGAAGGACGACTTGCAAGGACAGAGAGTTGCACCTCTGATCCCTTGCCAGGAGCAGTGCGCAAGCCTCTGATGCTGCCCGAGCCCTGAGTACTCTGCTGGCTCACCCATCAACCATGGCACCGAAACCCCAGGATTGATCTCTGATGCCGAGCCTAAAGCCTTGGTCAGTGCCCCTGCCGGTACCATTGGGGCCCTGAACACCTTGATCACTAAATTATCATAGCACCAAATCCGAGGCACTGCTGACGCCGCAGGCTCCCACGTTGGTGCAGACACATTCTCCGGCACCATGGAAAAAAACCAGCTCGACACCAACCGTGGCACCAGAAGCCCAGTCAGTGCAGGGATTGGCCCAGCCCGCCGACCTGGTACCACATAGCCTGCCGCTGGCACCAAAACCCGGCACCAGGAACGGTTCTCCCAACCCCATGCCATCCAGCCCACCTCCGGTACTGCATTCAGCAGAAGACTGTTCCCTGGCCTCCTCCCCATGTTCCTTCTGGGACATGTCGGTGCCGTGCTCACTAGCCTCAGGAGCCCCTTACCATGGATTCATGTTGACTTCGCCTCCAGCCTCGGTATGCTCTTCTCCTCTCAAGATGGTAATACGGATAGGGGAACATCTAGGGAAACAGCACTGTAAGCATTCTCCCTTGCCCGCACCTCAGTGCAAGAACAGACCCTCAGGCCCACCTGGACCAGTGGGGCCCTCCCCTCAGGGTACCACACCGCAACCTAATCGAGGCCACTCCCCTCTGCGCTATCTGGAGGCCAGAGCATCTTTTAACGACTGGTCACACGACTGGCTGGACATGGCCACCAATGACACTCTAGCCTCACAGCACCGCTCCATCTGGTCCCCCCTCACAGACCATGGATTTGGACTTCTCAGACGATGAATCCGATCCCAATTCCACACATCGGAGTAGATCGCGGGTCCGTTCTTCCTCTTTGCCCAATGAATGCACCTCTGAGAGACCGACTGACTGTAACTGCACTCTCGTGCCCACCAGGAGTTGCTATGCCGCATGGCAGCAAACCTGAACCTGGATCTCAGTGTCGTCAGAGGAGGCGAACCCCCTCTTTGACGTCAGCCAGAGGGCTCCACCTGCTAAGGTATCTGTACCTCCACAAAGGGGTATACAGCATAATCAAGGCCAACTGGCAAACCCCGTCCTCAATCCCACCGGTACCCAGGGTCGCGGACCATAAGTACCAGATCCCTCAAGACAAATTCTCCTTTCTGTTCCAGCACCCCACCCTGGGGTTGCTGTTCATTGATGCTATGAACCAGAAGGAGAGGCAAGGTCAACCGTGTTCCACCCTAAGAATAAGGGGGTGAGGAAACTCAACCTGCTTGGCAGGAAAGTTTACTCCACAGCAGCCCTTCAGCTGTGCATAGCAAACCACTCAGCCCTTATGAAAAGATATATCTTTAACCTCTGGAATGCCATGCACAGCTTCCATGCCGTTATCCCGAAGGATCATCTTAGAGACTTTGACACGATGCTTGAAAAAGGGGAAATGGCATCCAGAGATGCTCTGATGCCGTCAACACAGCCGCCCGTATGATGGCATCGGCTGTAGTAATGCGTCGTTCGGCCTGGCTACAGGGCTCAGGCCTACCACCGCAGCTGCAGCTCACTATTCAGGACCTCCCATTGGAAGGCCCTGACCTTTTTGCCAAGTCCACGGATGCAAAGTGGCATGAAAGACACAAGAGCCACACTCTGGTCACTGGGCATTTACACCCTGCAACCAAATAGATGGTCTCTAAAACCCCATCAACCTCCAACAACAACTTCAGCAGTTAAAGCAACAGTTTCAACTGCAGAGCACATTCCCAAGGTCCCACCCTTCCCCCAGTGCCATCTTAGGGACATGGACAAGGACAAGCTCTGTTCGGGAAAGAGTGAGAAGTCCCACATTACCCAATAGGGTAGGTGTGTATAGGCCCCTGAACACTTGTTGGGAAAGAAACAGCTTTTTTGACAGTTACCATACGGCCAGCGAACCCACGAATTGACCAATCCCCAACCACTCACACACTTCACACACCACTGGGCCAACATCACATCCAACCACTGGGTCCTCGAGACGGTCGTGGAAGGGTATCATATTTAGTTTCTTTTGATAACTCAGGACAGAAAAACGCCCCCTCATTCATCCCTCAGAAACCAGGAACTGTCCTACCTTCTCAAGATGAATGCCAGAAACTCCTCTCCCTCAGAGCCATAGAAAAGGTCCCTGAGCGGGAGTGGAGAAAAGGGTTTTCCTCCCGATACTTCCTGGTCCCAAAATCCAATGGGGACCTTCGACCCATTCTAGATTTCAGAGCCTTAAACAAACACATAAGGAGAATAACATTCCGCATGGTTTCCCTATCACAAATCCTTCTGTCTCTGTTCCCCAGGGATTGGTTTGCAGCCCTCGATCTGAAAGACGCCTACTTTCACATAGCCATAAGGCCCCACAACAGGCGGTTCCTAAGGTTTATGGTGATGAGCGACCACTTTCAGTTCACCTCTCTCCCTTTCGGGCTCTCCCTGGCCCCCAGGATGTTCACAAAGTTCATGGCACCAGTCACAGCATACTTGCACAGATGGGGCATAAGAATTTATTCATATCTAGATGACTGGTTGATAGCTGGGAAATCAAGCTCCCAAGTAGAGCTCCATATCAAAGCAGTAGTGAGGCTCTGCGACTATCTGGGCCTCCATACAGTGGCGTCACTGGCGTTGGGCACCCCAGGGCATGTGCCCCGAGTCCCAGTGTCAGTGCCCCAGATCTCCAGCCCAATCAGTCCGGGGATCCGGGGCCCAATCCCCAGTGGGCCGTGCCACCACAGCCTCATCTACAGCCAGGGATCCGGGGCCTAGCTGGCCGCCTGGCAGGCCACGCCACTGCCAGCAGCTAGACCACAGTGTGGCCTGGCGCGGCCAGAAGCGGACGCTGGAGGCTGGGCCCGCAGCCGCAGTCCTGGATCCCAGGCCGGGGACGGGGCCACCCGCGGCCGCAGCGGTCCCGTCCTCAGCTGGGGATCGGGGGCTGCGGCCGCGGGCCCGGCCTCCAGAGGCTGCTTTGGGCTGGGCCAGGCTGCGCCACACTGCACCACGGCCTAGCTGCTGGTGGCAGCGCGGCCTCCCCTTGGCCTTATCCCGTGCCAGGGGGCGTGGCCTTCTGGCTGGGGCAGGGCCTGCCCTCTAGCAGTGGGGGCTGGGCCCATGCCCCAGGTCTCTCCCCGCCCCAGCGACACCCCTGCCTCCATATAAACCATTGGACGTACGACACTACTTCATCCCAGTGGCCTTCCACCTACCAGTGGTGGAGAACAGGCTAGCGGACTCTCTAAGCAGAAAACCACTAGCGAACCCCGAGTGGTCGCTTCACAACAAGGTGTTCTCCCTCCTGGTGGACAAATGGGGTCTCCCCCAGATAGACTTGTTTGCGATGCCACAGAATCGCAAGTGCTCCCAGTTCTGCTCCCTCAGGGGCCAGGAGGAGGGGTCCCTCACTGATGCCTTCCCCATCAACTAGTCAGGGCCCTTCCCACCAGTTCCCCTGCTACAGAGGGTACTCCTGAAAATCGACAGGGATGGAGCAAACATAATACTAATAGCTCCAGACTGGCCCAGACAGCACTAGTCCCTACTCCTGCAGGACATGTCCATAGAGATCCGACTCCGCCTCCCACTGTGGGTGGACTTCCTGACGCAGGACTCGCGGTGCCTTCGGAATCCAGACCCAGGCCACCTACACCTGACAGCCTGGATGCTGTCTGGCTCAGCAAGCAGGAGAGACTCTGCTCAGACAGGGTTAAGAAGGTCCTGGCTGGTAGCAAAAGACCATCCACCAGGTCCACGTACACAGCCAAATGGAAGTGATTCTCCATCTGGGCTCGGGACAAGGTTGTAGACCCTATAGCAGCCCCAATTCACCTCATCCTCGACTATTTGCTAGACCTAAGGGAAGGAGGCCTTTCTCCTTCTTCACTGAGAGTCCATTTAGCGGCAATCTCAGCTTTCCATGAGAGTGTGGACAGGCAATCAGTTTTCTCCCATCTCACCTCCATCAGATTCCTAAAAGGGGTAGAGAGAAACCTCCAACCTCATAAGCCCACCCCAGCCTGGGACCTGAATATCGTCCTCCAGGCAATGACAGAGCCGCTTTACAAACCCTTGGACTCAGCCACCCTCCTGGTCTTGTCCTGGAAGGTGGCCTTCTTAGTAACAATCACCTCTGCTAGAAGGGTTTCAGAGTTGAAAGCCCTCTCCTTGGAAGTCCCATACACAAGGTTCTACCCAGATAAAGTGGTTTTGCGTCACCACCCATCCTTCCTCCCTAAGGTGGCCACCCCTTTCCACCTTAACCAGGAAATTTGCTTGCCAGTTTTTTACACAGATCCCCAGGTTACACAGAACCAGAGGAATGGCATACACTGGACGTGAGGAGAGGACTCCTAACCTACATTGAGTGCACCCGGCCATTCTGCAAGACCCCTCAACTGTTTGTGGTGGTTGCCGAACGTAAGAGAGGTTTACCAGTATCCTCTCAGTGCATCTCTAAATGGATTGTGAACTGTATCAAGGACTGTTACAGAAGGTTGAAATCTCCTCTTCCTGAAACTCTTAGGCTATGTTTACACATTACTTTTATTTCGAAATAAGAAGCGTTATTTCGAAATAAAAGAAATTAGGTCTAGATGACGTTCTCTTATTTCGAAAGGATGAGAACCGTCCTTTCGAAATAAGAAGCGCCGTTTTGAAACAGGTTAAACCCCGATAATTTCGAAACGGCCGTTATTTCAAAACGGTTGTTTCAAAATAACGGCAATTAGACGTGTTATTTCGAAACAGCTGTTGTTTCGAAATAACACGGCTCTGACCTTCTTCCCAGGGTGCATAGCACCCACAGGAAGGAGGAAGTGCCCAGCCCTGGCAGCGTGCTGATACACCCTCAGAGGCATGTCAGCAAGTGGGGCAGGAGCTGCGGAGGGCAGACAGCGCGGTCCTGTGTGGACCAATGAAGAGATCCACCGACTCCTCGCCATTTGGAGCAGGCCTGAGATCCTGTCAAGATTCCAGGCCAGCCATAGGAACCGGGCAGTTTATGTTGCCATAGCGGTGGAGCTGTCAGCCCAGGGCCAGGAGTGCAGCACCGAGCAGGTGCGCTCCAAAATAAAGGCTCTGCGGCAGGACCACACGCGCACCAGGGACGCACACGAGCTCCAGGGAGAAGGTAGCACTGCCACCTGCCCCTTTTTCATGGAGCTGCAAGCGTTCCTAGGGCGTGAGCACAGCAGCCTGCCTGCCCGGATGGTGGACACTGGGCCCGCCCCCAGCACCTCCTCAGATGCCGAGGGACCGCCCAGCAGCCCTGAGGCATCCCTGGATGTCGGGGGTCCTGAAGACCAGCCACCACCACCACCACCAGAGGCGGAAGCAGGGACCCCAGAAATGATCCCCCCTGGCCAGGGTGGGGCCAGTGAGGAGGAGGGGGAGCAGGAGCTGGCAGCGGTGACAACCCCGGGGGACTCGGAGGAGACGGAGGAGGGGACGTCTCGGCGGACATCCGGAGCCCCTGTCGGGGAGTCGCCATGCCCCACAGGAGGATGCAGGGCCAGGCCCACCCAGGGCATGGGCAGTGACGGGGTCCGGCACAAGGATGGGCAGGGCACCGGGCTAGGGTGGGGGGTCAGAGGGTCCCCCTGGACAGGGGTCCCGGGGGGATGAGTCGCACTAGGGTGATGGGCCCCTGCGTGCCTGAGTTTGGTGAACACAGGTGGGTGTGACGGATGCAGCTGCACCTTGGGCAGGGTGCACAGCCTGCAGGGCAGGCCACTGGGATGTGGCCCTGGGAGACGCTGCAAAGCAACCCATCCGGGCAGGTCCAGTGCACATGTGGGCGCCAGGAGGCCCTGTGGCAATGTCCCACAGGACCCCAGCTTAGCGTCCTGCTGACAGTGCGGGCGGAGCTGTGTGCTATACACAAGCTGCACACAGGCACGGCCAGCAGGCAGCAGCCTCTAACCCTGTGTGATGCTTCCTCCCCGCAGCTCGTGCCACTGGTAGCCAGCAGGCGCAGAGCCCAACCGGCAGCCTTGGGCCATGGAGGAGGCGGAGGAGGCGTGGACCCCGCACACGCAGCGAGATCCTCGCCAGCCTAGAGGATCTGGGGGAGCAGGCCGAGGCATCCACCCAGGCCTGGCGGCGGGAGCAGGCTGGCTGGCAGGAAGCAGCCATACAACTCCTGTGCCAGGGAGCCACCACCGACGACCAGCTGGTGGCTGCCTTTGAGAGACAGGCCGTGGCCATGGAGAGGCTGGGGACAGCGGTGGACAACGCATCCGTCAGTCTGCGCCGTATTGCCGACGGCATGGGGCCATCAGCGCCTGGCGGAGCACCACCCCAGCATGGGGCTCCACGCCAACCCCGGACCCGGGGTGGGCCTGGGCAGGGCCAGGCCACACCCGCCTCCCAGTGACCCCCGTCCCCCAGTTGCAGCCCCGAGCCCCACTGACCCTCACCCCAACCCCGTCTCCCAGTTGCAGCCCCAAGCCCCACTGACCCCCACCCCCCTGTTCATTATAAATAAAAATGTTAAAACATGTTATTGGTGCGTGTGTTCTACTTTATTGGTGGTGCTGCAACAGTGTGGGTGGATGGGTGAGGGCTGTCTGTGCTAGACGGGGGAAGAGGGTGGTGTGTGGTGGGGCAGGCCTGGCCTTCAGGGGTCCTCCGCGGCTGCGAAGCTGTCCGTCAGTGCCTCACGGATGATGAGGGCCCTCGTGGAGGCCCGCTCCCGTGGGGGCACGAGTGCGGGCTGCTCATACTGGCGCCCAATGAGCTGGGCCTCGGCCTCCCAGGTAGCGGCGAGGGGCTCACCCCGCATTTCACAGAAGTTATGCAGGGCCAGGCAGGTGCCGATGACCTGGGTTGCTGTCTCCTCTCCGAGGTGGAGGCAGGTCAGGAGGCACCTCCAGTGGGCCTTCAGCCATCCAAAGGCCGGCTCAATAACTTGGCAGCAGCGGTTCAGCCGCTGGTTAAACAGCTGGCGGCGAGGGTCGAGGGGCCCTGTGTAGCGGCACATCAGCCACGGGCGGAGGGGATAGGCCGCATCTGCCACGAGGAGGACAGGCACCTCTACCCCCCAACATAGATGTTCTGTGGGGGGAAGAAGGTGCCTGCCTCCATGCCCCGGTAGAGGGAAAAGTTCCTGAGGATGCGGGCATCATGTGCCCTCCCTGGCCAACCCACATTGCAGTTTTGGACGATCCCCCGGTGGTCCACGAGGGCCTGCACAACAATTGAGTGGTAGCCCTTCCTGTTGCGGTACTCCACCGCTCGGTGGTCCGGGGCCCTCATGGGGATGTGGGTGGCATCCAGGATCCCCATGCAGTTTGGGAATCCCAGCGCTTCCATACCATCCATGGTGGCCTGCAGCTCCCCCTGCGTGACAAGGCGCCGAAGCAGGCCTCTGTTGATGGCCCTGGTGACTTGGCCAAGGATGACCCCGACGGTGGCTCTGCCAACCCCGAACAGGTGGGCCACGGACCTGTAGGACTCCGGGGTGGCCATCTTCTATATGGCTATGGCCACCCTTTTGTCCACAGGGATGGCCGGACGCATGGCAGTGTCCCTGCGATGCAGCAGTGGGGTCAATTCAGATAGCAGCTGCTCGAAGCTGGCCCTGGCCATCCTGAAGTTGCGCCGCCACTGGTCGTCATCCCAGGTTTGGAGCACAACCCGCTCCCACCAGTCAGTGCTCGTCTCCTGGGCCCAGACTTGGCGAGGCACTGACAGGGGCAGGGGCACTAGGGCGGCCTTGAGGCCCAGGGTGCTGGCAACCTGGGGCACACCCTGGTCAGCATCGGGGTCTCTGAACAGCGTGTCCCCCACCAGGAGCACGCTGTGCAGACGTGCAGTGTGCCTGGTGGTCAGCCATCGAAGGCTAGGCAGCCGGGCACTGTCCATCTGAGTTGCTTGCAGAGTCCTGCTAGCCAGAATGGATGGGGAAGTGAGGTCAGGGCCAACCTTTTATAGGATTGGCTAGCAACATGGCCACCGACATGGCCCAGGGAAGCGGCCATGTTGCCACACCTCCCATGGTGCCCTGCCCCTGAAGTGAAATAGCAAGTTCACTGTGTGGACATGCTATTTCGTTTCCAGCTTTCCCCCTTATTTCGCCTGGTTCTGTTGTTATTTCGCTTCCGGTTATTTCAAAATAACGTTCTTATTTCGAAACAAGCTATTTTGAAATAAGCTATTTTGAAATAATGGGCTGTGTGTAGACATAACCTTAGAGCTCACTCTAACATAGCTCAAGCATCCTCTATGGCCTTCCTTGCCAAGGTCCCAATCCAAGAGATCTGCAGGGCTGCTACATGGTCGTCAATTCATACTTTCACAATGCAATACGCCATCGCCCAGCAGGCTCGAGGTGATGCTGCTCTGGGCAGAGTTGTACTCAATGTGGGTAGACTGTAACTCCTCCCACTGTCCACAGGTACAACTAGCAGTCGCCTGTAACTGAATGATGTGAACAGCGCTCAAAGGAGAACGGTGGGTTACTTATCAGTAACCATCCCTCTTCGAGATGGGCTGCTCACCTACATTCAGGCCCCTCCCACTGTCCCCACTAACAGAGTTGGCGAAGGTATACGGGACTGGGAGGGTCAGGGTCACAGTCACCTATACAGCCACAGTCGCTGCGTAGAAAGGGCGTTGGCCACATGCCCTGAACTGAGAGGCTAAGGCTGAAGACTTTCCAAGCTACCAGGTGCTGTGGCACATAGACACCTGTAACTGAATGTATGTGAGCAGCCCATCTAGAAGGACGGTTACTAGTAAGTAACCCACCATTTCCGACCAATCGTGCACTGCAGCACGGACACACCTATTACTGAATGTATCCGAGCAGTGCTTGAAGAAGAACTTCGGTGAAACACCACATGAGTATGTTCTCTCCAGCAGCCCATAACTCACACACCTCTCACCCTCAGTTCCAGGAGTCCCCCTGGCTCCCTATCTCCCTTTCTTACAATACCCCCCCCAGCAAGATAGGTCAGGGAATTTGGAAGTCATGACTTGTGGGGGACAAATTAATCAGGGCTCTCAACTTGGAAAGAGTGACCACTGATCCTCCCCAATGATGAAGGCCCATTCCCAGCTGAGACTCGAATAAGCAAAGAACGAGGTGTGGTTCAGGATTTATTATTCAGCTGAATAACAAAAGGAACTGCATCAGAGGGCAGCAAAGAAGTGCTAGCCCCTCCGAACAGGCCCCCCCAACAACTTGAGTGCAAGAGAGAGCCCCGAGGGGCAGCATCACAACACTTTTATCCAGTACAGTATGATAATGCTATGATAATACTTACATGATTGACAATGTTTTAGAGACCCTTATATGGTTACATTAATATTATTAAATGCATATTAATGATTAAAGAATGCATATAATTATCCCCGCCTCTGTTTACTGTTGACATCATTTGCATTATCCTGGGCAGCCGCAGTACCTGCAAACTCATTAATTTCTGCCTAGAGATGCTGACCTTACATTCTTGTGAGGCTATGGTGCCAAGAAGGGTGAGCAGGAGATAGGAGGTAATACTCCCTTTTCAGTTAGAACAAAGACGGACAGTCTAGCTTACATTCCTTGTCCAGATGGTCAGGAGAAAAAGCATGAGAAAGGCGAGATAACACACTTTAACTATTAACTCGAGGCCGCTTGTTAAAGAAACTTAGATGCTCGATTTGCCAGAGAAATGACCCCACTACCATGGCAACCCACGGCTCCAATGAGGCCTACACTTCAGCACCTTTCTCACTGTCCTACAGAAGAGATTACATACAATTTCCCTTACAGACCGCACCTAAGCTGGGGTAACTGAGCTGCAGGACCAGGGAAGAGGAGAGCATGAGGGGGTGGAGGAGCTTCAGAGGATGTAATTAGGGGGGTTTCAGATACAGAGCTGTGCTGCTGTTCTCTCTCTTAACTGCCAGGCAGCAGTTCCCACTTTATGCCATACCAAAAGCAGTAACAGGGAAACTGAGCTAGAGCTGTAGGGGGCCTGTCCCTTATCCCTGACTTCTTAACATCTGCTGGTGCTGGAGGCAGGGTTTTCAGCCTCACTGCCTAGCCTCTGCAGCTGCAACCAGAAACTAAGTTGGGGACACAGAAGCCCTCACCCTAGCAGTTTACACCCAAGCCTCATCCCCTGAGCTGTGCGGGGCTGCCTGGCCAGGGCTGCATCACAGCAGCCTGGCCACCAACCTGATCCCCAGGGACCCACGGCTGAGGGATGGTCCCTGGCTCCCCAGCTGGACTGACCCTGGCCTGGACAGAGGCCACACCCCCAGAGGCCCCTAGGCCATGTGGGGGTCCCCCCTGCAGGCACTGGGGAAATGCTCATGGACCCAGCTGGGACCTAGAGGCCATGGGGGGAATGTCCCCAGCCCAGGGGTACCCCTGCCAATCCCAGCTGAGCCCCCGCGGTCTATGGGAACCCCCCGGTCCCATCCAGGGCCCAGATCCCTAGGGGTAGCCCCCTGAGTCCCACCTGGGCCCCAGAGGCCTGGGGACACCTCCATCAGTCCCAGATGGGCCCCTGAGATTTTAGGGCACCCCTGCCCATCCCACCCAGGGTCTGGATGCCTATTGGCACCCCCACAGCCACACCCAGGGCCCAAAGGCCTGGGAGAATCCCCCGACTCCACCCCACCTGGGACCCACAGGCCAGGAACTAATTCCCTGCTTCCACCCAGGGGCTGGAGCCCATGCAGGGAAGCCCCCCTCGGCCCCAGGCAGCCCTTCCTCCCCCCCCCATCTGACCAGGGCCTCCAGCCCCGCCCCCCCCCAACTCCTACCTGCTCCATCCTGTGGAGAGAAGCCCATGCCGGAGAAGCTGCTTGTTTGAAACAGGCTCTGTTCCTCCCTCCGCCCCTCCCCTGGCTGAGTCACACACCTGGCTGCAGCACCTGGGCGGCGAAGGGGAGGCTGCAGCACCTGGGTGGCGAAGGGGAGGCTGCAGCTCACAGTCACAGAGCTCTGCCAGGGTCCCAGCTCCCAGCGCCAGAACTGGGGGTCCAAAAAAGACTCAGGGCTCCATGGGGGAGATTCGGGGCACGTGCCCAGGGGTGCCCAGCACCAGCGATGCCCCTGCCTAGAAGGCATTGCTGCTAACAAGATTGTCATGTTAGCTACATCAGAGCTACCTACCTTAAGAAAAACAAACAAGGAGTCCTGTGGCACTTAAAGACTAACACATTTATTTATTGCATGAGCCTTCATGCAATAAATAAATGTGTTAGTCTTTAAGTGCCATAGGACTTCTTTGTTTCACTGAACTAGACTAACATGGCTACCCCTTTGTAATTTAGATAAAATTCAATCAAATTAACTGTAGCATATACCTGGTTCCTAGCAATATGGCACATGATCTTGCCAGCATTTCCCCAGAGCACAAAGGCATCTCACCTTTATATTCATCATTTCTCGAGAGTTGTCTTTCTGACTGTGTAGTATAGTGTCAGCTAAAGTTATGGAAAACGCTCTTGTATAAAGATAGAAATCAATGATTGTTCAGTCTCACTAGATGGATCCAGAGACTTAATTTCCATTTAGTGACTCTTCTAATAAGAAACAAGGACCCAAGTGGCACTTTTAAAAACTAAAAAAATTGTTTATTGCATGAGCTTTCATGGGAGAAAATCCCACTTTGTCAGACTCTTGAAGATGGAGAACTCCAACAAAGTGGGATTTTCTCCCATGAAAGTTCATGCAATAAATACATTTGTTAGTCTTTAAAAGTGCCACCAGACTCCTTGTTTGTTTTGCTGAACTGGACTAACATGGCTACCCCTTTGGAACTTGTCTTCTAACAAACTGGCATTAGTCCCAGCTAATCTAACATAATCAAGTTCAAGGAAGTCAAAGGTAAAGCAGGAAACAGCCAATAGGTATGTCTAGACCACAGGGCTCAGGTAAATCTACTTAATAAGGTCAACTTGCAGTCAACCTTATTCAGTCGACTTTGTGAGGCTCTGTTTATTTAAGTTGACTTTATAAAGTCGACATAAGCCAGGGGACCCATTTAAAGATGACTTAATAAAGTCAAATTAAAATGGGTCCCCTGGCTTAAGTCAGCTTTATAAAGTTGACTTAAATGGCTCTAATGCACTAAATTGACTTTATTAAGTTGACTTTAATGGGCACTGAAGCGACCAGTGTCTCTGGTGGGTTGAGAGGGCACCTCCTGGTGGTGGCTCAGGGAAATTAGCCTGTGGTGGCATCCCTCCAAGTGGCCAGAACTTTGCCTCTAGCCCGGCCTCTTGGCCATTCAAGCATACGCAGAGTCAGTAGCCCAAAGTCAATGGCCCTGGCCCCAGGCAGGGCAGGCAAACCCAAAGTCTGTAGCCCCAGCCCCTAGGCAGGGCAGCCAAACCCAAAGTCTGTAGCCCTGGCCCCTAGGCAGGGCGGGCAAACCCAAAATCTGTAGCCCCGGCCCCTAGGCAGGGTGGGCAAACCCAAAGTCAATAGACAGCTTGGGCGGTATTAATTGCTCAGGGTGATCACACAAGGGAAGGGATTGAGAAGTGGGATGCAGGCCCAACCATCTCCACTGTATCCCAGCTTGGGGTCCTATCCAGTGGCAAAGTAGACTGCCACTCGGTCAGCGGGGCTCCAGCTGGAACATGCTGTCCCAAGCCATTATTTAGCACTCTGCTCTCCCTGGGCTACTTCCTCCCACCCCAGCTCTGGGTACATCGTTCCAGAGGGGAAAGCCGTCCGTGGGGTCTCCCTCGTAGCTTGCCTGGGGGATCCCAGCAAACCCCTCAGTGTCCATGGGTGGCAGGTCTGGGAGTTCCTCTAACCTATCTGCAAGGGGCAACTCCTCCAGGGTGCAGGGCCTGTACATTGCTGGCAGCTCCTCCTCAGCCAATGGGAGCTCCTCCAGGTCACAGGGGATGTAGGGGTTTATGTCCATCTCCTCAACCGGTTGTGGGTCGGCCCCATCACAGGGCAGCTGACCAGGGCCCCGGTGAACTCTGGGGTACCTCCCCAGTTGACAGCCTCAGGATTCCCCTCTCAATCACTCGGGCCAGGAAGCCTGGGTGGGCCGTATGGCCTTCCTGTTAGAGGAGGTTGGTTTCGATGCTTGGTCAGGGTGGAGCCCCTTCCTTCTGGCTGCCTCCCTGCAGGCACGTCCTTCTCCTTCAGCAGCTCAGCCCCTATTGAGTTGCTGGCCGGGGTTTTTATACTTCCCTTTCCTGCTTTGGCCGTGCCCTTCTGCTTTCAGGACCTGGGTCCTGTAGTTCCCCAGTCTGACCTGGGGTGGGGGAGGCATTTGGGCTCTTCCTCTGCCTCTGGCTCTGAGGAAGGCCACAGACCCTGGTCACAGGCACATTGTGTTAAGTTGATTTAATAAAGTCGACCAAACCCTTAAAGTTGACTTTAATGGCAGAAGTTACTAACTCAACTTAAGCAAGTGCTTAAGTTGACTTAATGAACTCCAAACATGGCCAGGGAGTTGCTTATGCTGACTTAACCCTCCAGTGTAGGCACAGCCAGTGAGGCCAGAGGGGTGTTATGATATTATAAGTCATGAAGTAGAAGTTCTAGGGATGGAATTTAGTGCCTAAAGAATACTGAAGCTGACCCCCAAAAAAACCAAACCACTTTTTATTCCCATTTTTAATTGAAATTTGGATTTCTAATTACATTTTTGTTAAAATATGAAGTGCCAACTCGCTCTAGTCAAAACCTCAGGAGCTTCACGTAACAGCTCTGACTGTTCTGGCAATGGGCATACATAGAGTTGGTTTGCTGAGGAACTTCTATTTCATTTGGCTGGTGATCTTGTTCTTTACTTTATTTGATGCAAATGGATAAGAGAGGCACATCCATCTTCTGGCTTTGTTATTGGCCCTGATTCACCAAAGCATTAAGGAACACATTTGACTTTAAGTACATGCTCAGCTGCCATTGAAATTTGTCACTTTCTGTTGACTTCAGTGGGATTTAAGTATGTACTTAAATGCTTTGCTTAGTGGAGATGGGATTGTTCAGATGTGAAGACTGAGCATGGGTTTCAAAACCTTTGCTGAATCAGCCCCTTAACTAGGAGCTCCAGGGAATTGTAGGCCAGTTGGCCTAACTTTGACACCCAAAGAGATATTGGAACAAATTGTTACACAATCCACTTGTGAGCTCCTAGAGAGTGAAGTGGTAAGGAATGGTCAGCATGGATTTGTCAAGCATAAATCATGCCAAACCAATCTAATTCACTTCTTTGCTAAAGTGATAACAGGGAAGCAGTAAGTGTGATATAACTTGATTTCCATATGACTTTTAGCAATCCTCTAGCATTCTTATATACAGACTAGGGGCATACCACTCCTAGATCACAGGTTTTCAAACTGAGGGCACAATTCCCTGGAAGGGTACAATAAGGTTATCCAAGAAGTGCAAGGTAGGCTAAGGGGTTGTAGCTGACTCACTATGCAGGCCATGGCAGCAACAGGAGAATACATAAGGAGTCCTCAGTAGTGTGAAGAGTCCCTACTCAGCCCAACCCGGCACCAGTGACAGCCTGCTACTCTCCTCTTTCCCTTCCTGACCATTGTGTGTGCTGTCTCCCTGTACTGTAGCCTGGACGCACAGCCTTATGCAGCCCTGACACTCAGCTAGCTGCAGCCCTGCATATTTTAAACTCTCTAGAACTTGTGGGAACAAGAGGCTCTGGGTCATGGGGAGAAAAGATGAAGAGCCCTGGTCTGCACTGCACTGCCATGGGTTTCTCTGAGGATTGATCCAGCCAGGTCCTAATTCTGCATTGTCCACATCCCTGATATAAGCCATCCATTCCCTTCAGGAGTCACTTTCTGTCCCAGATGGGCAGGAGTTTTGCAGGAGCAAGGAATGGGATGGTTATGTGACTCCAATGGAGAAAGGGGTATGCAGCAAAAAAAGGAAAAAAAAGGTGGGGGGGGGGAACCTGTGGTCTAAATGAAATTAGTGTAAGATGCATGCACAACTGTTTGAAAATCTGTATTCAAAGAGTAGTTATCAACAATTCACCATCAGACTGAGGATTATCAAGTAGGGTCCTGCAGGGGTCTATCCCAGCTCCAGGACTGTTCAATATTCATTTACAGCTTGCATAATGGAACACAGAGTATACTTACCAAATCTGTGGATGACACCAAGCTAGGAGGCGTTGATAAAAATGTATAGGAAGCAGAAGAAATTAGAATTCAAAATGATCTTGAGAAAGTGAAGACTTGGTCTGAAATCCGCAAGATGAAATTCAGTAAAGACAAGTGCAAAACAATTCAATTTGGAATGAAAAATTAAATGCAAAATTTCAAAATGGAGACTAACTAGCTAGGCAGTAGTATCACAGAAAAATAATTTGGGAATTACAATGGATCACCAACTGAATATGAGACAACAATGTGATGCTGTTGCAGAAAAACGGCCAATGTCATTCTGGGGTGACATTTAATATAAAAAGGTACTAGAGCTGCTTAAAAAAGATAAAATATGGCTTCCACATCCAGGGCCATAACTAAGGCAGGGTGACTGGGGCTTTGCCCTGGGCACCCCAGAGCAGCTCCATTTCACTGCTCAATCAATGGGCATGTTCCACACCACTTGCTCCAGGCACCGCTCGTTCTAAGGGTGTGTTTCACTCCAGATGCACCCCTCATGCCAAAATTCCTTGTTCTGGCACTGCCCACATCCACCTGGCTTCCGCAATAATATTCACCATGTTACAGGCATCCCTCTCATAGAGGGGCTGGCCCTGTAAATGAAGTTGGTCCAGAGCCCCTGTGCCAGAACAGGTGCTTCCAGCTTGGTCAATTAAAAGGGCAGGGCACCATTAAGGACCAAGGAGAATTTGTAAGAGAGAGAGGGAGACTTGAGTGTGGGCCCGACCATCCTGGGGAGTCAGAGCACCCTGGGAGTAGTAGATGGCAAGGGATGAGAGCTGACAGAGCCAGAATGTGCTTCCTGGGGGAAAGCTGAAGGCAAGGAGAGAAGCAAGAAGGATTTGCTGTTTGATCTCCCCAAGCCAGAGGGCTTGAGACAGCTGAAGGCAAGAGGAGCAAATGAGGAAAGCACTGTCTGGCTCTTAACCAGAGAGCCAAACTCAAGGGCCAGAAAGGGCTGAAGCTGAGACTGAGTGGAGGAGTTTACCTACTGATGTCTCCATGTAGGACAGCTGGACCCTCGGGGTTAATAAGAGGACATGGGAGAGTAAAGGAATCTCCCTGTTGAGAATGATCTTCCCAGCTGGGGAGAGCAGGGGTGCATTTCAGCTGGAAAGGCTGTGTGGCTGTCCCGGGAAGACGCTTGAAGAGTGTTTCTCAACCTTTAGTGAACCAGGGAACACCTAAACGTATTAATTGCATTACGCAGTACACCTAATGAAAACATTCTCAAAAAAGCTGGTAACAGTCGTGAGAGGTTTAAAATGCCACAGTCGCAGCAAAGCTTCCATGTGAGTGTCAACATCTGCTGCTGTGTGCCTGGAAGCTTTGCTGAGGCTGGGGCTTTAAACTGTTCCTTCCCCCTCCTCATTAAGGCCCCCAATGGGGAGGTTTGGGGTGTCACAGCCTGAGGAGCACCAGTTTTCCACAGAACACCAGCTGAGAAACACTGCACTAGAATATAGCATGGAAAAAGCCTCAAAAAAGCAGCTGGGACGGTCAGCTGGGTTCTTCTGGGAAGAGCAGTGTTTTAAGGTCTACATGCACTGGCCTATGTTTTGGACTTTTTGCTGGGCATTACTTGATCAATTCTTTTTAAATAAACCAATCCCAAGGATGGGTACTCTTGGGTCTGACTGAGAGACCTTGTGTTACCTGGGAAGGGAAACTGAGGCTGGTTAAGTCATGATCAGCTGGAGAGGGCATTCCAGTTGGAGCTGTCCTTTTGCAGTCCTGAGTGATGATGATACAATGGTGACTTCATTTCTCCTGCTTCTCTAGTTTCTGTTCCCCTTGGTGGCCAGTTCTTTATCTCAGCAGAAAGAGACTTCATGCAAGTCACACAATCAAGAAGTGAAACAAGCAAGGAGTTCTATGGCACTTAAAGACTAACACATTTATTTATCACATAAGCCAATTACTCCATCAAGGGATCATTCACCTGCTCATCCACTAATGGGATTTATGCTGTCATGTGCCAGAAATGCCCCCACATCTTATTCATTGGACAAATAGGACAATCCCTATGCAGAAGAATAAATGCACACAAAACTGACATCAGAAATCACAACATTCAAAAGCCAGCTGCTGAGCACTTCATTCTTCCTAATCACTCTGTTGATTGTCAACAGCTGTGCTCAAGCAAGCCATAGGACATCAAGACTTCAAAGAGAAACAGCAGAATCGAAACTGATATGCAGATTCAATTGTGTGAAAGCCAAATTAAATCATGACTATGGATTGTCCCATTACAACAGGTGATTTGATCTCACCTTCCTCTATGTGATGTTTCCCAATGTTTAAATCTTAACACCTGCTCTGCTTTGGTGTTAGTGTGACCGGACCCCATGACTTATGCTTCCCTGCATTTATTTTCATCCCATTCTGTAAGTTTTCCTATCTTCAAAGCATCTGACGAAGGAGGATTTTCTCCCACAAAAGCTCATGTAATAAATAAATTTGTTAATCTTTAACTGCCACAGGACTCGTTGTTTGTTTTACTGAACTAGACTAACACAGCTGCCCCTTTAAAACTAATCAGGAACTGTCAGTTGTTAACCACTTGCAGCTTCTCAGTTTGAGGTAACAACTTCAAATCTAGCCCTGGCCAGTAGTGCTCAGAAATTGTTGCAGTTTGATACCTGTTGAGTGACCTCTGTGGAACAAGCTAGAGGTGTCAGTCCAGTTTCTAGTGAACAACAGGAGCGCCACTGGCCTGGGAAAAGACCTTGGGCTCCGCCTGCTGGAACTCAGGGCTTCAGCCCCATAAGCCTGGCGCCAGCACCACTACTTGTGGACAAAGGTCCAAATCACCAGTTTCACTGGCAAGCTCAGTACAGTGGACAGTGCACCTTGTAGCGTGAATTAACTTCTACACCACAGCAGCCCATGAAATAGCATCTTATGCATTCCCATAATTCTACAAAACTAAATGTTCCCCTACAGTGGCTCCTGTCATGCCTGGAGAGCTGACTTTACCTTTCTTAGCCTAGAGAAGCTATTTTTTGCACACGTCTCCCCTACACATAAACCATTCCTGTCACACTGGCTCTGCAGAGGCCAGCTGAGGAACTGATCATTTGAATGCTATCTCAGATGTAACGTGTATGTGCAGGAGATCTTCAAGTACCTTCTGCTGAAGAAGTACAGTTCTGGAGCCTGTTCCTTTCAATCTTGGGGATGTTTTTTTTATTTCCAGGCCCTCCCCAAAAGGAATGGGAAAAAGAACTTAACTTAAAAACAAAAAGATATCTGAAATTCCCCTTTACACTTTGGCTTCACCCTACTCAGAGTGCCAGGGCCCATAGGTTTGCAAGGCCACCTGGGCCAACCAGAAAGTGACAGTTGGCAGTCCTGTACACATCAGACACGGTTTACTAGAAAACTACAGTCAGCAGGGCCAGATCTTGCTGGGCAAGGGTTACATGGATTTTTCTGACTCACACTGTACTTGTTACTTCAGCTGTAGAGAAAGAAGGTGGAAGTGACTCTGAGGAGAGAAGACCCAGGTGTGGGGCCTGAGCAGTCTTGAAGGAGGAACTCCAGGATCATCAAAGCCTAGGTAGAAAACGAGAGCTGAATTTTTTAGCCTTATTGTCGATTGCTTTGTTAATGAAGTCAGATCTCAGAAAGGGGATATGAACTGTAAACACACAGAAGATTGGAAAATCAGTCTGTCTACACCATTATACTCTCATCAGATGGAAACAACTCTCATAAGCAAGCTGTGCTGAGCTCAAAGCAATGACCTAAAGGTGAAAGCCTTAACTGCCCATTGCCAATCCCGAGTCATCTGCTTCACCTTCCCGCTGCATTCATTTGGGCTGATCCTCTTCAGCTAGTGGCAAGGCTGTGATGGGTGGTTGGTTACATGACATTACACCAGGTCATAATCTCATGACACATCTGAATGTTATAAACCTTTGGCTCCGACCATATTCAAGAAGTGGGGTTCAATATTCAGCATCAGGTAATCAAAGCCCTAAAGTAGCTAGAATAATAGAAACAGCTACTGCCAGGTGTTCCTAACCCAACAGACAATAAAAGACACATCCAGTTTATACTGCAAGTTTATTACAGTAACACAATCTGATTAAATAATCTTTATAGTTGATATATTTATATCAGAGAATATAAATATTTTCATTTCGATACATGTTGCAGTCATTTCCTCTTCACCATGCAGAGAGTAATGTACAAACAATCATGTGGAATAAATTTTTTAAAAAAAGAGAAACCTAAATTACAAAGTATGGCTTTAATCTATAAGAAAGTTATATCGTACGATGAACATTCATTTGTTCTTAGGCTTGACTGGATTCGATTCAATCAGTAAACATCAGCATTTGTCAGTTTCACACTGAGCCCAAAAACTGACAGAGGAAAACAAATGGCCATGAATGCTAATGAATATTTAGAGAGACTAAAAATATATATTTTTTAAACAAAACCACGGGAGGAGTTCACAGACTGCTGAATTTCTCTGGCAGCACAGAAGCAGGAGGCTGGTACTCAGACGTATAGCAATAGAAATGGAAGTTGGGGGTGTTCAGTTTAAAAGATTTTATTTCAGTTAAAAAAAAAGATTCATTAACAGAGGCTGACACTATAGAAATTCATGACTGCCTAATTCTGGCTGCCACTGTGCTGTAACCCATTGCCACACGGTATTCAGAGGCAGAACTCCTGCTAAAATAGCATTGGACACCACCACTTTAGCTGATGAATAAACTTCCTTAGCTGGTAGCAGTAACCAGTTGACTACACTAGCACTTACAATGGCAAAATTTTCCTGTGTGTGAAAAAAGACACACCCTGAATGACATAAATTTTGCCAGCATAAGCACTAGTGTGCACAGTGCTACATCTGCAGGAGAAACTCTCTAGAGCCCTGCACGGATACAAATATGTGGATCCGTATCCAATCTGCATCTGCAAGAAATGGTCCACAGGTAGCCATGTTGTATCCATGGATGTGGTTATTCATGGATATCCATGGATTTGCAGGACTTTATCCCTGCACAGATAAAAATATGTGAACTTGTATCTGAGCTGCATCTCCGAGAAACAATCTGCAGATATCCACATTGTATCCCTGGATGCAGATGTCCGAGGATTTGCAGGGTTCTAACGCTCTCCCACTGGCAAAGCTATGGCCAATCATTGAGCTGGTTTTATTATGTGGACAGGGAAGCTCTCTCCCGTTGGTACAACACAAATACATGAGCATCTATTGTGGCAAAACTGATGTTGCTCAGGGTGGTATATGGTTTTTTTTTCCTCCATATTCCTGAGCAACAGAAGTTTTGCTGACATAAATGCTAGTTAGACAAGGCCTTAGCAGGGCCTATAAGATGCACTTTTCTTGATTTAATTAATTTATAAGCATTCTTAAGGCATTGATCATTGTAATATCCGAGTACTGTACTTCACAAACATGGATGAATTTATCCCAGAAACTCCTGTCAAGAACAGCTCTGGCCATGAGAGGGCAATAGAGCACACACGCTATTCAAAGAAACAAATAAATTAAAAATCAAACCCTACTGATAAACTAGAGCCTGGTACAGATTCCCCACCACCAACACCTTCTTTTTATTCTTTTTCCAAAATTTAAAAAATAAATATCTTAAACTAGACTCACTCAATGTATTTTTAATGACAAATGTAAACATTGCTACGTGGCACCTAGCACCCTTTTTCGGTTGTTGTTTGTTAAAAAATATGATCACTGATGTATATGTCATGCAAGAACGGGGATTTTTCCTCTGGGAAGATTCAAGGCTATAGACTGATGAATTGGAGGGACTGTACGATAGATACCAAACATAATTTTGCTCTTGAGCAGGTTTAGGGAGAACAATGAACAGGGAAACTGATATTTTCCTAAATCAATTAAAATTATGATGAAGTTGAGGTAGATTTGACTGTGTAAGATGTTATATCCTTACAGAGAAGGAAGACACACAGGTGATTAAATAAACAGACAAATCAATGCAAAGAATAGGTAAACTAGGTTGGAAAAAAATCCCCTCTGTTCCATCAAAAAGAAATCCCACCCATAACTGTTCCTACATTGTGTCCTGCCTCATTAAAAACAACACAAGCTTCTCCTCCAGACCTGTCAAAGTCCATAAACCCTGACCAAAGGGATCACCTCTAAAGGTCAAATTATAGATCAGCCTCCATGACCCATCCAGTCCTTGACCACTCTGCTAAGACTACCAGCAAAGGGGTAAACTGGAGGCAACTGCAACAATTTCTTTGATTCAGATATCTGCCCATTGAGAACTAGTCTAAGAACACTAAACTCATTGCATACAGGCAATGAACACACATCAGATGGTAGCAACTTTCAGTTAGTACTAACCTAGGCTTCTGTAACAGACACACTCCTCCACCATAATTTGAGTTACAGAAGAATTCCTTTCACTGCTCACAGGAGGTCTCTTCTTTTTACTGGCCAGCTGACAGAAGGCAACTTCCATCACACACACAAGCATCACAGTGCCCTTGTACCTCCTTGGCATGGGTAACTAAAGACATTTGTGTAGACTGGAGCACTGGGGAATGGTGGGTTACTTACCAGTAACTGTCCTTCTTTGAGACGGGCTGCTCAGATTCATTCAGTATCAGGTGTCTACGTGCCACAGCACACAATTGACTGGAAACTTTCTTTAACCTTAGCCTGTCAGAACAGGGCTGGTGGCCAACGACCCTGGGCACCCCATGGCTGTATATATGGCCGCAGCCCTGCCCCTCCCCAGTTCCTACTAGTCGCTAACTCCCAGCAGGGGCGATAGCAGGAGGAATCTGAATGAATCCGAGCAGCCCATCTCGAAGAAGAACAGTTACTGGTAAGTAACCCACCATTCTTCTCTGAGTGCTGCTCAGATACATTCAGTATCAGGTGACTGCTAGTCATACTGTGGAAGGTGAGCAGAGTTAGAGCTTTATCCGCCGTCAGCATGGCCACCCACAAACGGCACAGAACCCCAAAATTTGGTGAAGAAGCAGTGGTCCACCAGATAAACACCTATGGACATGCCACTATGTGCAAGATCTTCAAGAGAAGACGTACATAAGAGCGCCGAGGGGTCATTTGCCACTCTGTCAGGAGACCAAAACTCCAGGAGGGTAGTCCCAGTTCATTACTGGGGAACTGCATATCACAATAGCAAGGAGCATCCTTGTCCCCAGCAAGACCATCTAAATAAGAGGGTTGCCCTTCCCTAGCAGAATCAACTCTTGAGAAAGGCAGTCGTGGTCCAGAGCAACGGGCTTCTACAGCCGCAGGCAATGAACAAGGGTGGGATAACTGCTGCCATTGCCACCCGGACCTCAAAGGGAGGTAAATTGGGTTAAGTTACTACCCAAGACCAGGGCAGGGAACACGTTGCCCTTGACCAACCAGGGGATAGGCAAAAGGCCTTCCCCCATTGACATACTGGCAATAGATGCCAAGGACAGGATTGATAAGGGCACCCTAAAGTAAGGCCAACTCCATATGAAAGATAATGGAGGAAGAAAATAATGAGGAAGGAGTAGGTGGGGATCCCTGCTCCTCCATTTGTTGGAGCATGGGAATGGAGGGCCTGTGACGGAGGGCCCTGGAATAAGGCTTAGGTGCTGGGCAGGCTCATCCCTGGGGCCCAAAGTGTCAGAGACACTCCGTCAAGGAGGTTGCTGGGAGGAAAGAAGAGGGGATCCCCGGAGGGCCCTTCTTTAGAGGCGACCCTTCCACAGGTTATAGTAGAAAAAGGGGAACCTTTATGTACACCCATCCTAACATCAGGAGAGATGCCAAACAATGGAGGTCATGAATGTTAAATGACTGGGAAGTGAAAACGGAGAAACTGGAGGAAAGGTGATTGAATTCCCATGTTAGTTTGTCCCCGACCAAAGGGACAGGGGAATGACCTGAGTCAGGGACGGTGAGAAACCATAGTGGGATTCTGGGAGGGGCTTATGCAACCTCAAAGCTAGGTGTGCATTTCTCTCCCTTGCTCCCATACTCTACTCTCCTGATACACGGACTCGTGAAGGGAGAGGTATGCTGAATAGAGGGAAGGGGCATCCGACCATCTCTATAGATGGGTCAGGTCCCTCCCCAGGGTCATGCCCCCCAAGCTCCAGAATTGGAGTGTTTCGGGGGGCACATGGCTCACATGATATCCTCACTTCTCCTCTTGCCTGATATTCTCACTCTCACTTCTATGGAGAGGCAGTCAACCTTCATATCACAGCTGGGTGACTCATCTCTAGCAGCAGGAGTAGGTGTTGGATCCCGGCTGCAATGAGCCAGTTACAAGGGATCTTGCATAGATCCTGATGAGGAGAGAAGATGATGACTTAGCCAAGATGCAAAGTGGAGGTGGTCTATAATGCCTACTCCGATAGGGGAAGGGTGTTATTGGTGCACCTCCCCGTGTATTGGAAGAGGAAAGACTTAGGCAGGTCCCAGGTAGAAGGGAAGAGAGAGACCCCGGGGAGAGGGGAGGAGGGCGTAAGGCAGCCTCTAGTTAGGGAAAAACCAAGGGGAAGCCACTGTGAGGGGATGTTACAAAAGCATCACCCATAAGGCATCAGGCTTTCCAGCCTGCTAAGGGTTTTGCAATTCCCTTGGAAGCCAGAGTCCTGCAGGGGAACTAACTGTGAGCTAAGGACCACATGTCCTCCAGCAGGCTCACTCAGGTGTGAATACCAATGGGGTTAAGAGTTCTATCCCCTACTGTCTCCTCTCGTTGTGATTCTAGGGAGGAGCAGGATGACACTGAAAGGTTAAGGCAGCTCCTAGATGGCTGTCTGGGGTTTTCAATGGAATGCATCCCTTGCCTGGTCGGAGGGAGGCACCAGAGCAGAGGGGGTTGCGGTAGAGGGCTAAACATGAGGTTTGCACGTGGGCGGATGGACCAATGAGATGTGGTGAATGTCCTGGGGGAGGAGAGGTGGGAGCCAAAGAGGCAAAACCCCTACGGTGGAGTTTGAGGATGCCTCAAGCGACAGGCCTAATATGAGTCTGAAGACCATGGCCCTGAGAATAAAAGGGGACCACCTGGGGAGGCGAGGCGGGAAAAGGTAGCGGACAAGAGGGTATGAGTTCGCCCTCATACCTACCACCTAGGAGGTGGGGTACACCATCCCACAGTAATTTCCCCCAAGATCTGTTGGAGGCCAACAGGAGTCAGAAATGCTCTTCGGCCAGCGAAGCAGAAGCGTACACATCCCAGCATGCCCGACTGGGGCACAGATTGGATGAGGTGTGGGGAGGAGGGGCCTCTGGGTACGAGGATGGGGAGTGGGCATCCTCCCCTATGTATCCCAGCAGGCTGAAGCCCTGGGTAAGGGCTGCAGAGCAGGTGTTGTGGGGGGAGCATATCATGTGGCCCCTTCTCATACCTCCATCACCCCTGGATTTTCACCAAGGCTCCAAGGGCACATGCAACTAGAACCAAGCACATGTGAGGAGAGTTCTCTGGTTGCCAGGCCCTTACTTGACCCGAAGGGTACGGTAAGGGAAGAGGATATACATCATTACCGGAGAAGAGGAAGAAGCGAGGCTGATTGCAAGGGGGCATTTAGCATAAGTGATTTAGGGTGCTGCCCTGAAGTTCAAGGGTTGGGTTTGATGGAGGGAGAAGCGACCGTATTGGGGTTGATCACCTTCAATGAGAGGAAAGGGGGGCCATCAACTGCAGTCCAAGGCCCCTAAAGAGTAGCCATTTCACTTGTGGGTAGGGGAGACTACTGTGAGGGCCCTCACCCCAAGCATTCGTGTGGTCGTGATGGGCTGGGTGAACGTTGAAGCACCTGGGGAATAAGTATACCCAGGGCTCTGAGGGCTGACCTAGGATCACAGTTGCCACAGATCAGGGAGTCAGTGGCTGGGGCACAGACAGACCATCCCTTGAAAGGGAATGGCTAATGTGGACTGCTGTAAGTCCTGGCAGAAGGCACTCGGTGCACAACCACAGTTGTAGCAATGCCGCAGCTGGCCATGTCCGAGACATCCCCCGCCACTGTAAAGGCTTTGTGTGAGGCCAAGGCACCTTCCTTGATGAAGGCATCCTAATCCTTCAAGTGGTCTTATGGGAGGAAGCTGCTAAAACCCTTCATAGCATTACAAAGATCTAGGGAATATCTGTTAAATAACAATTCTCAGCTGAAAGGCTGAAGTTGAATAGGCCTTTTACCCAGGAAGTCAAATGCCTTGGACCCCTGGGAGCCCAGGGGTAAACCAGGGCAGTTCAGGCCAGTGTGTGCCAGTGATGTCAAGGACATAAGCATGAAGAGGGATTGTAATGGCGACTGGAGAGGATGCAAACTCCAATTTGAATAAGGGATCGTGGTTCCCCTCGGGGGGTGTGACCCTGACCCCCAGGTAGGCTGTGACTCAGTGAAGGGCTGAAGTGTGGTAGGGTGTTCTCTGTGAGACCCTGGCCCTGGATTCATGACTCTAGCCAGGGGAAGAGACAACCCTGGTACCGGGGTGTCCCCTCCCAGGGCCGTGGTACTGAGTTGGAACTCCCCTTCCAAGGCCTCAGTGGGAGATAACCAGCTTCAAGTGTGGTACCGGGAAGAACCCGATGCTGGGGGACCCTTCAGCAGGAGGCTGGCTTGAGGCATGCACTCTTGGACTTTCTTGCAGTACCAAGGTGAGGTGTCGGCGCTGTAGGGGCTAGAGCCCTCAGTTCCGCCGTGGCACAGAGTGCTGGGTAAAGTGAAAGGAAGGGAGACTTACCATTTGCTTCAATGGCCTAGCAGTGATTTCAGGAGCCAAAGAGCCTCTGCCACCTTAAAGTCCTCCAGCGTGGATGGCACCATGAAAGGCTCTAGCCCTCACCTCCTCAAGGGGAGCGCAAGGGTGGCACCAGCACTTCAGTGCCAAAGTTGATGCTGAGCGTGCTTACCTGTGCTCTGCTGGGGAGTGGCACCGAGAGGGCCTTGGTGCCTACTGGCCTAAGGCACCACCGCCAACACATGGTATTCAAATGCTCTGGCCCTTTTCTTTGGAGAGGAGGTACTGGAGATAAGGTCACAGGGCACCGAGATGGTGCTGAGCCAACTGCCGATTGCAGCTGTTTATTCACAGCCGGAGAGTGGCGGCGTGAGGGCTCTGGTGCCCATCCAGCACGCAGTGCCGAATTAGGGGCAGATCACAGCTTTTTATGCATAGCCGGAGAGCGGCGTTGAGGGGACTCCCGTGCCAGCCTAGCACGCAGTGCCAAGTTAGAGGTCAATCGCGGCTTTCATTCATAGCTGAAGAGCGGCACCAAGAGGGCTCCGGTGCCAACTGAGCACATGGTGCCAAGTTAGAGGCTGGTCACGACTTCTATTCATAGCTGGAAGGCGGTGTCCAGCCAGCATGGGGTGCTGCATCAAAGGCAGATCACAGCTTTTATTCATAGCTGGAGAGTGGTGACGATAGGGCGCTGGTGCCAACCAGGCATGCAGTGTCGAGTTAGAGGCCAATCATGGTTTTTATTCGTAGCCAGAGAGTGGCACCAAGAGGGGTCCAGTCAGGGGCATCACTGGCACCTGGCACACGGGGCCCATGCCCCAAATGCCGGAGCCAGTGCCCTGGGTCCTGGCGGGGTCCCGCCTATCCTGGTCTCCAGCCGGATCAGGCCAGAGACCTGGGGCCTAGCCACCCACGGCCACAGCTGCCGCTCCTGGCCCTGTCCCTGGCTGATCCAGCGCCCAGCCGCCCGCAGCAGTGGCGGCCACTTCCAGCCCCTTCAAAGGCCGGGCAACCCCGCGGCCACAGCTGCCACACCCCGCCCTGTCCCTGGCTGGGGGCGTGGCCTGCAGGCAGAGGGCGGATCCTGGGCCTGTGTCCCAGGTCATTCCCCAGGGCAGCGATGCCCCTGGCTCCAGTGCCAGATCAGCACTCAGTACCGGTGAATCCTTGGGTGTGACGGACGTACCCTGCATCGGCTGCAGGGCCTGTTCCTGGGCAATATTATGCAGCCTTCGCTCCCTGTCTTTCTGAGTCCTTCGTTTAAGGATCTGCAAATGGAGCATAATCCACCCGGTGAAGCTCACCCAGGCCTTTAAGATACCTCCTGTGGGAGCTGTCCCTCGGATTTGGGTTTCTGTTGGAAGGACTCGGTAGGAGTGCTGGCGATGTCCACAAACAGATCTTTCAGTGAAAAATGCTTGTAAAACAAACCGGAGAGACAGGCCCTTGCAAAAGCAAGGAACAGGCTGTTCCATAACTGTTGCCAAGGGTGGAAAAGAGAAAAACTGGGGAGAGGCAGGGCTGCGGCCATATATACAGCCAAAGGGTGGCCACCAGCCCTGTTCTAATAGGCTAAGGCTAAAGAAAGTTTCGGGTCAATCGTGCGCTGCAGTGCGTACACACCTGATACTGAATGAATCCGAGTAGCACTCAGAAAAGAACCTAAGCTCTGACCCTGCAATGGGTGAAGGTGAGGCTTGGTTACAGGGCTGTCACAATGCCTGTAAACTATTTAAGGGCCACTTGTGCCTAAAGCATTCATTTTAGCCCTCTGCAGAGGAGTGACTTTCCCCTTGTGTTTCTGGACAACATCCTATTGCTCAAACGATCAATCTCTACAATTTATGTGTTGGGTAGAAACAGCCCACCCACTCACACCAGCTGGTGTGGATTTTCTGAAACTTTGCTCTGCACTGAAGGCCTAACCTCTTCCAAGCTAGCGTGAACATGCCTAATGAATTCCTTTCCATCGCTCTTCATATGGAATTTCTGTGACTGGAGCTTAATTTGCATCCTAATAATATCCCCACCCGCCTCCATCGCCTCTCTGCCACTGACATCAAGATTAGAGGCTCCAGTGGGGACGAGCTGGATCTGGCTCCCACTGACTCCAGGGGCAGCAGGATGCCGCCTCCTCTTAACAGCTGTGCTATTGTTCTGCCAATTCAGCAGCCTGGAGAGTAAAACAATTCCTTTGTCCTCCACCTCTGTTTGACACTGAGGGCTGATGAAGCTCTATGGCTGGAGGTGCCTGCCTACTCTCTGCAGACTGGCAGGATCGCATCCGCAAGCACTTCTTATGCTAATCAGCCTTCAGCTTGGCTCCACTTCATGGGAAAGATACCTCTGAGCTATGGCAGCCTTCAACTCTGCCAGCATATGCACTGCAGAGGCAGTGTCTGCAAAAAACGGGTTTGAGGTTTACATTAAATTCTACACCCACCAGCCACAGCAAAAAGGAACCATCTGTCCTTGGAGATGCATTGAGGTAAGGGCTAGGTGCAGAAATGGGTTAACCCTTTCACTGCTGGTCTGCCATTGAAAATGCTATGCAGGCATTTTCTCAATGTACCAGCAAAGATAAAGAGGTGTTTGGCAGCACTCGTCAGATTCAGTGGCACAGAAGGTGCTATGCGCTGGAAAAGTACGTTCAGTAGCACAACTGGAGTATTCCGGCCAGTGGAACCTGATACACACAACAGAGACACTCCTTCCGAACATGGTCAGATCAGGGATTTTTCCTCTGGGAAGATTCAAGGCTATAGATTGATGGATTGAAGGGACTGTATATAGATACCAAACATAGTTTTGCTCATGAGCAGCTTTAGGGACAACAATGAATAGGGGCACTTCACCTGGAAAACAGCAAGCACAATCAGTGTCACCTCATCCAGCTATGTACAGAGCAGGACAGCAGTGGTGCTTTCAATGGGGCTGCATCCCTTGGCTTTGTGGTGCAACACCCCTGCACACCAACTGAGAACATGGCTCAGCATTTTACTGGACAAGTCACCCACCATCTCTAAATGTAACAAGTGGCCTATTCAGGGAGTTATACAGCACAACACTCTACTGTACATCATTTCTTGTTCAGAACCTCATGAAAACTGGCCAGTGTAATCATGAACTTTGCCTGTTTATGCATATATTGTAAACAGATCAACAATCCACTCTCTGCCCCACCGGACACAGATGTGGGAATGTATTCCTTTAGGGGTGGGGTAGAGCAGAGGGTTAAAGTGAAAAGGAGAACACTTGGACTAAAATAACTTTATACTGAGAAGGGTGTTGGAGAGGCAGGCTGCTGCTGTGCCATGATTTCACTAGTCTGCATTGATTGTGGTGAGGAGAGAGTATTCCACACAGACAGCAACACACTGACTGGTTAATGACAGGACTCCCTCCTATAGATGCCAGTGCTCTTGGAAATTTGAGGCAGTCTCCATCAGCTGACAGGCCCAGTCCTGTGAATGCTACCACCTGCTTTCAGCCCAACTGCAGGATTTGGCCCTATATCTGCAGCATAATCTGCCATGCTGATGATTTATAGCAGCAAAATATCACATCCCATCTTTCAGTAATTAGCAAATGCAGGTGGCTTTAATGTAAATTTCTAAATCAAGGCACAGGCATAGCTGTAACTCTCCTGGGGACACTGTCACCACTTAAAACAAAAGTCAAGGGGAACTAACGTCACTTATTAAAGGTAGACTACGGTTTGGACCAAGGTAGACCATGATTTGCATTTTTCACAGGTCAGCATGAAAGATGGTTCCCTCCCCACTGCACAGTTCTGTAGACCCTTCAGCACTGGGATATCCTTTAACCCTCTCACTCCCAAATAAAAAAGGATGACTTCTCATCAATATGCTGCCTGTCTCTGTCCTCTCAGCAAGAAAACAGAGCCACTGCCTCTTACTGAGGAAATACAATAGTATTCTGCAACAGTGACTCCACACCACTGCAGTAAGAGTATTGTAAGCCACAGGGTTTCTGATCAGCACAAACGCAGAGAGGAAATCTGACATCTCAACCCCATGGGTGGCTTTTATAGGGCTGATCAAACCCAATTCCAGAGTCACAGTATTTGAAAATCCCAATGGATAGGTAATTATTTTTCACCAGCATAATATACACAGGATAATGTTAGTATATTGGGAATTCATATATACTGATTTCAACTGATGGTTAAAAAAATTGCTCCAATTATATTTAACCCTTCACATGCACAACAAAAAGGAAGGATTTTGCTTTAAAAAGTGCCGTGCCTGCAGTTGATTAGAAAAACACTGAAAATCTTGTCATGAAATATTGGATTTTCAGATTGCATCTATGGGAGCTTGCTACCAAAATCCCATTGAAATTCTAGGGGCAGCAGGTCCCAAACTCCCTTGGATGCCCTTGAAAATCCAACCCCCTCAAAAATAGTCAAGGAAAAACATTTACCACATTTTTTGTCTGTAGCTTTTTGCCATAGGAAGGTAAGGGCTTTAATGCCTGAGGTATAGGTAGTTCCTGGATGCTTTTAGGAAAGTGGGAAGGTGGGAGAGTCTGGAGAATGGTTTGCATAGCTTGCAGGTACAGAGAAGCAGGTGCATTCCCCACCAGACTGTTAAATTTGTCTTCTCCTAGTAAAGCTGTCCAGTAATCTGGATGATCCTGCAGAACTTTCCGCATCTTAAACCGTGGGCTAGGCATGAAGAGCAAGAGGTAATCAAGGCAGAGCTTTTTCGATGCTACGTTGACTTTGGAGTCCCACATCTGCTCTAGGATGACATCCAACGGGGTGAGCCCTTTGCTGTCCTTGATCCTGGGAGAAGCCCCATTGCCTAAGAGAATGAGGACAGTCTCTGACCTCAGCAGTTCGCAAGCGAGGTGCAGCGGAGTCTTGCCATCTTCCAGGTGAAAGCAGCCCGTCCTGTTAATGTAGGAGTTTAAGCTGGGTAACTTGTGTGCAATCTTGATGATCAGCCCCAAAATGTCTCTCCTGTCATATGTGACGGCCATGGCCAAGTGAGGCGCAGAGGATGGACAATAGCAGAAATGCTCTCCTGGCACCTTGAGAGCCTCCTCTGGAAAATGAGAGAGCAGATACTGGGCATAAGGCAGGTGATTATGCACCACTGCATAGAGAAGGGCTTCTGAAGGTGAATATGTTCTCAGGCTGGCATTTTCCTCCCAGTAGAAATACTCCATAGTTCTCATATCTTCCAGCATCCACACCGGTTTGTGGTCTCTCACAGCCTGGTAGAACATATAGGATAAGAACTTACAATGCCTGCTTTGGTCGTCCTGTAGACTGGCCTGGTTACTGGCCATGGCTCAGCAAATAAACAAGCCCTGCACGTAAGCTCACTCCAAAAGGGAAGATTTTCTCACTTTGAATGCAGATCCAGATGCTGCCACAACCTTCAGCCTGTCATTGCAGCCCAGACTGCACTAGCTAGAATGCCTAAGCTTCCCATGAACTGAGCATCTCCACCCATTCATTGTTTCTCCTCTCACTGCAGTGGTTTTGTTTAGGTAAGCACAATCCCACAGGCTCAGTTAACCCATGCCATCCAAGCACACAGCTAATCAGTGCACAGCACAAGTTACTGGAGCATTGTCAGAATAGCAGTGATTTTATATATACAGAGCTACGTAGGAGAGAGTAAATTTAACTCTAGAGGTGAGGCAATTTTCTGTCTGCATATCCTGCCTAACCAGATCAGCTGATAGCATGGTAAGCACAATATGCATTTATCCATTTGTCTTTGTCTGTCACTCATACATGTACAATTCATTATATCATAAATGAGTATTAATACTATATAAACTGCACTGATCACCACATAATTTCCACATATTGACTGCTATTTATAGGATCAGAAAGTGAGTTCTATTTAAAAACTCTATTATGGCTTGGTCATTAGGGGCACTGATAATAGTTTATCTATTAGCTGTCATTAACACATAAGCCCCTAGCTGAAAGTCTACTTGGAATGCATTGAAGACAGCATACAGTAACCACATCCAGAGTCATGAAGGATATTGTATGGTTAAAGCACTTCCCCTTCATCTGGCAGTTAAAACTCCAAGGCTCTGTTTTGTTGCAAAGCAGCTGCATAAACAAAGAATTTTGAAGTCCAAGCCACCTTCCTGTTTAGACCATGTAGTCCAAGGGGGACCCTGACACTAAGGGTTCCCCAGCTGTCAGGACTGACCAAGGTGGGGGAGTGTTGGACTTGTGTGAGGGCCTGGAAACAGACAGAGGCCCAAGGCAGCTGCTTTTGGGACACGGTAGAGATACCTGCCTTGCGATTTCTGCAAGAAGGAGGACCTGTGCACTGCTTGTTACCACCCCTGTTCCAAGAAATAGGATTTCCATAATATTGTAAATAAACAAATTATGCTGAGAAAATACCTGACTCTGTTTCACTGATTTATATATCAAACAGGACCTGACCTACAAGGCTTTGGATTATACTATAAGGTGGCATTTTGAATGGCTGAAAGCTGAAAGAGGTTCAGGTCTGGGTACTGGATCATCCAAGGATAAAATTAGGCCCATTTGCAAAGTATGGTCATGATCTGGATACAGATTACAACCTCCCAACCACAAAGTTCAGGGACATTTAAAGCCCATCTCCTGTACAATGTACACATTACATATTATGGGCCAGGTTTACCCAATTTGAGTAAGCAACTGCATGCCAACTTTTTGTGTTCATAGTTAATGCACGTAGGGACCAATAATAGAAATATTTGCTGTAAGCTTGGAACACATCAGTTGAAAGCGACAGAGGAGGAGAAGCACCTGGGAGTATTAGCTTATCGTAAGATGACTTTGAGCCACCAATGTGATATGGCTATGGAAGAAGCTAATGTGGTTCCAGGGTGCATCAGACAAGGTATTTCCACTATAAAAAGGAAGCTGTTAGTCCTGTAATACAAGGCACTGTTGAGACCTCACCTGGAATACTGCGTGCAGTTCTGGCCCCCCATGTTTAAGAAAGATGAATGCAAACTGAAATATGTGCAGAGAAGAGCTACTAAGATGATCGAAGGAATGGAAAACTTGCTTTATCAGACAAGATTCAGAGAACTTGGCTCATAAATTTGATTCAAACCAAAAGAAGTCTGAGGTGAGATGTGATTGCTCTCCATAAATAATTCCAATGGATAGATAGCAGGGAGGGAGAGGAATTATTTAAGTTCATTGCCGATGTGGGCGCAAGAAGAAATGGATATAAATTAGCCATCAGGGAAGCTTAAATTTCAGATTAGACATAAGCTTCTAACCATCAGAGGAGTGAAGTTCTGGAATAACCTTCTGAGCAGGAGCATAGCCAGCCTGTTTTCTGGCTTGGCCCCTGCCAGTGCAGGGTAGACTTGGACAAGGGCAGCTTCTGATCACATGACCAGAAGATTTCCCCTCCCCTCCCCCCCGGGGAGGGAGAGAGTCATAGCATCCAGGCCAGCTGCAGTGCAAACTTCGCCGCCATAACCGCAGGGCTGACCACCAGCAGCCAGCGGCTGCGGCTGCAAGCAAGGCAGAAATGCCAGTATCTCAACTCCACTCACACCTGTGGGGCCCAACAGCCACGAGCAGAGCAAAAGTATTGGCACCAGTGCCTCTGCCTCACTCAGCGCTGCTAGGTGGCCCTGTGGTCACAGCAGCAAAATTCACACCATTGCTGGAGGCTGGCAATAAGCAGTGATGCTGGAGAAAAGCACTGGAGAAAAGGACCTGGGAGTCAAGGTGGATGGAAAACTGGATATGACTCAGCAGTGTGCGCTTGCTGCCAAAAAGGCCAATGTCATACTGGGCTGCATCAGAAGAAGTGTTGCCAGCAGATTGAGGGATGTGATCATTCCCCTCTATTCGGCACTGGTAAGGCCGCATCTGGCATACTGTGTCCAGTTTTGGGCTCCCCACTACAAAAAAAACATGGACAAATTAGAGAGAGTCCAGCGGAAGGCAACAAAAAATGATCAAAGGGCTGGAGCACAAGTCCTATGAAGAAAGAATGAAGGAACTAGGCTTATTTAGCCTGCAGAAGAGAAGACTGAGGGGGGATTTGATAGCAACCTTCAACTACTTGAAGGGCTGCTCCAAGGAGGATGGAGCTCGACTGTTCTCAGTATTAACAGAAGACAGAATGAGGAGCAATGTTTCAAGTTACAGCTGGAGAGGTCCAGGCTGGATATTAGGAAAAACTTTCTTACTAGGCAAGTGGTGAAGCATTGGAATAAGCTACCTAGGGAGGTGGTGGAATCTCCATCTTTGGAGGTGTTCAAGGCCCAGCTGGACAAAACCCTGGCTGGGATAATCTAGTGAGAGTGGTCCTGCTTTTTTGGCAGGGGGTTGGACTAGATGACCTCGTGGGGTCCCTTCCAACCCTATGATTCTATGATACTGCCCTCAACAGTGAGCTGCATAGGATTTTTGTTGTTGTGGTTGCCTTTGCCCTATTTCCCATGATTCAAATAAAGGGTGGAGTCAGAGAACAGTTCCCTATCATCTGCTCAAAGTAAAGTGGGGTCCGCCTCTTCTCCCTGGCTTGGATAAGCAGTGCTTCCACACAGATCTCACTCCTCTTTGGTTGGGCAGACATGATCCTCCTGTTTCAACAGCCTTTGACCACAGTGACTGCTGCATTATGGTGTAAACACCAAGCAGCAACACAATGGGTGCTGTGGGCACCTTAGGGACAGGAATGGGCAGGTGTCCAGTGGTGGGCCATCATCAGCTGCCCAAGATGAGCCTTGTAGCTCAGTTGAGCTGGAGCTGCCGGACGAGAAGGACATCTCTCCTTCATCACTGGAGCTTGAGCCAGTCCACTACCATGCTGAGGACTCACAGGGACTGTTGGAGCTGCCTGGGATGTTAAGGCACTGCTGAGGATGCCACTAGCTGTTTACTCTGAGGAGGCAGACAAATGAACTAGAGACCCAAAGGACCTTAGGAAGTAGCCCAAGGAAGCCAGCCTACAGTCTGGTTGTGTTTTGGCCTGAAAGCAGATCAGCGTGCTTTGGCTGGAACCCCTCTGACACAGTGACAGAAGTCTCTACCATTGCCAGGACCCTGGTCTAGGATCTAATGAAGCAGGGTGGGCCTGAGTCTAGCTCCCCCATCCCTTGCTACTGATCCAACTCCTGTTTGTTGGTGCTGCACCTACACACACCACTGTAATGTGATCTCTGTCTTTCCTGTTCACCCTTACAATGTAACTGTGTATGGTCTAAAAAGCAAAGTATATCATGGAAGGTGTCTTTGGAATGCTTATGACATGCTTTACATTATTGCGATGGTAGCATGGTTCCTGCAACATCATAAGTATACAGATACGAAACTCTGTTGTGTCATGACCCCAACTGAAACAGAGTTATATTTCCATATTCCAGAGAGGCATGCATAAAAGAGCAATGCAGCTTGAGAACCATGGGTTGAGAGGGAAGACTCAGCTGACTGCAAGAAAGGGACCAAGGGGGTTTGAAAAGAAAAGGATGCCTTTTGAACTGGCTACAGTTCTCCCATGGATTCTATCTTCTAAGCAACACCAAGGACTGACACCTACCCACAGAGGAGCATCTAGCCAAAGACCACCCTAGCCAGGCATGTGTGGCAAGCTGAACATAACTGAAACAGCAATCTTAGTTTTGAATGCAACCTTTTCTTTTATTTGTTTGTGCTTATCTTCTTGACTGATTGTCTGATTTTATATTGATTTGACTTATATTCACTTAAGATCTTACTGTAATCAATCAACTTGTGTTTGTTTTATCGTAAGTAGTGCATAGTGAGTGAGATTGTATAAGGCCTGACTGAGAGCAAAGCCAATGCACATCAATTTCTTTGTTAAATTGACAGAAAAGTGGAAAAGAGCTTGCGAGGCACAATCTGGCACACTGAACCTTGCAAGACAGAAGCTCCCAGGATTGCATTTGCCTGAGGGCCAGAGCTATGAATGCTGATTCCCCTCTGAACTTTTATCTCTACAGAAAACACCACAGTGAAGGGCCATGGCCTCCATCCCAGAGGGACAAGGAGAGACAGATCAATGTCCTACATACTCCCCCTCTTTTAGATTCCATCAAAATCAAAATGGAAAGTTTTGGATTAGAAAAAACAGCATTTTCTGTTCCATAACGAAACACAAGTTCCACAACACTTTTCAACAGAAAAAACCTTCAACTAGCTCTCCTGGCAATTGATGCAAAATGCAGAAAGAACCCAGCTTGACCCTCAGATCTTAAGCCTCATCTTCATTTAAAATATAGATTGATATAGCTACATCACTCCAGCATGTGAAAAATCCACACCCTTAAGTGCTGTAGCTATAGCAGCCCAATCTCCAGTGTAAATGCAGATAAGTGGATGTAAAACTGGTTCAGCTGAAATAGCTACCATCACACAGAGAGTCGGGGTTCCTGCACTGATGGAAAAAACACTTCCGTCACTGTAGGAAGCACACTAAGGCAATGGTTTTCAAACTTAGGGTCAGGACCCAGTGTTGTGTCACAGACTCTCAGGTACCAGGTCCCAGCATCCCCTGCTGCCACTGCCTAAAGACTGGAATGCATTGCTCAAAGATGTAATTAGGGGTCATGTGTATAAAAGATTTTTTTGAACTGGGACCCAAGAAAAAAAGTTTGAAAACCACTGCACTAAGGCACTATCATGACATAGCTACAGCTCCACAGCTAGGATGCTATAGTACCTGAATTGTAGACAAGCCCTTAGTTTGCAGGGCCAGCAACTAGAAGCTTATTTCTATGTGTAAACTTCATTTGGAAGCTTAGTCTGGTCTTTTGAAATCAGAGAAGTGGGAGCCACTAAAAAAACCCAAAATGTGGAGCCTCCAGAAATTCATTTTTACCATCATTTTTCTAAGCTGTCTCACAGCTTTATCAAACAAACATTCCAAGCAAGCAAATTACTATATCTTACCACAAGAGCTGAAACCAGCCAAAAAACACACGTATGGACTGTATTCCTTAGTGGGCCATTACAGAATTCACAGTGGGACAAGATACAGCCCTGCCAGAGGAAACCCATTAGGCATCATTCTTCCATGCCAGCAGTAATGCAGATAAATGAGGGGATGAGACTTGCATTAATATGCCAAAGCTTAAAGCACTCCTTTCTTTCATTAGCACAAGCTGCAGTCTTCTGAGTTTGCACTGTGGCTTGGATGTTTAAAAATATAGGTCTGATTGATTGATTGATTGATTGATTGGATCGAGGGGAAGGCTGTGCATTCAGACTCTTCCTGCTCATTCTTTCTTGCCATTAATAGTTCAAGACGATTCCTCCTTCCCCACATTGCTTTTGCTTTTCTACCTTTGCATCATGTGTGCAGGAAGTAGTACTCATTAGAGAAGCTATTCTTCTAAAAACTGGGATGGGGCCAAGCAGCAAACAGACTGGAAAGCGAAGTATTTGTTGTCAACTCTGCACAGAAAACCAAGACACCGCCCCATGATCAAATAATGTGACATGACGACAAATCTGCTGAGCAACAAAGGCACCCAGCCAGGTTTATTGCCAAACTAGCATAGCAGAAAGTGCCCCAGTCATGCTACGAGTACGCATAATATTGTGTGTCCCTGACAATGGATTAGCTCAGTGAACGGTGGGACTTTCAGCTCTACCCACTTGTCCAGACGGAGATGTTTCCTCTGAGACTCCACTTTGGTACAGAGATACAAATAAATTACTTATGATCCTTCTGATAGGTGCAGTTGTCACCTCCTGCCATGGCAGGGTACCACCCTTTGATGTGGTCAGATACCACCCATTACCTTGTATTGGATAGTTCAATGAAAACATTTCTATCCATCATATTAACAAGACATTTCTATGTATGCTCGTGTCATTTGAGGAGGTCAGTGAGCCCTCGTTATCTCTGGGGAATTAGGATGTCCTGGTGCATTTCTGAAATGTATTTATACACAGTAATTTTTGGGATGCATGTTTACTCATATCAGTTCTGTTCTTGTCAGTTACTCTAAGCCCTAGTCTACACTCAGCTGAGTTTTTGGTGGCAGTCGACCGGCATTTATGCAAGGCATGTAAAATACCTTGCATAAATGCCAGCAACTTCCCAAGCTGCCATGACACATTCAGGAAAGCTGACTGCAAATGCCTTGTGGTCGGCTTTCCCCTATGTCTCCTGGGAGCCAGGACTTCATTGCTGACTTCCAAGAGCGAAGCAGCAAGTTCATACTGATGATTTCATCGTGTCAGTATAGATATAGCATAAGTCTGCCAGCATTCACAACAAGATGTCTGCTAACTTTGCTTTATAACTGACTTGATCATTGCTTTAGCTCAGACCTCACATCTGATCTGTTATACTAGGCCTTATGTCTCATAACTGCCCTGTTATACTAGGCCTCAGATCTGGCTGGTTATGATAGACCTTATGTTTCAGGCAGGGTCAGCCCCAGGATTTTCAGTGCCACATTCGCTATGGAGAAAAATTATAATATTATACATATACACACATATATATATATAAAATGTATAAAACAAAAAAAAAATCCACTTCCATCTAATTTGGTGCCACTTAAAGCCTGGCGCCCTTGGCAACTGCCTAGTTCACATATATGGTCAGGGGGGCCCTGGTCAGGCTTTTACCTTCGACTACAGTATTAATATTTCCCCATTCTGCATCCCTGACACCTGTTCCATCAAGCTCATGACACGAAAATATGCCACTCTCAGTACATTGTGCAGATCTTCTTTAGATAATTGTTCCCCTCCAGCTCTAATCAGCATTGGAATGGCTACAGTATTGACATTTAAATTGTAAATCACTAGGCTCCAGGGTCACCACACGCTGAAACAAACAAGGATCATTCCCACCTATCGAACTATTAGTTCAGATAGTCTGCAGACTCTGGCAAGCATCATTGCATTGGTTGAAAAACAGTTCACTTTCTGAAGATTATTTTCACTGGAGATTGGGGGTTGGATTTTCAAAAGCACTCAGTATTGCCCTAACACTTCTCTAATAGAAATCTATTGAGATTGTCAGTGTTCAAACCCACTGAAAATAAGGCCATTTATCTTGAATTTACACACCTAATTTCAGAAACTGAGATTTGAAATTGTTGGCATTGGTGGTTGCATCAAACACCTGACAAACCTCCATCTGTTCATAGACTTAGAGCTACTGCATCTGTTAAGAAAAATCTGAACACACATGAGTCACCCACCAACTCACCCCGTGGAGAAAACACTGTAAAAGTGGTGCCAAAAATGTGCCATCTGTGTGTCAGAATAGAACGTTTATGTTACAGCCAGTTAAATACAGCCTGAAAATCACTACATAAATAGTTAGAAATATTTTAATACACTGCTGTTTCACAAAATTGAGTGTTGACCTATTGCACGTGGCCCATATGTTTATTCTACTCATCTGTAGAAATGAGTATTTCTCTTTATAAGACAACCAAAGATACACTTACTTTTTGATATTCAGTGCCCCTTCAAAGGGGAGAGAGCTTGATGTGCTGTGATCACATTGTCTTCCACACTGCTCTGCGAGGGTACCCCAATCCAGCTGAGCAGCTATTTAAGTGCTTATGGGATGTACTGACTATAATGTAGTTTGTTACAATTTGTCCACATCCTTCTTAATGTGGGGGCCGCAAAACTAGACACAGTAACTCCAAATGTGGCTTCACTAGTGCTGAATAGAGGGGAATAATCACTTCCTTCAATCTGCTGGCACTGCTTCTGCTAATGCAGCCCATTGTGCCATTAGCCTTCTTGGCAATAAAGGCACCCTGTTGACTCACATCCAGCTTCTTGTCCACTGTAACTCCCAGCTCCTTTTCTGCAGAACTGCTGCCTAGCCAGTTGGTCCACAGTCTGTATAAATGCATAGGGAACTTCAGTCTTAAGTACAGGACTGCACTTGTTCTTGCTGAACTTCAGATTTCTTTTGGCCCAACCCCCAATTTGCCTAGGTCATTCTGTATCCTATCCCCACCTTCCAGCATATCAACCACTACCCCCAGTTTAGCATCATCTGTAAACTTGCTGAGGGTCCAATCCACTCCATCCTCCAGATCATTAATGAAGATGTTGAACAAAACCAGCCCCAGCACTGCTGGGGGACTCTGCTTGATATCAGCTGTCAACTAGACATAGAGCCATTGATCACTAAGTGTCGAACCAAATGATCTAGCCATCTTTCTACCTGCTTTATATAGTCCTTGCATTCTAACCATACTTCCATAACTTGCTGGCAAGGAGACTGTGGGAGTCCATAACATAGTCTTTGCTAAGGCCAAGATATGTCATATCCACCACTTTCCCCACAGCCACAGTGCCAGTCACATCATCATAGAAGGCAATCAGATTAGTTAGGCATAACTTGAACTTGTTCTTGGTGAACCTATGCTGACTGTTGTCCAATCACCTTTTTCTCCTTCAAATGCTTCATAATGGATTCCTTAAAGACCTGCTTCATGATTTTTCCAGGCACTTAGCTGTGGTTGACAGGTCTGTAGTTTCCCAGCTCCTTCTTATATTGGCCATTTTCCAACCATCTGGATGGAACCTCTGCAGAACACCATGAGTTTTCAAAGATAATGGTCAATGGATCTGCAATCACATTAGCCATCTCCCTCAGCATGCTCAGATGCACGTCATTTCGTTCCATGGACTTATTGATGTCCAGCTTTTCTAAACAGTCCTAAACCTAGTCATTCACCATTCAGGGCTGCTCACTTACTGTGCTGCTGAGTGCACTAGTCTGGGAGCTGACCTAGTCTGTGAAGACAGGCGCAAAAAAAAACCACTGAGAACTTCAATCTTTTCCAAAAAATCTGCCACTAGTTTGCCTCTCCAATTCAATAAGGCGGCCATGTTTTCCCTACCCACATTCTTGTTGCTAGCTTTCTTGTTACCCTGCATGTCCCTTGCTAGCTGCAACTTCAGTTATGCTTTGACCTTCCTAATTTCTCTCCTGACTGCTCGAGCACTATCTTTATACTCCTTCCATGCATTCCATTTATACATCTGTCCAAGCTTCCACTTCTTGTAAGCTTCCTTTTTGTGCTGAAGCTCACTGAAGATTTCTATGTTAAGCCAAGCTGGTCACCTGCCATTCTTTCTGCCCATCAGGATGATTTGTTCCTGTGCCCTCAATAAGGATTGTTTAAAATACCACCAATTTTCTTGGACTCCTTTCCCCCTCCTATTTATTCTCCCAGGAGATCCTGGCCATCAGCTGCATGAGAAACAAATCTGCTTTTCTGAAGTCAGGGTGTATATTCTGCTGCTCTCCTTTCTTCCTTTTGTCAAGATCCTGAACTCAACCATCTCATGATCACTGCCACCCTGGTTGACATCCATTTCTACTTCCCTATCAATTCTTCCTGGTTTGTGAGCAGCAGGAGAAGAGGAGCACAGTCCCTAGTTGTTCACTCAGCACTCGCATCAGGAAGTTGTCCCCAGCACTCTCCAAAAACTTCCTGGATTTTCTGTGTACTGCTGTGTTGCTCTCCCAGCAGATGTCAGGGTGATTGAAGTCCCCCATGAGAAACAGGACCTGTGACTGGGAAACTTTCTTTAGTTGTCTAAAGAAAACCAATCTACCTCATCCTCTTGGTCTTATGGTCTATAGCAATGCCCACCATGACCTCACCCATATAACTCTTGCCTCTAAACTTAACCCAGAAGCTTTCAACAGGCTTTTCTCCAGTTTCATACTGGAGCTGTGAGCAGTCATACTGCAATCCTCCACCTCTTCTCCCCTGCTTGTCCTTCTTGAACAGTTTACACCCATATGTGATGGTGTTACAGTCATGTGAGTTGCCCCACCAAGTTTCTTTGACTGTGCCAGAACTTCCAATTCTTCCTACTTCTTTCCTAAGCTTCTTGCATTTGTGTACAGACACCCAAGGCAACTAGCCTTATGCCAGTAAGTAAGCTAAACAGATGTGAAAATCACTTCTGTGCAAATGGCTAGCAGCAGTGGTATAGCTACTGGTGGGCCTAGTGGGCTGCAGCCCACTCATTTTGAAAGAAGACTCGCACAATCTGTTGCTTCTGCTGCCAACACTCCGCTTAATCTTGGAGCATCAGGCAGCTTTCGGCAGGTCACCCTTCGAACTTCCTGCTTTTGACCACATAACTGGAAGCAGGAAGTTCAGGAAAGTGACCAGCCAAGAATCACTAAGCTGCCAGATGCTCCAGTTGCTAAGGTACCTGGAGTCTCCATAGCTTCTGACTGTCCTGCTTCAGGTCACGTGACTGGAAGGAGGACGTGGTCCAGGCTCACCCAAGTCAATCACAAGCCCTGCCAGAATATCACTTCTGGCTACAACCCCAGCTAGCAGAATTTTTCACCATCTCTGTTAACCCTGTGGATTTAAGTGAAATATAATTCTTTTTGCTGGCCCTTTACAAGGGGGTAGGAAGAAAATGATATGGTGCCATGATTTGTTTTTTCTTTATTTGTATCACATTTTTGAGATCAGTTCATGCAAAGTTACATTGCCTAATCACCATCTGTTGTATTTTTGGTCAGAAAATATTGGTGGCATCATGACTTTCCCCAACACCTAGTAAATGACTGTGAAGAACACAGTTTTCCACCAGCATCAAGGTTAAAAGTGTTTATCACATCTCACAGAACTGTGTGCACAGTATCTGTTGGCAGCCTACACCCAGAAGAGTTTATAAAGATTGCAAGGAAACAGGGCATCACTCTGGCATCTTTCCAGAATGGAATACCCTGCAGAACTCTCTTTGAGAGAGCACCACTGAGGATATCCTATCCATTTTTATCTCCATCTCATCTCTCACTCCTGGCAACAAAACAAAAGGAGGTACAGGCTGGCAGACAGATGACTAACTCTCCACTCCCCAGTGGGAGTAGAAAAGGCAGCTTATTGTAGCCAAGGCCAGCCCAAGGTTTTTGCTGTGCTAGGCCAGCAGGGATTTTGGCACCCCATGTCACACACACTCCCCCCACCCCTGGGATCCTGCCATGGGTGAGGAGTGGCATTGCCGCTGGGACCCGGCCCTGGCTGGGCATCCTGCCGCAGACAAGGAGCAGCACCACCACCACCAGAATCCAGCCCCAGCCAGGGATCTGGCCATGGATAGGCTGCGGCACTGAGGGGTGGGGTCCAGCCACAGGCGGGAAGTGGAGCAGCCCAGCCCTTAGTGCCCCCTAATTGTTGGCACCTGTAACACAGCTGCTTACCCTCCGGGAGGGGGGGTCACTACCCAGCTTCTCCGGCCCTTTGTCGGGCGGGACCACCAAGTCTCTAGCCTCTTGGTAGGGCAAAGTCACAAAATAAGTCTCTAGGGTATAGGGCAAATGGGAGTGCCACCTCTAGGGTCCACAATCCGTGAGTGGGCACTCGCTGTAGGGAGAGGAATCAGGGGAGGCGTAGGGTCACACAGCTCCACTGTGTCCCCAGCCCAGGCCGCTGGACCTGGGGCTTCTGCACAGGGGTCAGCAGGGTCCTAGCTGCAACATGCTGACCCCAAGGGTTGGTGCTCATGTTCCCTGGTGCCGATCCTGGACCTGCTTTCCATCAGTACCTGAGTTGGACATTCATCTGCTGGTGCATCAGGGTAGTCGCCCAGGGATAGGTTATAGAATCCTTCCATCTTGTCAGGAGGTGGCAGGTCTGGAAGCTCATTGGGCCCATCAGCAGGTGACAACTCCTCCAGGTCACAAGTCTGGGTGGTCAGGGGGTCCTCACCAGCCAGGGGTAGCTCTTCAAAGTCACAAGGCATGGGTGAGGCCTGGGGGTCCCCAGCAGGAGGTGACTCGAGGGGTCCAACTGACCTCACTGCTAGGGGTTCTTCCACAGGACTGGTGATGGCCCAGGGCTTGGGCGTTATCTCCGAGTCTCTGGCCATGGGTGGCCCCTGTCAGAGGCCTGGGCCCAGGTCTGCAGGCCATAGGTCCGCTTTCCCACAGGGCAGCCTAGGGTCAGGAGGGAGCAGAGATGCATCCTTTCCCTTCCACGGCTTGAGCTATACTGAGCTGGCTGCCTCCCTTCTTATACCCACCCCTCTGCTTCTGGCCTGATTGACAGGCCACTCCTGGCTCCGCCCCACTGCAGTCAGGCAGGTCCTTCTGGACTATCTCCGAGGGGGGCCGTGCCTTCCTGCTGTAGCGCCTTAGGAGACCACCTATGTCACAACTATGGAAGAAGCAGCCTTGACTGTAGTCCACCCAGACCTGAGCTTCCCTTTGCAGCAGCCAGCTTTTGATCCCTTTGAGAGTAGGAATTCCTGTTTTCTCCCCCTGTGTGTCATAACAATGGTAAAGAAACACAGAAAAAGTTGCTTTCTTCTACCACTGGACAAGGAACCTGATTAGTATCATCACTAATGCTACCCACTCACTCTTTCTGCTTTGCTGCTGAGCTTCTGCCTATTACTTTCCCCAGTTTCTCTCCTGCCTGGCTTCCTGATACAACCTGAAAGAAACACTGCACATATCCACACAAACTGCAAGTCTTCACAGGGCTAGTCTTCACTGTGGTGTTAGATCAAGGCATAAATCCAGTGTTGTCTCTAACCCAAATCCTGTCCACACACAAAAATCTTTCACTCAGTTAGGGCGTAGCAGTATGGACCTTGTGGCTCCAGCAGATACTTGAGCCAGACACTTTACCTCAAGTCTGGGACAGTCTGAGGAGCTTGAGATCATGTGGTTTGCCGGGTGTCTGCCCAAGCAATAGCATCCGCCCGGCAATTATTAGCATGATATCTTGAGCCCCACCAGCACCAGTCTGCCACCGCTGTTTGAATCAGCAGTAGCCCCACTGTTTTCAACATACAATCTTCTTCCACTTATTTTTTCCTACAACTTCCTTAAGTCGACTTAATAATGCCAGCTTTTAAGGTCAACTTAATTCTTAAGTCAACCTTATTAAGTTGACTTAAGCCAATGTAGATGGGAAAGCCCTTAAGACAACCTAATTGGCCTCCAGGCCCCCCTCCCAAAGTTCCTGGCCACCAAGAAGGGTGCTGTGCTCACTTTCTGTTTTAAAGGAGTGGCTAGGTGAGGGGGCACTTCTCCAGTGCAGTGTGGGACAGCTAACTACAATGCACCACTCCTCCGTCAACCTAGTACCTGGCTAGTGTGGATGCAGGCAGTCAACAGGAGTTTTCAATGTGGACTCTCTAAGTCAACTTAACAAGGTCAACTTTAAGTATACTTAAAGTCAACCTTGTTAGGTTGACTTAACAGAGCTTCCAGTGTGGACATACCCTAGGAGATGTGATCTAGAAAAATGGTTTTCAAACTTTTCTCCTCAGGAGCTAGTTATGCCTGTGACCCAACAATTACATCTTTGAGCAGTGCATTCCGGTCTCTCAGCAGTAGCAGTAGGGGATGCCATGACCCAGTCCTTGAGGGCTTGCGACCCAGTACTGGGTCCCAACCCACAGTTTGAAAACCACTGATCTAGAAAGAGTGAACGTGCTTTGTAAAGTGAAGTTGCCTTTTTTCTTAATGTATGCATGATGGGTTTATTTTTCCCATGTCATCTACAATCTTAAACTATTTATTTGTTAATCTGTGTATAAGGTTTTCCAATAAATCTTCAAACTAAAACCCAACAATCATTAAACCATCGTAGAGAACTTGCAGCATGTGACCCATCTCCAGGGTGCCTCCTGGTGGGATTTCTGGGGAATTGCTCAACTAGTCCCCTCAAGGTAGTCTGCACTCCACCTCTGGCACACCAAATTCTGGTCCCAATTGTACTTCCAGGAGCTCAGCCCTCCAGCAGAGTCCTTACTCAAATCCATCCCTTCCAGAGTACAGTTCTGCTCTGTAGTCCCAGCCACTATTTTAAAAAATCAATGGACTGCAGTCCTAGTGCCACCACTGGTGCTCTGAGGGAGCAGGGAGGGGCCCAAGCTCACCTTCTTCTCCAGGCCGAGCCCAGGGATGCTATGTGCCATGACTCCAGCATAGCCTGCTACCTCCCACCAGTCTCTACTGCATGATACCTCCCTGGGCCACTTTCCCTGCAGCCTCCAGTCTCATGTATGCCCTTATATCAAGCCTTTTGGTAGCCTGTTCCTGCTCTGGAGTTCAGCTGCCATCCACTGGCTGGCTATACTTCAGAGCCTTCAGGACCCCAGCTGCTGGTCATCTTCCAGTGCACCACTGTGAGCACACACACTTGCTTGCTTGCTGCTCCCAAGGCAGTATCAAACCTTAGTCCCTGCAGCCCCCTTTCATACAGTGCTCCTGGCCCCTGGTTGGCTCAGCAGCCCTCTCTCCTCATTTGCTGATGTTTCCAAGCCTTTTTAACCCTTTTATTATTGCAGTGGCGCAACAACCCTGCTACACCCTGAAATCTATCCTCATCAATTGGAAGAAGGAGCACAGAGACAGCTGAACTCCAAGTCTTGAACAGATAATCCCTGGCTAAGAAAAACAAATGAACCAACTTTATCTCTGTTAAAAAAAAATAACAAATGGCATTACTGCCAAATGTTGGTCAATGTTTGTAGAACAAGATAGTAATGTAGGATGGAAAGCTGTCACTCCCTTCAATATTCACAAGATGGTGCTATTGTAATAAATTTAGGGCAGAGCTCTTAAGGGTTGAGGATCGAGCCTTGGTTTTTTCCAGTAGCTCTTTTATCCCTGCCAAATAACCATTTCTTACAAAACTAATCCATCTTCTTTCTTTTTCATAGGAGTCACTCCCCCAGGAGCCTGCACTATTCAGTCCGCAGAATGTTAAGACTCAGAATCAGAAAAGACTTTTATGACATTGTTCATTCTCCTAGCTGATGCAAGATTGTTCCTTACTGAATGTCTCAAGCAATGGGGCTTCTGCTATTCCCTTCAAAGTGGATTCCACAGCCTAAAAGACTTCAGTGCTAGGAGTCCCCCCTACCAGGAATTTGCTACATGATATTCATCAGAGACAGTTTTATTTCTGAGACCTCTAAAATACTTCCAAGAAGTTACTCTGTTGACTTTGGAATGGACTGGATTGCATCAAGTGGAAGGTATTTAAGAAATATTTCATTGTCAAAGATATCTCTCCTGCTTCCTCTTCTACCTGCTTCCCCAACTTCATATGCAAGATGAACACTGTACTATGTTCTCAATCCACTCAGGACACTTTTCAGAAATGAAGTCCCCCTACACATTTCCAGCAAATCCAGTTAATATAGATTTGTTTGTCTGGGGATGCTGCCTCTTTCCTTGGTTAAGCAAATGAATCAAGTCATTAGCAGGACTGTTATGATGCTCGAGTGGTATGGAGTGTCACTCTGGAACCTGAAATCAAGGACAGTGATGCTCCAGAACTTCAGAATTTCCCTCTCCCCAAGTCTACTGGTTCCCTCCAAGGTTGGTACTCCTCTCCAAAGCACCCATTGCTCAGTTGTCCTAGGAGACCTTGTGGATGGGGGGGATCCAAGATGCATAGGTGGTAGAAGTGAAGCTGTCTGGACTTAGGGGACCATTTATGATGCCATTTCATATCAATATTTCAAAACTCCAATAATCCGTAGGAGCTATGCCATGTTTGGTACTAATAGAAAGGTTATAATGTACTAGGAATGATTATATTGTTTGTGTGTAGTTGTCATATCTGTAGAAGTTAGGAATATGTTTGTTATAGCTGTAGTTCAATTTATGTGATTCTGGGAAACTCCCCAGACTGGATGTCTACAGTCATTGTTTCCTTAATGCCCCTTTAAGGGAACCACACGTACAATGGGCCTAGGGAAAGTCCTGCTCAGTGAGTCAACCAGACTGACCATGTAACTCAACACCATTTTGATTTGCAAAAACTCCACACAGCACGGGGAAGGCCAGAGGTGATAAAAGGCAACAATCCCAGCTCCATTTTGGCCTTCAGTCTTCGATCTACAACCAACACTCATCTTTAGAACTATTCCCCTGTGAGTGAACAAAGGACCGAGCCCTTTCCATGTGCTAAGTGTCTACCAAAGGAAATGGACTAACCTCCAAACTCCAAATTCTTTCAAGAACTTGCTTTCTGTGGACTCTAAATCATTTGTATGTATGTGGTTCACTTTGGCCCTTTAACATCTCTAATATTTTGTTTCTTTTCATATTAAACCTTTAGTTTTAGTTAATAAAGGATTGGTTGGCAGTATGGGATTTTGGGTGAGATCAAAATCTATACTGTTCTGGGTAATGCAGCTGGTCCTTTGGGATCAGGAGAACCTAACTCTTTAAGAGACGCAAATGTGGCTAGTTGGGGATCAGAAGAGTTGATGTGCAATAAAAAGAGCTGTTTCTATTTTGTTATGCTTCATGATAACCAGTGTGGGAAATTAGAAGCATGGTGCATGTTGCTGATTGGGAGTCTGGTTGAAGTACCACCCATCAATGTTTAGAGCAGGGGTCTCAAACTCAAATCACCATAAGGGCCGCAGGAGGACTAGTAGAAGGCTGCATGAGGATTAGTACATTAGCCCAAGGGCTGCACCACTGAAACCTTTCCATACAAAGATATGGCAAATATCAGTAATGATCGTTTCATTGTGGGCCACAGGAAATAGCTTTAGGGGCCGCATGCGCCCCCCCCCCCGCATGTTTGAGACCCCTGGTTTAGAATCTAGCTCCCAGTTTCACAGCTTGCCCTGATTTTTGCATATTCAGGAAGTTAGATCAGGAGACCCAGATCACAGTAGATATCTAAGGCTAGGGGCAGCTTAGCCCTTCCCCATCCCCATTATGAACCACTGCACCACCCACATGTACAACACTTCACAGCAAGCAAAGCCCCACCTCAGGGTATGACAAGGCTTGCTTGGCACTTAACTGCCTGGTTACCCAGCAAGCAACAGTAATGAGGCGTCTCTGAAAGCACACGTACAGCAAAGAGGAAGAGGGAATCTTTGTGGGAGGCCCTCTATCGAATATTATTTGGACATCACTGGTTGCATTCCATTTTAATTTACCTAATAGGACAGAGGCTGCTGCCTCATTTCACAACATGCACTATACCTACCCAGTCGTGAATGCCTTGTTGATATCAGTGAAAGCTGTGCTATAATTCTGTTAGGCTAAAGGTCCATGACAAATCTACACAATCCTTCCATTCTCATTAGGTTCGGTGTAGATTTTCTACTGCATTCAGATCACCTGCGAGATCAGTGACCCCTAAACCATGTAAATGTCGTGTATCAACAAGACTTTACCAATATCAGGTAAGGATACATGCTGTACTCTTAGACAAAAATGTTGCTCAGCAGAGTAAAGAGTCAAAGCCATCAGACAGAATTAAAGCTCTTTATTAGTTTAAATTGTTCTTCTCCAGCAACCCTGTCTGGGGCACTATTCATAATTCTAATGAAATTCATAGAATAATTCAATTGGAACACTTGAAAGCAGCTGAGCCATTGGCAGTTCCTGACTGTGTGGCCTGGAGGAATGCAGGAAAGAAATTGTGTTAACCTATCCTTTGGATACAATGGGCTCAATTTGCAAATGTCAGTGTCTAAATTGTATCTATAAATCAGAAGCGTGCCAACAGGCAATTCCATGCAGAAAACAGCTAACTGCATGCAAACTGATATTTATAATCCCATCTCTTAATTATTATGATTGATGGAGTACTGGCAATGTAGTCAGCATGACAAACAGGAAGAAACCCATGTCCATGAACAGCTCCCATGGACCTCACTCAGGCTGTGCACATGTTTGAGGGTTCACTTGTGCTGAAGAGCTTTCAGAACCAGAGCCTATGTGGTCCACAGTCTGATGAAGCACTGTGACCAGGGTTCAGCACAGAGCAGAGCAACAGAATGGTGCAGTCGACCTTGTCTTTGTCATTCCAAATTTTTGTTGGGATTTTGTTGCTCATATTCTTTGACATCTCTTTTTATTATGACTTGACTGAGAGAAAGATACAGGGTTATCAGCCTGATGGGAAAAGTCCCTTCAGGAGGGATTCAACTCAACTCAAAGGAGAAGGAAAGAATGGAGGCATATCAGATGAGGGGAATTCAGGCATAATAAGGTCACAAAGAAGGAGCCAAGACAAGAGTGCTGAGGAGGACAAAGAGGGGGAAGGGGTCATTTCCTGGCTCAGCACTTTGATCTCCCTCCTTGCATACCTCCATGGGTTCCCCCATTCCACAGCACCACGCACAAGCTACCTGTCTTCACTTTTACAGCCCTTTGATGCCAGCCTCCTCTTGTGTGATCAAGACATGAATTCCTGTCTTTGCTTTGCAAATGATGCCAGCTTCCATTGGTCATTATTTACATTTAGCAGCAAGCGTTCACATTTTTTATGCTGCCCTTTATGCATGTAAGTAGCATCTCAAACATCTGCAGAGCCACTTCACTGGCCTCCTTCAAACGCCTCTGGAATTATGCCTACAAACATCAGTTAATCTACTGCCATGCTGAAACTACTGTCCATTTCACTCTTTCCTAATACTCCCATCAGTCAGTCTTTATCCAGCTGTTGTCTCATTTTATACTTAGATTGTAAACTCATTGGATCAGGGTCCATTTTTTTGTGCATTTGTACAATGCTTAGCACACTGGAGTCCTTGTCCACAGCTATGGTTCCTGAGCACTACTGTAATACCAGTAATAATGAAGGGGGGCAATAAGTCATGTGGCTTGGATAGACAGGAGAAGGGAAAGGAGTTTAAAAGTGTATGATGAATAAGGACCAGGAAAGTTAAGGGTTCAGTCTCTCACCTCACATTTAAAAAAATCCATCGGTTGGCCATATAAATGAATTGGCTAAGCACTAGAGCATTTATTAGGGGATATTATAGCCAAATTTTCTTCCTAGCAGTTTATATGCTGTTGGTTAACATGGAGGAATGTGCTGTTTCCTAGAGTTTGAATCTTTACAAATGCTCTGATTTGCTGTTGCAACATGACCTGATCCCATGTCTTACACTCCCCTGCATTTATTTTCATCCCTATCTGTAAATTCCCCCTCTTCAAAGCATCTGATGAAGTGGGATTTTCTTCCATGAAAGCTCATGCAATAAATAAATCTGTTAGTCTTTAAATGCCACAAGACCCCTTGCTTTTTTTGCTTTAGTAGACTAACACGCTGCCCCCTTTGGAACTTGATTTTTATAGAAATCTGTGCAGATGATTTTCCTGAAAGAGATTCGGAAGTGTCTACTTGTCCAGGACGTGGGACATGATGTCCCTGCAGTTCAGGCCTGCTGACTGGGGAAGTAAGAGAAGTAATTACCCAGGGACCTGTCAATTTTAAGGGGGCCTGGTGATTTCCTGGACTCTGGCCACGTGCAGCATGATGAAAGCTTCTCCTCGGAGAAGCTAGCTCCCTGTCTCCTTTGGCCCATGCCCTTTGCCCCCAGTCTACCCCTTCTCAGCCCCAAGTCCCACCTCCACCCCACTTGCCACCACATCCGTCCCTACCAGCCCAGCTCCCCACTGTTCCCTCCACCTCTTTTCTACACACCCCTTTCCTACTTGTTCTCCTCACAGGGACATCCTCCCTCCCCACTCAGCCCCTCCAGCTGTTCTTCTTGGCCTGGGGGAGGAGTGAGTGAGGAAGAGAGGAGAGGGATCAAGTGATGGAGGGGGAAGGATGCAGTGGCAAGTGGGCTCAGCGGGGGAGAGGACAGGATCTGGGGGTGGGGTGGGAACTTGGGCCAAAGGGGCAGGGCAGGACTTTTGTTCTGCCTGGGGCCTGGAACTCCTACCAGGAGGCCTGGTGGAGTATCAGATAAACCCATGTCAGGCAGCAGTGTTCAGACTGAAGGTGGAAGGCTGCAGCTCTTCAATTAATATTTTCAGTGCTAGTACGAAAGAGTCAGAAAGAGATGCAAGAGGAAATTTATATTAGAGACAGGCTCACACCATATCCCCCAGATGTGAAGATCATTGAGCTCTAGGTGTCTGAAATCCCTCAGATCCAATCTGAAATTAACCAGTGGTCACTGTCATTGGGGTCAAACAACAACTTTATAGCCAGAAACCACCTAACTGAGTTGTTCAGATTGCGGGCCCAAACTTTCTGACAGGGGCACGTCCATATTAACAGCTAGGACTCATGTGATGAAACCAGGCAAAGAAAAAAAACATCTCCCACTATGATCTCTTAGAATATGTAATAATTTCAAAAGGCAAATGATGGATGCCATACTACTTCAGTTACACAAAACCTGACCAGACAAAGCCCTAAAAAGCAGAGCCATAACTACAGCAGGGTGAGCAGGGCTTTGCCCCAGGTGCACTAGAGCAGCTCCCTTGAGCCGCTCCATTAAAGGGTGTGTTCCACAGCACTCGCCTCAGGTGCCGACCATGGTAAGGGGCAAGTTCTGAACGATAGTTACGGCTCTCCTATAAAGTGTACCCCAGATAACAATCCTGTCCGTGTGAGGGCAGAAACGGAGATGGACTGGAAGATTAATTTATATTCCCTATATCAAGTTTTTATGACTTTTTGACTATTTCATTCTGAATTAAGTTGCTTATCCTTCTTGCTTATCAGCACTTTCTGATCCTCTATCTATCCTCAGGTTGTGAGAAAGGTATACGGGGATACCACTGGGTAGCTGAAGGGAGTCAGAGTCTTTCCTCTCTAGGGCACAATTTTGAAATTGACTCAAGTTGCCAGTGACTAGCACAGTTCTCATCTTGACTGATTGCTGATTGCCTATGTGAGAAGAATCTGTGGTCTCTGTCCAGCCATTAGTGGACAGGAGTCCACATTTAAAAAAAAAAAAGTGCACAGTGCCAGTATAATCAGTATACGTGGGCATTAATTAGCACCAGCAACGAGGACAAGGATTAAGCAGGCCATACAAATGTTGCATTGGCATTGAAGGGGCAGGGACAATGGGCCAACCTCCCATCCAATCAGTCAAGAGCTGGGAAGAGTTTGCTGCCATTATTAAAAAAAGGAAAGGGATAATAAGGAGCAGCAGAGTGTCAGGAATCTCAGCTAGTATGTTAACACTGCACAGGCAAGGGCGGGAGTGGCAGAGGTTCAGGAATGCCTATTAAGCCTTTGCCAGAGGGGGGCACTTCACCATGGAGGATTCATTTTAAAGACACCAGTTGTTCTATGCCAATCCCTGTTCTGATGGAAGAGCATGCCTGGAGCATTCCTGTTCAAATGCTGAGCAGAGAATAGTGTTACTCTCATGGCAGACTTGCCAGTGAAGCCTTTCATCTAATAAACTGCATTCAAAATGGCTGCTCTCTCTCTCTCTTTCTCGCAACTCTTAAGGGTGTCTACAAACACAGAGGCAGTGAACGGAGAAGGATTTTCTCTGCTGCCATGCAGCACAGGCTGGCTTTCTTTGTACTGGGGTTCTCAGAATGGCCTCAGAACCTTTCTGGCATTGGGAAAGGCACATTTTATTTGTTTTTCCAACCACAACCATACAGTGACACATGGCTCAGACAAACCAGCTTCTCCATCCAAATACTACGCCTCAGAACCTGCTAAGAAGACAATAACTGATGTGTTAAGACCATCCCAATCCCAATGATTAAACAAAGCAACAACAGCTAGTATTTGTGTTGGGTGTTCCCTCCTGACAGCTGTTCGGGGGTTTATATGAAGCAAACTGATGGTTCTTAGTGGAGTTGCTAGGGGACATTGTCCATTTTGAAAAGCCATCATTGTTGGCTGCTTTAGCAGAAAGGACAAGGACTGAATAGGAATGTAGAATAACACTTTCTGGGCTAACCAACCTATGATGTTCATGCAACAGCACAGAGACATAGTCAGGAACAAAACCCTTTTCGTTTGATTCTATCCAATATGCCACATTGATTACAGTCACCAAACCCTATTCATTGATGCTCTGAGACTAATCAGGCCAAATCTAGAAGCTGGTAGAGCTATCCCAGATTTACTTCAGAATGTCTGAGAGTAGAATCTGTCCTATAACTCTTAGAAGAGGGATATATTCAAGTTACAGTACAGTTCCCATGCCATCATCAAGTCAATTACAAAATTAACTGGGCCTATTGCAGGGTATCTTGAAAGCTTGTGACACCAAAAGTCAAATCACTTCGTCAATCAGCTGCAAGGATTTTGGATCAGCTATTTTAATGTAAGATGACCTCAGTAAAAGAGGGACTTACACATACATTCTGCAGACACATATCTACTTCTGGCAAACCACAGCACCTTGTCGAAGCAGACTTCTTAATCATTTATAGCTCATTTGCACAGGCAAGCAGCATACAGGCCCTCACAGGTCAGTCTCTCCCTTGCAGTGATTTCAAAATACTAATGTGCATTTGCCAAAAGATCATTTTCTTCAATGTGTCGCTGTTGGTTGATGTTTAATAGCCCCACAGACATCTGTCCATCAGGCCTGTTTATCAGATGAGGTGATGCCAAATCCAAAAAGAAACAAAGGATTTTAGCATGAAAATCATGATCTTTTTGTTTGCTAAAATAATTCTTTTAAAACCATTCTTCAACATAATTTAGGGCCAAAATACAGATTAAAAAAACAAGGATTTTAAAATAAATCTCCTATTACGGATGGTCAAGACAAAACAGGTGTCTGTCTCTTCAGAGAGAAGGTTTGTGAGAAAATTAAAAGTAATCAGATCTCATTTTTTAGGGTGGCTGAGCCAGGGCTGGGGCTGGCATGGGGAGCAGCGGGGCAGACTCTCTCCCACCAGGCCGGCCCCGATCAGGGTCCCCCAGCTCCCGATGGCTGCAGAGGGGTGCTGGGTGGGCGAGCAGCCCAGTGTTCCCTTCACCTATAGCC
>ML682058.1:7592480-7616891 GCA_007922195.1 Podocnemis expansa
ATATAAACAGCTATATTTATTCATACAGCAATGTACCTGTAGGCAGGCACTGTGGGAGCCAGAGCTGGAGGAATGCCCCGAATGCCCTCTCTGGCCAGACCGGGGAACTGCAGGACCTAGTGTGAGGTCTAGAGTACCCTGCAAAACTACAGTTGAGAGAAAGGTAAGTATAAATGAATGGCCCACTCACTCACTGCTCTTACTGTTCTGTGCACAATGTGGGTGGTGGTCCCAAGCTACAGCATTCAGATCCAGACCAGGACTCTGAACAACTCCAATTCTGTCTGGCTTTGGTTTACCAAATATTGAGAGAGTCCCAGATGATGGCTTGCATTCTGGAGACTTCTTCAAAGATCAAAGTGCTCATATCTGGGGTTTTGGCTTGGTCTCACCTCTAGCATAACATGGGGGGTGGGGAAGAAAAATGGGTTAGCCCTGCTCTGCAATTTAATACAAGATTCTCGTATCAATAGGGTCCTGGACTCATGATCATGCTGGTCAGTGATTCAGAGGCAGCATAGCAAGTAAAGACAATTGCTGCTGGTCAAGTACCAGTTGAAGTGGAATGAGTGGTTTCACTTGGGCAGCAAGCTCAAGCACTCAGGAAGCAAGAAATACAGATCTATTGAGGGGGTAGAAAAGCCAGGAGAGAGGGTTATCAAGAGACAGGAATTTTTTTATGGAGTCGATAGACTTAAATTGGTTTAAATTCTGATGGATCTGTGCCTAAATTTAAGCTTATCACCACATAGTTCCTTTACTATAACCAAAGATAACTGTAGAAACCTTCACTTTGTGATGAGCCCCTAACAGCAGTTTTTTCCTGACTCCATACAATGTTCCTGAGTTCTGGAGGGATTAATTGACTGCAACTGCAATAGTCACTACAGTTCATATCTGACATTTCTAGAACAGACATACAGTAGCTCAGGTACCTTCAAACTGAAGACATCCCAACTGTGGTGGTCATGTTTAGCCTCAGCTAAAGTGAGTTGCAGTAGTTTAACTGAAGATGATGAATGGGTGAATAATACTGGCAAAGTCCTTTTCTAAAAAGAAAGGGAGAAATCTCCTGACCAACTGAAAATGGTAAAAGTCCTCATTAACTACAGTTTCACTTTTTTTTATTTTGGATCAAAGTCCATTATATCCCAGAGGCTATGGACTCCTTTACTGATCAGAGGTTCCCCAACGGATAGTGAATTTAGAGTGTCAGCCAACTCCTCAAAGTCTTCCCCTCTTCCACTTCTGTTTTTCTTTAACATCCAACATCAGTTCATACAGGAGTCTTTGACATCTCCTGCAGAGCTTTTGAGCATGAGAAATCACATGATGGGTGACTAATGGCCACTAATCTGGTTGCACAAGTGTTTGAGAACCAGACTCCTGTACAGACATGAAACGTTTTTCTTATCTCTCCTATAATGCAAGGTAGCATCAGAAAAGATCCCACCCTTTAGGTCCCACCCCCTGATACTTTGTTTAAATGACATTCACTCCCAGTTTGTGCTGTTCTATGCACCAAGACCTTAGCCAGGTTTCTCTTTTTTCCCTTAGATTACAAAATATCATGATTCAATTTTCACTAGTAGTCCAACATGCTGGGCAGATGTGATGGAGGGTGTCTATCTGTGCATCAGCAAACAACAATTTTACAGCAGGTAGGCACCTAATGAGATCTGCAACTGCATTTATTATTCATATGGCCCTGCTTAGCAATTAGTGAAGGCAACAGCAGCACAGGCAACAATTACATATCTGTCTCCTGCAGCAATGCTACAAGCAATTTGGGAGGGAAGGCGTCTGGCATTGTACTGCTCTTTGCTGTACTGTGTTTGAAGTGTCTATATTTCACCCACAGCTCTTCACTATAAACCAGGGAGTATCAGATGCAGCTGTTTTGAAGGCATTCGCAGTAAGGGAACTTTAACCTGACTTAACAGATTTTTTTTTTCATTTAGGCCTGGATCCACCAAAGGGATTTTACTATTGTGATGTTCACTATCATGGCACCATAAAAATCACAGGAACAACAACAGCCACAAAACCTGTGTTAGGTATCTAGGACAGTGGTTCCCAACCAGTGTCTCAAAGTGTGCCATGAGCATCCAGGAGAGCTGGGATTAAAGTTCCCTCCCTGCTCAGCCCAGCCACCTGAGGCCCCCTATTTTTAGGCAGGCAGCCTTCCGGCCCCCCTAAAAATAGAGGAAGGCACTGGAATGCAGAGTCCCAGGGGTCCCCCCTAAAAATAGCAGGAGCAGCCAGAATGCAGCATTCCAGTGGCTTCACCTTAAACCCGGTTCCACCTTAACCAAGCCAGGAGAGAGGGGCGAGAGGCTGGGAGTCTGCAAACCTCGCCCCTGTAAGGCAAAGCAGCTCCCATCGGGTCAGCCAGACTGTAAACAGCCCAGGTAAGGGCTTTCAGGGGGGCTGCTGGGGGTTATGGATGGGAGTGGCTGTGTAGCTGGGGTTGTGGGGTGGCTGTTTGGTTGGGGGGGTGTAGCTGGGGTTCTGGAGTGGCTGTTTGGTTGGGGGGTGTAGCTGGGGGCTGGAGGCCTGGTTCTGGCCCCTGCAGTGATGAGAGGATCCATCACAGGCAGCAGGGGGCTGGCGGAGGGGAGGACGGGACCCACTGGGATGGGAGGGAGCAGCAGTGTGTTGAGGGTTTGCCCTGGGTGGCAGGGAGACACTGTGGAGAAGGGGGAAGTGAGTGCTACGCCATGCTCCCCTGCCCTACCTTCCTACTCCCCAGGTTCCTCCTGCCCCCCACAAAGCACTTTTCTTCTCCTTTCCTCTCTTGCCACCCTTGTACTGTTCCCCACATGGCTGCCCTTGTCCTCTTCTGCCACCCCTGCCCTGCTCTGCACCCCGCACTCACTCCTGCCACTGCACATGACTCCTGACCTCTCGTGTTTTGCCACCCCTGCTCAGCTACGCCTACTATCATGCATAGCAGCATGTCAGAAACAGTGTCATGGTTCATGAATATTCATATGTCATTTAAATTAGTTTGAATATGCATGAGTTTTTAATGGTGGTGTGCCTTGAAAAATTTGAAGGTATCAAGGTGTGCCCCAGCAGAGAAAGGGTTGGGAACCACTGATCTAGGAGTCTCTGTACAATGAACAGGGGGAGCTGGAGCCTTAAAATGGGATCCACAAATCCAGTACAGGAGCTGTTTCAATTAGCCAATAGAGATGCTGATGAGGGGAGCGTGCTATGTCCCACCCTCCTCAGAGTTCAGAATCTAAGTCCAGACTTCTAGGAAGGCACCTAATAGCAAGTTTGTAGATAATAATAAGCTGATGGGAGTGGTAGATACACTGGAGGGACGGCTAGGTTGCGGAGTGACTCATATAAATTGGAGGACTGGGCCAAAAGAGAGTCTTATGGCACTCAGTAAGGACAAGTGCAAAGTCCTGCACTTAGGAAGGAAAAATTACATGCACTGCTACAGGCTAGGGACCAGCTGACTAAGCACCTGTTCAGCAGAAAAGGACCTGGGACTTACAGTGACAAGAAGCTAGATATGAGTGAACAGTGTGCTCTTCTTACTAAGAAGGCTAACTGCATATTGGGCTGCATTAGTAGGAGCATGGCCAGCAGATTGAAGGAAGTGATTATTTGCCTCTAGTGGGCATTGGTGAAGTCACATTTGGATTATTATATCCAGGTTTGGATCATCACTACAGAAAGGAGGTTGACAAACTGGGGACACTCCAGCAGAGGCAATAAAACTACTAGGAGGGTTGCAGGAACAGGACTTATCAGAGGCTAAGGTAACCTGGTTTATTTAATATGCAGAAGAGAGTGAGGGGGTTTCAAGAGTGGCTCTCAGCTACTGAAAGGGGGCTCCAAGGATAATGGGGCTTGACTGTTCTCATCGGTTGCAGATGACAGGCCTAGGAGCAACGGTTTTAAGTTGGAGTGAAGGAGGTCTAGGTTGGATATTAAGAAAATCTTTTTCATTAGTAAGGTGATGAAGTACTGGAATGGGTTACCTAGGGCAGTGGTTCCTGACTTCTCTGCTGTGGCACATCTTGATACCTTTAATTATTTTGAGGCACACCACCATATAGTCTCCCAATGAACTTATGAATATTTATAAGCCAATCCAGAACTCAGAAATTTATCAAAAAATTGCATGGCACACCTGCTCAGGCCTCAGGGCACACTGACTGGGAAACCCTGACCTAGGGAGGTGGTGGTATCTCCATCCTTATTGGTTTTTAAGGCCCAGCTTGACAAAGCCCAGTGGTGAATCTGGCCCTTCTAGCTAGTACAAGAAAGGATATAGTTTCTTCAGCGGAATTTAGACAGATTTGTCATGGTAAATGTACAAAGTTCTGTTTCTTTAAGGACTAAATTCATATAGCTGTGCTCCTTTGCCAAAGAAAGAAGTAAAGCATGGCTCATTTTAGCAAAGACAAGATCTGAAGCATGGATTACTTCTGCCAAACTCAGAAGAGGGAGTTAAAACTTTTAGCTGTATTCCCAATTTTAAAACTCTTAAGATCCTCACTGAGAGCCACCAAACCAGTGGTGCCTAGCATTTTCCTCTTTCTTATAAAGGCAAAAGGCTACATGGTGCATTTAATTCTCTACAGCTGGTCCATCCCTCTGACCCTGCAAATCCTGAGTGCTCATTGCAGGCAGATGTGGACTGTTCACCAAGCTAGAGAAAATGGATTAATCCCTTCTTAGCAAATTCTGAATTGAATCTGTACATTCTACCACTACCCTAAAAATCACACTCCAGTACGTTCTGTAATCTAATCTGCAATTCATTGCAAGGAAGAGTTATAACCTACACTTCCCAACACTAACAATGAATTAATCTATAAAATGCAAGACCGAGGTTTAAAATAGTGTAGACTGTGAATATTCTTGAGACTAAGGCTTGCAAATTGTTTCCTCTGCAGTTTCAGGATGCAGCATTCTGAGTGGTCATTTACACCAAGAGGCCTCAAAACAATAAGCAGGATTGGGTGATTTGGAAAGTGCAGAATGAGTGATGAATCCTAACCAGAGATGGGTACAGGGGAGGGATTTGCCTGTACATAATGTTGTTGTTGTTGTTGTTGTTTTATTTTGAGAAGAAATTATAATTCATTATGCATGTAATGGGTCCCCTGCAATCTGCTATTATCTTATCCTCCTCACTGCTTCATTTCATGAATATGAAAAAGGAGCACAGAAAACTGCGAGGTGGATGTCTGCCATTACTGCAGAACATAAGGAGTAGGGATATTTGAATCCTTCTTCTCTATGACACATGGTTTATTAATCCCTCAACACAAAATCAAACTCGCAGTGGTAGGATGATTACCTGAGATGAAAACCCAATTGAATTACTTGCTTTCCAGAATTTAAACACAAACCAAATCACCTTAAAATGTGTAACCCAGAGGTTCACACATTTTCTCATAGAGTGGACCTTATTTTAGTGGAGGGATTGTCTTCTGGACACTTGCTCTCCCATTCCTATTTCCAATCACATGGTTTTCCTGTGGCAGTTACAAAAAGTGACTGTGAAAAAGATATTAAAAAAATACTTAATGTATTTTTCTTTGTATTTTAATACAAGTTAAACAAGGTGAAGAGAAAGCACTATTTGAACAGCCAGTGGCACTCTATGAAGCACAACAAATGCTCTGCAGATCACTGATGATCAGTGGGTTGCAATTTGGAAGCCAATTTTGTGAGCCACATGCTGTTGTGTTATTCTTTACTATCCTGCATCTTGAACCCCATGCAAAATGCATATGAAATGCTATGAGATCAGAATGGTAGCGTTTCCCACTCAGTTCACACAAGTTTAATGACAGCATAAAGTGCAAAACACCGGAGAATCAGGGTCAGAATGCACCGTGAGGGTTCATCTTGCATAAGAAACTCACACATTGTTTGAGGACACAAAGCCTGTGGGCTATGATGCTATACAACGAAAACTGTACAAGAGATCTTTTTCAGATGAGTGTGTAGACAACCTGTACTTTAGGGGTTTCTGAAATCTAGTAGGAGGTTAATATTTAAGCAGTTCCTATGTGCTGTAACTATTCCACTGAGGGACTACAACTCCCATGATCTCCTGGGAAAGAGAGCAAGGCCCTGCCTGCCCCTCCAGGAAGCAGAGGGGGATAGAGGGGTCTCCACAGAGGGAGAGAGACATGTCTGAATCTGGAAGCTGCTGTGAGTGCTCCTGGGGTTCCTGAGACTGCCGGAGGCTTAATCGAGCCGGGAGCATCAGAGGTTGGTGGCTTATTCAGCCCAAAGCAGGGTCTGTGCCTAGAGCTGACTGAGCTGGATCTGCAGTGTGGGTGTGTGTCTGTCTCCCTCCTCCAATTTGGAGCAGGGCTTGTAAAGCAAGGGAGTCTGCTGAGAGACTGACTGGGCCTGAGGGGAGGCAGTGTCACAGTCCCTTTGAACCAGGTCCAGGACTATAGACCATTGGTTGGGCTCACCCCTGATCTTCAGCGTGATTCTGAGCAGATACGCTGGACCAGGAGAGAGCTGCCTTGTCTCCTTCATTGACCCTCCAAGCGCGCCCAAGCAAGCAAGGACATGGTGTTCTGAACTCTAGGAAGTGTGCCCTCTGAGTTGGAAAAGGGGTTGTGAACATGCTAATTAAATTTCCTTTAAACTGTGTTCTGTGTCTGCTCACTGATTTATTTACTTGCCCCTGTGTAGTAATATTTAATTCCATCTTGTTATAAGTTCTTTTTCGAGCACTGCTCGGATGCATTCAGTAATAGGTGTCTCCGTGCCGGAGCACCGAATTCACTGGAAAAACTTTTCTCGTAGCCTCTCAGGAGAGGGCAGGCGGCCGCCACCCCCCACGCCACTCAGTGGCTATATATATGGCCGCCTCCTGACCCCCCCAGTTTCATTTCTTCCGCCTTATGCGTCGGATTTGGAACGTCCGTTCCTTGAAAAAGCAAGCAGCCTGTCCGCGTTTGTATTAGCTTCACGCCAGACTAGGAGCACCTTTTCGTGGACATAGTTCCACCAAAGAGGACTCCAGCGATCGGACCGGAACATCGAAATCCACCTCCCTCCATGCCGGGGGTTAAACGCTGCACTCAGTGTGGCAAGGCCTTCCCCCGGGACGACCCCCACGGGAAGTGCCTCCAGTGCCTAGGCAAAGACCATCTGGTCACCACCTGCTCCATATGCCTGTACTTCAGACCTAGGACAATCAAGGATAAGGAGCAAAGGCACTGTGCCCTAGCCTCTGAACAGGCTTGGCACTCCTCTCCCGAGGCTTCGGGAGCCCATCTGGCGCTGTGAAACGGCTCGGCACTGGGACCTACCCAGCACCATGACAACAGAGGCCACAGGAGGACAAGCTCGGTACCGACCTCAGTACCCCGGCACTGACACAGTCCACCGGCACCGGGCTTGCCCCAGTGCCGCTCTAGGTCACCGCCGGCACCACAAGCTTGCTGGAGCGCCATACCAATGGTACAGGGCCCGCCCAGGCACCGTTCTGAGTTGCCCCCTGTACTGCAGGCTCACTTCAGCCCCCTACCGATGGTACCAGGCTCGCCTCGGCACCAGACATACTTGGCACCACAGGATTGACTTTCACCCACTTCCCCGGTGCTACTTCACAAAAGCAGCCCCATCTCCCCTGGTAGGAGCTTGTCACAAGTCCATTAGGGGTCACTCCTGATCCCAACGACACCAGAGACGGGACCGGGCATGGTAGAACCTTCCCCGTGGCAACATATAACTTTGCCATCTCCGGTACCACCTCGAGGATCACGAGATAATTCCCCTCCCTCAAGTCCTGAGGAAGATCCATTAAGGGGCTCCAAGCGGCCTTGGTGCCAATGTCTCAGCACCATCCCCATTCTACTTCTGCCCCCATGAATGGTCCTCACATGAGACATCGGCGCAATCAGTCCCACTGAGAGCACCCAGTACCACTCTCTCCCTGGTACCGGGCTCATATACAGGCAATCTATCAATGCACTTCAACCTCTTGCACCCATTTGGGGATGGAGGTACAATCTTCTGAGCCCCCCTTGGATACCCTATTTGGGCTGGTGTTTTCCTCAGTGGAACCAGTGTCTGGGACCTTGCCTCCTCCCAATGGCAAAACCCAGGCTCCATTTCCCCGGTGTCAGACACGGCCAGCCTCAAATATAGAGTCCCAGGATCAGAGTTCCCCTCCCTCATCGACCACCCAATTCCACCCCGGGATGTGGTACGAATGGCGTTAGGCCCAGGTGAACCCCCCAGCGACCCCCTCCCAGCATCGAGGGAGACAAGAGAGTTAGAACTTCTAGGGCATAAGGTCTACTCCTCCTCAGCCTTCCAGCTACAGCAAACAACCAGGCCCTAACCAACAGATACATGCTGGATGTGTGGGATTCCTTCTCAAAGTTCAGACATCTGCTCCCACCACAGGCCAAGGAAAAATATGATGCATTTCTAGAGGAGGGAAGAATAATCTCCCAGGACCTCCTTCTGTCAGCCCAGGATGCAGTAGATACAGCAGCCTGCACTATGGCCTCATCCGTAACCATCTGTCGAGTGGCCTGGCTCAGGGAAGCTAGGGTGGCCCCTGCTTTGTAACAGGTGGCACTCAACCTGCCCTTCGGTGGAGATGCCTTGTTCCCATCCAAGACCTTGGCGGTAGTTGGTACCACGCACAACCCAAGGGGAGAGGTAAAATACCTTGGCCGTCTTCAGTCGGGGCCCCTCCCTCGCTCCCCCAGCCACATAGGGCCTACGGCCTCAAGACCCATTCCACCCGTGCTTTCCCCGAAGACACTTGGGTAGGGACTTAGTCCCCGCCGACCCTTTCAATTAGCAACTCGGGGACCCGCTCAGAAGACCCTTCCTCCCTCCCTTTCTCCGCAAGGAGATTCTAACTAATCTGTGACTGCCTCACCGTGGGCTCTCAACAGACTGGATATTCCCATGGCCCTGGCCCACCTCTTGAGAAGGTAGGCAACATTTCTTTCCCTTCCTTCCTCTAACTAGAAAGGGGGGAATCCCTTAGGGCCGTCACCCCCCCACACACACATTTCTACAGCATGGACGGGGGGAGCTAGGTCTTAACCTTGCTCCTCTGATTTTAGGAGGGCAATAACCCTGTGACCTAAGCCTGCCTCAATCACTAATGACTCAACCAAGACTGCAGCTTCACTCCCACAGACAATCCTTAATTCTTGCTGCCCTTAGAGCTATCATCGGAGGAAGGAAACGGGTAAAGAATACGACAAAGGGAAGAAAGCCCCCCCATCCGCCCTCCCGCATATCACTTCAGCCAGCGATCCCTCCCGCTCCTAAGGCGTTAGGGAGACCTTCATTAAGCCAAGGGCGAACCACCTAGTAGCTGTAGTCAAAGCTACAGATACCTCCAATTTGCAGAGACGTGAGCACCCTTCGGATGACTAGGAAACCCCTCTGCCAGTCCGTCGCTTGCCCTGCAACAGGTAGGACCTGCTGCTGCACCTTGAACTTGGGAGGGACCCTCCAGGCACCTTTTCACACCTCTACAAAACCAGTAAGTGCGCGCGTCTAAGTCGGTCCCAGTAGGTCCTTCACGACCTCCCCAGGTCTATGAATCCTATTTAATTATCCCGCCGGTTAGACGGGAACATGATGCTTGGTATCATTTACTGCCCGCTGCTCTGGGCCCTGGAGGGGGTTACTAAGGCAGAGTCATTCATGAATCTCTACCTTGAGCCTCGTTTTTACTCCCTTCCCTCCCTGTGGAGAAATCAACCTGTAATGGTCTAGAACTCATCCTGTTTTCTCTGGGACTGATTTATATCTTTCCAGAATATCTTTGATCAGGAGTCCCTATTAGGCTTCACTCACCCCTGCCTCCTCGGTTAAGCCTTATCACTCGGAGGGGTCAGTTTCCCTCTTACGAGCTTTCATCCCTGACTCACACTTAAGTGCGCTGTAGCTAGGGGCCCATATCACACCTGCCGGGGCCTCGGGCTCGCAGGGTCATATAAATCAATGTAACTTCTAATTCCATAGGCCTCCGGGTCGTCACAACTAAGCATACAGTCAGAGGCATCCCGAATTCTGCTTTACTCACTCCCTCCATGTAGTCTTCCCGGTAGTGGAATCCTAGGAGGAACTTGACAGGACAACAGGAGGGTTCGCCTCCTTGAGTCTTCATAAGACAACCAAGGCCTACAGTACTTCCTAAAACCCACCTTGCTGTCTTGCAAGTGCCTCATGGGTCTGGAGTACTTCTTCTGAAACATAAGAAGTCTCCCAGGCCAGGGCTCTGTAACACCTCTGAATGTCTGGTGTCGCATCCACCCCCGCCCGGCCCAGGGACTATAGGGCTGATATGCTATGTGGCGCCAATCACAACACCTCTGCCATTTTCCTTCCCCCTTAATCAGCTTGAAGTTTCTGCCTCTAGAATCTTCTTGCTTAATTCCACTAGCCTTTTCCCTTGTGGGTTGAATGGTATACCAAATACACACACCCCCTTGGGCATATGACTTATGGGTCTTTGTATGGCTGGTTGGAGGGATGATATTTTATCCCTTCTTATTGCTCTCTGCATGGACAGTGACCTTCATGACCAGCCCAGTATCCCTAAGGCTTCTGGGTTCTTCATAAGGTTTATGCTGAAGTGTTCTGTGGCCAGAAGATTTACCCTCTGGCTTTCATACCTCAAGCTAGACCCTCCGGTACAGCATATGACCACGACTTTCTCCATGTTAGTTGTGTCGCGCTGATACAAATCCCTGGTGTAAGGTGACTTAGTCCGTCCGACCGACACACGCTAATCGGCTTGGGTGGATTGGACCTACCCCATGCTCAGGGTTGGCCCTGCATTGAGGACTCCATTGCCAGGGCAAGAGCCCTAACTGGTCTCTTAGTCCCTGTAAGGACCTTGCTCGCTGGACCTATACCCTTCTGGGGTATTACTGTGCTGAAGGCAGAAGAGCCAACTCCAACCGCCGTCCATCAGCACAGCTAGTAGTGACCTATTGCTGAATGCATCCAAGCAGTGCTCGAAGAAGAACAGTGGGTTACTTACCAGTAACCGTCGTTCTTCGAGATGGGCTGCTCAGATCCATTCAGGTCCCTTCCCTCCATCCCCGCATCTGGAGTTGGTGACTCCTAGGAACTGGGGAGGGGTTGGGAGGCAGCCATATATATAGCCACTGGGTGGCGTGGGGGGCGGTGGCCACCTGCCCTCTCCTGACAGGCTAGGACAAAAGTTTTTCCAGCCAATCCGGCGTTCCGGCACAGACACATCTATTACTGAATGGATCCAAAGAAGGATGGTTACTGGTAAGTCACCCACCATTTCTTTGTTAAGTAAAGGTTTGTTATATGCAATTAAGCACCATGAATGTATTATATATAAAATTAGTAAGTTTGGATTAGATCCATTCCACAGGTTATTCTTAGCTGAGTGGATTTAGTCCTGGAGGCTCCCAAGGCATACCACTGAGCATGTACTGGATCCAACCAGCTGGAGGCACCACCAAGTTTAATTTCCTGTAAAGCAAAGGGACTGCAGCAGAAGAGAGGATAGAGGATTCCCACAATCCCAACATCACCACTGGGAAACTCAGGATCTCTTTGTCATCAAACTTAGGCACCTGCGCACACATGAGTGTTGCCTGCTCCCAGGGAGAAAAGGGAGAGGGTTACAAGTGCCCTAAATTATCCTAAAATGGACTAAGTCAGTACTAGTTCATCTTTAGTAAGAGGCCACCTTCATCAGGCAACCAATTTTGTCAATCCCTTAAGCAGTGGGTTAAGAAAAGCTTCACTATATTGTATTGGTATACATATTTCCAAGACACATCCCTGTAACGCTTGGACTTGCTCTGTTAAGGAACTAACTGAAACTTTGAAAACAAGAGTGCATCCAGGTGAAAAATTGTACATTAGTACAAAGAAGTTGTGTAGGGTTAGTCCAGTGCCACAAAATAGGGGGCTAAGGATGATTTACTGAAAAGTATGAATTGTCAAAATAGAAAGAGTTATGCTACCACAAAGAAAATGAAAAATCAGGAATCATAATTAAGGAATTCCTATACAACCTGCATTGATCTTCTAGCAACACATACAAGGCACAACACAACTGTGTTTGTGGAATGTTTGGTCATGGGTCTCTGCACTGAGTCACTGCACACCAACCTCCTGATGAGATCACTTAGCAAAGAGGCCAATGACAACTATTAGTAACAGTTATCTGTGCATGTGGGTTGCTTGTGAAGGATGGTATGGCAAGTTTCCATGACTTATGTATGCATCACTGTCCTAAAAGTTAGGTATGTAGGAAGTAATGTAATGTCTCATGTGTTATCATTAGGCTTTAATGTCACCCTCAAGTCACTGAGAGATAATTAAGGACTCTGGAACTCACTTGTTAAATATGTGGCCCGTCTCTGCTTTCATTGATGAACATGGTGCTGGATGGTGCAAGCTAGCGCTGCTTTTTGACACAGTTTCAGATAGGTTTGGGTTTGAAGCCATTTTTTAATTCATGCCACCTGTTGGTTCTAGCACTCTACTTTTCTGACACATCAGGGTCTGTTCTCTTGGTTCCTTAGTCTCCTGTTTTGCCATGCACATCTGGGTTTAACCTGTTTACCTGCTCTTTTATGTGAAAAGGCATTGCCTGGTCCTGTTCCAATGAGAGATATCCAAAGAGAGATTTCCAGATAAGTGGCAGATTAGGGGTCTCTGGGCCCCCGGGTCTTCCGCACTGGTGGGCCCCACTTGCACTCACCTGGGGCTGCAGCCCCCCTCCACTCCACAGCCCTGCTCTCTGTGGGAGGGCTGGCGCTGGGATGGGATGGGGGGGGGGATGCACTAGGGCCAGGCCAGCCCCAGCCGGGCTGATTGGGCCCCCGGAGCAGCCTGTGCGTGTGGGGCAGCTTCCGGTGTGGCCTGGCTGCTCCAGAGGCTGTGCTGTGCAGCCAGTACCACCCCCAGAGACGGACTGGCGGGCCCCGGGGTGGGTGGGAGAGGAATGTAGAGCCCAGCCTCTGGCCCAAGATGACTCTGCACCTCCCCAGCACCTCTTGGTGGAGGGCCCCCCACATTGTGCGGGCCTCTGGGTCCAGGCTACATAGGCCCATGGATTAATCTGCCCATGTTCCAGATGCAAACACACAACCTCTGGTCAGACGACCTACTGGAGGCAGACTGCCTTTAGCTACAAGCAGTTACAACAATTGCCTACAAACCACAAGGTTCTGAGTTTTAAGTTTCAGCTATAGAAACATGGAAATAATCCAAGAGGTTACTACTCTTACCTCAGACACACACACACCCTTGTGTACCATGGGCAGAGCCTAGGATGGGTGTGGGGATGTTGTAGAATTGAACACTGTGGGAAATTCTGTTCCCAAAATCTGGATCAGCTCTTTTAGAGCAGGTGTGGGCAAACTTTTTGGCCCAAGTGCCACATCCTCTGTACAGCAGATCACATGAAGTGGCAGAAAGGACGGGGCAGGAAAGTGGCAGGGCTTACACTATAAATAAAATAAAATAAAAATAAAGAATAAAATATAAATAAAATGAACTATTTTATTTATAAAAATGGGTGAAATATAATAAAAATAAAGGGAAAATAAAACAAAATTCCTATAGATCGGACTCTGGGGTGAGTGGCTGTCTCTCTACACCTGAGACACCACTTAGTGAGGAAGGGGGGCAGGCCAGAAGGTGGGAGTGGCAGCCACTCTCTGGGTCACCAGTGAGACTTAGCTGGCAAGCTGTTTAAAGAGCTCAGGCAGGCCATATGTGACCTGTGGGCAGTTGTTTGCCCACCTCTGCTCTAGAGGTTGCCTTAATTTACACCACAAGCCAAACCATCTCCCAGAGCAGCCCAGGATTCTGAGCATCAAAGGACGGCTAGCTGGTCAAAAACCATCTTTACCCCCATCCTCCTCATGGGCCAGACCTCAACCTGTATTTTCTAAAACATCATTACAAAGATCTGTCACTGTTTCAGTCTCTCCATATGCAGTGAATTGGGCTGGTGTCACCATCTCTCCTTTATTAATCCTGCAAGTCCTTGCACAGTGGACAGTCAGGAGTATATGTTTATAGTGTTCCAGCAGAAGTGTTGTAAGCAGAGGCTAAAAGGACAACAGTAAACCAGTCACTCCTGCAGCAAGCAGCAGTAAATCTCAAGCCCCCTGCCCAGCCACTCATATCTGGAACTGTGCTGGATAAAGGAGGGCAGGGGGCAGGAGAGAATGAGCTCCAAAGGGGCAGCCATGTTAGTCTAGTAAAGCAAAAAAAGCAAGGAGTCCTGTGGCACTTAAAAACTAACAGATTTAGTTATCGGATGAGCTTTCATGGGAGAATATCCCACTTTGTCAGGCACTTTGAAGAGGGAGAATTTACAGAATAGAATGAAAATAAATGCAGGGGAGTGTAAGACATGGGATCAGGTCATATTGCAACAGCAAATCAGAGCATTTGTAAGGATTCAAACTCCAGGAAAGAGCATACAGAGGGAAGGTGAAGTCAAATTACCTGTTATAATGTGAAAAGAATCCATAGCCACAAATCAGCCCTGCTTTCACACAATTTAATTTGCATATTAATTTGATTTTGGCTGTCTCTCTTTGAAGTTTTGATGTCCCATTGATTTTCCTGATGCCCATTGTTAACAAGTCATCAGTGGAGTGATTAGGAAGATGGAAGTGCTCAGCAACTGGGGGTTTTTTATAATTTTTTTTTTTTGGTGTTGTGATGTCTGATGTCAGTTTTAAGTGCATTTATTCGTCCGTGCAGGGGTTGTCCTGTTTGTCCAATGTATAAGGCTTGAGGGCATTTCCAGCACATGATGGCATAAATCACATTAGTGGATGAGCAGGTGAAGGACCCTTTGATGGAGTAGCTGGCTTGATTAGGTCCTATGATGATGTCTTTTCTGCAGATATGTGGACAGAGTTGGCAGCATGGTTTGTTACAGGGATGTGTGCCTGCTTTAATGTTTCTGTTGTTAGGTTTGTAGTTGCTGGTGAGTATCTGTTTAAGGTTCAGGGGTGTCTGTAGGTGAGGAGAGGCCTGTCTTCCAAGGCTAGAGAGAGTGAAGGGTCATCTTTTAAAATAGGCTGTAGGTCCTTAATGATCTGTTGTAGAGGTGTAACTTGAGGGTTGTATTTGGTGACCAGCTGCATTCTATTATTTTCTTTTTTGGGCCTTTCCTGTAGTAGTTGACTGCGCGGTACCCGCCTGGCCCTATCAATCTGTTTTTTTACTTCTCCAGGTGGGTACCGTAGTTTTAAGAAAGCTTGATAGAGATCCTGAAGATGTCTGTCTCTGTCTGAGAGATCAGAGCAAATGCAGTTATATCTTAGGGCTTGGCTGTAGACAGTGGATCGTGTGGTGTGTTTAGGATGGAAGCTCGAAGGATGTAGGTAACTATACTGCTCAGTAGGTTTTCAGTATAGAGTGGTGTTGATGTGTCCATCCCTAATTTGTACTGTACTGTCCAGAAACTGGATCTCCTGTGTGGAGTGTTCCAGGCTCAATTTGATTGTGCAGTGGAAATTTTTGAAATCTCTGTGGAAATCTTCAAGAGCATCCCTGCGGTGGGCCCAGATGATGAAGATGTCATCAATATAGCGTAAGTAGAGGAGAGGTGTTTTGGGATGAGACTTGAGGAAATATTGTTCTAAGTTGCCCATAAAAATGTTGGCATATTGTGGGGCCATGCGGGTACCCATAGCAGTGCCACTGACTTGGAGGTATAAACCATCCTCAAATCTGAAATGGTTATGGGTGAGCACAAAGTCACACAGTTTAGTGAGAGTATCTGAGGATACATGCATTTAAGCATCATCTTTTTCATTCTGCGGCACTGAGCTGTCTTCCTTGTTCTCATTTCTGCTACTCAGCAGGAGCAACCTGGTGATTAACACTCTCATTAAAGTGGGCAGGATTACCATGCATGCCTTGGGTTGCTCAGATATTTAATTTATGTGCAACACTCTTCACCTATGCATGGCAGGATGACATGCTCTGAGGATCAGCCATTTTGCAGACAGAACATCCTCTTGGGAAACACACAGGAAATGAATCTCATGATACAACTCATATCTTTTGGGAAACTAAATCCCATTATTTTTAATTCAACTACTGCTAAATTTAAAAACAAACAAATAAACCCCTCTTATATCACCTTTGAAAATAACTGACATTTCACATCAAACTGTACATCCTTAATGAGCAGTATAACTCACAGAAATGGTGGGTTCCTTACCAGTAACCATCCTTCTTCGAGATGGGTTGCTTGCATACTTTCTCTATTAGGTGTCTATGTGCCACAGTGCACAACTGGACAGAAGCTTTTTGCCCTAGCCTGTCAGAGCAGAGTCGGCAGCCGACGCCCCTTCTGGCTGCTCCTGTGGCTATATATACAGCCCTGACCCTGACCCTCCCCAGTCCCTTTTAAGTCACCAACTCTGGATAGTGGGGACAGCAAGGGGGCCCTGAATGTATGCGAGCAGCCCGTCTCAAAAAAGAAGGGTTACTGGTAAGTAATCCACCATTCTTCTTCGAGCGCTGCTCGGATACATTCAGTATTAGGTGACTACTAGCCATACTGTTGATGGTGGGCGGAGTTGGAGTTTTCTGCCTTCAGCATGGCAATCCCCATAGGTGAGGCTCCAACCAGGAGGCCTCCTGAAATAAGCGCATTGCCTGCATGAAAGGGAAAATTTTTATGACTCTATGAGTCCCGCAGTAAGGAGGTTTAAGGGACCCTAGAGAGAACTACACATCACCTTGAGGCGGGTTGGATTTGTAGGCTCAGCTATGCAAGCACAGCAGGACCTAGATCCTGGAAATTGAGAAAATTCAATGAGCTAGGGACCTTTTGTCCCTAAGCAAAGAGAATTGCTCTTCTCCAAGCTCTATGAGCACTAGACAGGGAAAACGGAGTAGGGAAGTGGGTCAGTTCCGCAGCAGGCTGGTCAGGAAACTGTCTTGGTTATTCCATGTGCGCAGGGACCAATACCAGCCCCTACACAATCAAGTCCTATCCACCACCCTAAAAGGTTCATGATAGGACTGTATTTGGCGAGTGGTAGGAGACACTGGATGTCTACTACTGAGACTTATATGGGGGAGAATGGGGTGCACAGTTTCTTAATCCCATTGAGCCTTAAACCTTCCATCTCAGTCTGTGACAGCCCAATTGCAGGAAGCAGGAAGTGGCAAGATGGCTCATCTATTGGCATCAAGAGCTTGCACTGTGCTCCCACAATTAAGAATGGGTAGGGAACTACTTCACCCACCCTGGGGAACAAAGAAGGGGTTGACTTGAGTTCAAGAGACACCAACTCTACCCACTGAGCCGGCCCAAACCCTTAAGGAGGGGGAGGGAAGAAGTGAGGGTATGAACATAACCCTATGACAGATGCCCCGCAGAGGGGCACAAAGTTTAGGTATTCAGTGAGAAAATTATCCCCCCCTTAGCCGAAAACACATACCAGGAGACTCGAAAAGAGCGAGCCCAAACTGGAAGGGATCCACCCTTGGTAATGTAAATGGGTAGGGACATATCTCTGCTACCAACCAAGGAACATTCCTCTTCAGAAACCCTCTGTGAAAATAATCCTGTGGCAGAAGGATAGGAAGTACAGGTATTTCCTTCCAAGCCCAGAGACCCCGGGAATAAAAGCCTCTCTAGAGGTCCTGGATAAGGGGCGGCTTATTCCAAGAGAGCCTTATAGAAGAAACAGATGCACCCTAACGGCAATCTCCCTCAACCTGTTGTAAAGGAACAAAGAGAGAGAAAAACACTGGGTACTCAGAGGTGGACCCCGCTAGGAACAGGGGTGTGGAGATACACCACGTGGAGTGTGGCAGGGCTCTGGGATGCTCAATGGTCAGCGACCAACTTGGGCCCTGTTCCCCACTAGCTCGGAGTGAATGGGGAATGGAGGAGGAAGGGAGGAAGGAGGGGGGGCTGTATCACATATCGCCCCCCCAAGAAACTGTGCAGTGCTCACCCAATAACCCAGTATAGAGCGGGCACATAGAGCATCCAAAATGTACTAGTATGAGAATGGTTTCCCTACGCAATATGGCAACCTCTAAGAAGGAATTATAATGGTCCTACCTTAACGTCTATAGGATGCCACAAGAGTTCCATCTTTAAAAGTGATTGAGCTCTAGGGGGTTGGCGTGGCTTGGCTTGATCTTCGTCATGCCTTGGCAAGCCATGCTAAGTTAAACTATGGAGCACCACGGCCCTGAACTGAGAGAATGGGTTTAGGGTTTGAAGCAGAAAAGCTAGAATTGTGAGGACTAAGGGTGGTCAGAAGGGGGACTTGAGGTTGGCCCCCAAGCACTCTTGGGGAAACAGAAAGGAAGCCAGGAGGTAGAAGGGGTGATTTGCCCATATGTATTAGGAAGACAGTAGAGCCCGCTGGGAAACCGCTTAGTCATACAGAAAAAGAGGTCCCTTGATTATACGGATATAAGGGTCCTTGGTCAAACGTCCCATTGTAATAGGGGGAGGTGTGAGGGGACGGAGAAGGTGTTTGACCACCCTTATCTGAGATGCAGGCCCTTAGCATAAAAGGAGTGAGGTTGCCCAAAGGTGGCGATATATTCTCACGCAGGTCCTGTAGACTAACGCGGGGAGCCCTGTGAATACGACAGTTCGGGTTCCTCAGTAGGTTCATGTTGAACCCTACCCGATCGGGGAATCTCACGTGCCCTATACTGGCAAGGACTAAGAGGGAGGCCAGGAGTTTGAGAGGGGAGCATGCCCAGAGATTGGAGGCCCGACCTGGGGTCCCTGGCTCCGCTTAGGAGGAAGTCTGAGTCCTCTGCAAACAAGGACCTTTCCTCGAAGGGAAGGTCGTGGGTGGCCTGATGGGTGTGTTGAGGCAGGCCTGTCTCCTGGAGCCACACCATGTGCTGGGTAATCACAGCAGCGGCTACTGCCTGGCTTACTGTATCTTTGGCATCCCAAGCGGCTAGGAGTGCATCATGGGACGCCAAAGAGCCTTCCTCAAGGAGTGACTCCAAATCCTCCCTGTGATCCTGGGGAAGGAGGCCTGTGAATCTCTTTAGGTAGTCCCAAATGTCTGAGGTGTACCTAGCCACCAGTGTCTGGTGGTTTGCTAGACACAGCAGGAAGGCCAAGGTCGAATATATCTTCCTTCCCAGGATCTTCATCTGCCTGGGCCCTCTGGATGGTAGCATGGGATCTGAAGGGTGTTCTACCCCACACCCTAGGGCAGCCTCAATTACCCATGCACTTGGGCTTGAGTGATGGGTGAGAAAGGAGAACTCCTCCGGTGGGACCTGGTACTTTTGCACTGCTATGTCCAACACCGGGGAGATAGAGGCAGGGTATTGCCACGGGGAGCTGGCAATGCTGTGTACACTAGGGTGCAAAGGAACAGCTACCACGTCCGGGGGAATGATACGCCTGGATCAAATGGGGGGTCTTGGGCCCCCCCAACCAGTTCAGCCTGTAAACCCACATGGGCTGAAACCCTGCATATGAAATCAAAGTGGGCCGTAGTGTCCTCTCTATAGGACTCTGGCCTGTGCTTCAGCTATCAGGGTAAATAACGGCAGGCTCTTCAATACCATGGTGGATCTGCTGAAGAGGGATTTCTCTCAGCTCCGACCATTCATGAGGGCGATATCAGTAGGGGCTCGGTGCAGTGTGTCTGGCCCTTCCAAATGGGATGGTCTCTTCCACACTTGGGGAATGAGAGCTTTTCCACGGCATGGGATGTTGGACACTGGGCCATGCAGGTAACACCAGAGAAACGCAGGCACTACAGTGCTGGGGAGAAGCAGAGTGCGACCTACTGCACTTTCTAGCCTGGCTTGGGGCGGTATCACCCAAAGCCTTTAGGGGAGCTTCTTCTTTCTGTTGGTTCCCAACCACGATGGGAGAAGGAGACACCGGACTCAGTAGTTCTAACTGAGAAACGGGTTCGTTTATTTAGTGCGACAATGGGGAAAATTTTTCAATGGATAATCACAGTGACAGCTTAGTAACAACACTTGTTTCAAAGCATCAATTGAGGTAGGAATCAACAACTAAAACAGAAATCTTACAAGACTAACTGAGGTAGCAAATCTATACAGGTAACACAGCAAAACTGCAAGGTATTTGCAACAAAGAAAAACTGCTAGGTATTCACAATGAAACAAAATTGCAAGGTAAAACAAACTGCAAAGTACTCGTAGGGGATTTTTATATACGTACCACAACCCAGGCACCACTGACCAGCAGCATGAACACAAGGGGCATGGTAAGGGACACGACACAAGCTAGCTTTCCTCAGGAGATCCAACCGTCAGAGTGATCAGTTCCGGCAGGTAACGTGTGAACCTCCATAACTTCTGCCAGTTGGCATCTCCTTTTTATAGGATTTTTAGCTCAGTGTTTCCTGGTCTCTTTCCAGACTAGGGGAGGGTCATATTAGTAGTTCCCATGATTGAGTTAAGTTGTTTACTTCTTAGTTAAGTTTTTTGAATTCGTAGGTGGGACTCAAATTTCCAGGTGGATCATAAATTCCCAGGGGGGTCCCAAATTCCCAGGTCATAAATTCCCAGGTGGGTCATAAATGAGGAGGTGGGACCCAATTTCCAGGTGGGTCCAGATTCCTAGGTGGGTCATAAATTCCTATGAGGTCAGTATCTTTGAGTTATGTTAGTCTGTAGTCTCCCAGATTCCAGGCCAGAGCCCCCTACACTATCCATAAGGGGTTTTAGTGTGTGCTTGGGAGGGGGTGGCAAATGGGGTGCCCAGGCAAGCAGTCACCTATCATCGGGCACGAACACTTTCAGCACCAGGGAGCTTGGCACTGTACTAGGTGACAGGGAGCAGTGCAATTCAGGAGGAGACCATTTACCTGAGAGGAAAAGAAGGCTTTCGTCTCTTCTTAGGAGGCTTCGGGGGAGTCGGCATAAGCAACAGCAACAAAGCCTTTGCACCTCGAAGGCCTCAGGAGTGGTCAGGATCCACACCACTTCTTGTTTGTGGTGCCAGGAGTGACTCAGCCGGGGAGAGGTCACCCGACGGGAGCACTTTGGCACCAAGGATGCCGCCGACTGTCTTCTGCTCCACAGGGGAGCGGCGCCAAGATGGTTCCGGTACCAACCTGGCATGTGGTGGCGACACAGAAGGAGACCCCGGTTCTTCGAGGATAGGCTGCCACTCTCACTCTAAGGCCAACATACAGTGACTTTGCTCCCTGTCTTTCAGCATCCTCAGCTTGAAGGACTGACAGATGGAGCAGTCAGTGGCCTGGTGAGACTCACCAGGCACCGTAGACGCTTCTCATGGGGGGTCATCCCATGGGAAGGCCTTGCCGCAAGAAGTACAGGGTTTAAAGCCTGGCATCCTTTGCGGGTGATGGGAGTGGTCTTCCAGCTCCGAACGCGCACATTCCATAGAAGCGCCTGTTCTCAGTGGAATGATATCCATAAACAGGTCCTGTAGCTTGAACAGGTGGCTCGTACGATCAGCTAATAACAGGCACTTGCAATCGCAAGGATGGGCTGTTCCAAAACCGTTGCTAAGGGCAGAAAAAGGAACTAGGGATGGTCAGGATCAGGGCCATATATATAGCCACAGGAGTGGCTGGAGGGGGCATCAGCCACTGACCCTGATCTGACAGGCTAGAGCAAAAAGCTTCTGACCAATCGTGCGCTGCAGAACATAGACACCTAATACTGAATGTATCCAAGCAGCGCCTGAAGGAGAACTCTGGTCTTCAGTCAAATCTCTATAGTTACTAACCTCTGAGAGCTGTCTTTCTCACAAACATATAGCACATTATTTGTACTACTTTCATGTTTCAATAGTTATATAAAAGATTAACCCATTTATAGCAATGTCTCAGTAGTAGTACCTCTTTGCTAGTTTAGTTTAAAAGTTATATGAGATTTTACAACACTGTTGTGAGCCACATTTGTGCCAAATGAATTCATGTACCTTTCACTCAGCAATATTACCAACTTAGATTCTATTTAAAATGCTGTTCACTAGAACAGAATAGAATCATAGGGTTGGAAGGGACCTCGTGAGATCATCGAGTCCAACCCCCTGGGGCTTGAACCTACATTTTCTCCTTGGCTACCCTGCAGAAATGAGATGCTTTTTGTACTGATGATGTAGCTGCTGATCTGTCAGCAAGTTCCAGCTATATAGTTAGATAAATGTCAAACGATTTTAATAATTTGACCTTCTACACTGCTTTCTATTGTGTGATTTCAAAGTGCTTTACAACATTAATGAATTAAAGACACAGAAAACCCCATTCCCATCTCATGGTGAGATAGATCTGTATTATTACCCTCACTTTATGCATAGGGCCAATGAGATAGTTTAAGTCCCTTCCTGAAGGTGATACAAGAAATCAAAGCTGGGAGTTGAACCTAGGTTGCCTGATTTCTAGGCCTAGATCCTCCAAAGAACATAGGCACCCGAATATCAAGGACCTGGCCCCTAGCACTTTAATTGCTGCCAGGGAACCATACCAACCCCTATCAAGACAATTCATTTATATTTTTTCCAAAAATTAAACCCCAAATGTTCTCATTTAAAAAACATGGGTTTGATCCTAAAAAATACACACCCTGAAATAACTTTTGTATTATACTAGGGACCCATATATCTAAAGAAAATAAAGGGGGTGAGAAAGGTATGCAATTTATTTGCTCACCACAGGACTTTTAGGGGAACTGATACAATTGGAGGAAGATGGGAACTTCTTCCCTATTTTTGGATATCCAAGGGTTTCAGATAACAAGTATGAAATTGGTCTCTAGGAGAACCACGTTGAGATTGCTCAATTTAGGTTAGAATGTAAAGAATGAGGCTGGCAAACCCATAAACACTGGTGGTTATTTCTAAAAATTAGATTTACCAAGTCAGCAACAAACAGGCCCTAATTATCTTACTGGTTATCCAGACGCCAAAACAACAGTTCCCTTAGAGGTATCTAGCCCTCTGGCTTCCACCCAAATAGCCAACTCAAATATGATGGCTATTACTGAAAATCTTTGCCCACCATATGTAAAAAATTCTACCAATTTGAAAGGACAGATTACCAACCAGATCAATGAATATTTACCCAAATATACATGTAAAGCCAATGCTTATTAACAAAACTAATATTTAAAAAAAAGGGGGGGGGAATATTGGTTAAAAGATCATTATACATATAAAAATCTATAAATCAGTTTCAAAGTAGAGATGATAAACAGGTTTTGTTCCAAGAGACAGTCCTTACGTAGAGTCTGTTCAAATTCTCTCCTGCGAATTAGTAGGATAAATCCAGAATTGGATCTAGGATCTCAGCCTTATGACCCAAACCTTCCCTGTCAAGGTTTGTGCAGGCCTAAAATAAACAGGATTGGGTCTGATGCTTTTTTAAGAGTCAGTTAGCAGGCTTATGATAGCTACTTGAGAGTAGAGATTACATCAGGTAACCCTTGGGTGCTTAATAGATAGTGACTTGTAACTTTGAAGTAACATTTTCTACTTCTTAGGTACACATCCATAATTATCCATTAAACACTTACTAGATAGTTAAATAGCAAAGAGAAATGCAGGCCATGATATTATTACATCCAAGATTCATCTAGATCTGTATATTCCCTTTTGATCTCTGAATCAATAAAACAATAAGCTTAGAAGATCTTCTAACCGTCTGATGAAATGGGATTTTCTCTCCCGAAAGCTCATGCAATAAATAAATTTGTTAGTCTTTAAGTGCAACAAGAATCCTTGTTTGTTTTGCTTAACTAGACTAACACTGCTACCCAGGGGTTAAAGTATGCTGGAACGGCACAGAACACCATCCCAAGGCCCACTATTTTTAGGGGCTCAGCATTCCGAGCCCCCTAAAAAATAGAAAATGGTGCTGGAATGCTGCATTCTTGGGCCCATCATTGAAAAATAGCAGATGCCGGAATGCAGCATTCTGGTTCCATTTTCTATTTTCAGGGTGCCGAACGCTGAGCCCTTAAAAATAGCAGGCCCCAGAATGGCGTTCTGCCGCATTCCGACAGGCAGGGGAACAGGGCAGGCTTCCCTGCATATGCACAGGCTGCAGTTTCCCAGCCCAGCGCGCTGCTGGTGAGTAAGGGGGCTGCGCGTATCTGAGCTGGGGGAGGGTATTGGGGCAGGGAGTGGTATTGGGGGTGAGTATTAGTGGCAGAGGGCTGGATTTTGGGGGTGGGTATTGGGGGTGGGGGCAGATATTGGGGATGGTAGTGGGTATTGGGGGTAGATTTTGGGGGTAGGTATTGGGGCAGGGGTGGATATTGGGGACAGGGGAGTGGATATTGGGGTGGATTTTGGGGTGGGTATTGGGGGCTGGTGGTGGATTCTGGGGTGCGTATTGGGGCTGGGGGGCAGATATTGGGGAGGGGAGTGGGTATTAGGGGTGG
>ML682058.1:7616901-7873189 GCA_007922195.1 Podocnemis expansa
TGGGGTGGATTTTGGGGGTGGGTATTGGGGCTGGGGGCAGATATTGGCATGGATTTGGGGGCTGATATTGGGGGCTGGGGGTGAGTATTGGGGGCTGGAGTGGATATTGGGGACAGGGGAGTGGGTATTGGGGTGGATTTTGGGGTGGGTATTGGGTGCTGGGGTGGATTTTGAGGACAGGAAAATGGACATTGGGGGCAGTAGCTGGGGTGTTTGGAGGGGGCCCAGACATGTAGAAAGGGGGCCCATCCATGCAGGAAGGGGGCCTGCCCGATTAGGAGGGTTCTGGGGCCTGCCGAATTATACTTTAACCCCTATGGTTACCCCTTTGGAATTTTATAAAACAATAATAATAGACCGGAAAGACAAGATCCAGAGGGATAGCCATGTTGGTCTAGTTCAGTTAAAAAAAAACAAAAACAAAAACAAACAAAAGAACAAGTTGTCCTGTGGCACTTAAAGACTAACCACAGGAAAAGTAACAGGAAAGACAGTTCATCTACCAAGATAAAGATATGCATAGACAAATAGAGACCTATCAATATGCACTTGCATTTCAAAGCTCTAGCCCATGTGACATGACTGTTAGCTGTTTACAAGCAATAGCCCTAATTATCATGTGTATCTGCTCCTAAAAGTTGAGTTTGAGTCATTCCAGCCTGTTACGGCTTAATGCTTTCTGGCCCACTGTCACAAAAGGATTCTGGATGATGGAAGATTTCAGATATCAAGGTTTCAATGATGGAGGATAATAGACAGTGACAGACTGCCACAAGGAAGGATTTTTGATCTGAGGGTTTCAGGTGGTGCTGGGAGATATGGGGTAAGAGAGGTGTGGGTGACAGAGACTGGGAGTGATTTAGGCTGTGTTAGGGGATTTCAGGGTAAGAAGGGAGTGAGTGACAGATAATGGGGAGGGGTGAGGCTCAGGTGGTGTTGGGGACTGGAGGTAAGAGTGTGGATGATGAGGTCAGGGATGGGAAGGGCTCAGGTGGTTGTAACACACTGTACACTCAAAGCAGCATACTGTAAAGCCCTTATTCATCATTTCTTTATGGTTGTAATAATTCATATTAAGCTTGCCATGTAAAATAGCTAATGAAAGGTCATAATCTGCTAAAATCCATTGTGCTGTTGTTGGAGAGGTGGGTGTGGGTGATGGGGAGGGGTTGAAGTAGAGTTAAGGTGAGGGGGGTGGGGATGATAAGGAGTTGAGGTGGTGGTGCAGCAAGAGAGGTGTGGGTGACTGGGAGAGGTGGGGGGGGTTGGGTAAGAAGGTGTATGATAGAGAGGGGTTGAGGTACTGTTGGTGTGAGAGGGGTTGGGTGATGGTGAGGAGAGTTTCGGGTGCTGACAGGAGGTTAGGGCAGGAGGGTGTTGAGGATGAGAGGGATACAGGAGACAGGGAAGGGCTGAGGAATGTTGGAGTTGAGAGAGGTGTGAGTGACACTGACAGAGAGGCTGAGCAGGTGTTGGGGTGAAAGAGGTGTGGATGACAGGGAGGGTTGTGGTGAGTGGGGTGTGGGTGATGGGGAGAGGTGCGGCTGATGGAGAGGGGTTGAGGCTATGTTGGGGTTGAGAGAGGTGTGGGTGACAGAGGGGAGATGCTGGGGATGAGAGAGATGTGGGACAAGGAGCCGTTGAGGGAGTGTTGGGGATGAAAGGGGTGTGGATGATGGGACAGGGAGGGGTTGAGGCAGTTTTGGTGTTGAGAGGTGTGGGTGATAGGGAAGAGTTAAGGAGTTGTTGGGGATGAGAAGGGTGTGTGCGACAGGGAAGAGCTGAGCGGGTGTCAAGCTGAGAGGGGCGTGGGTGACGGCATGGTTGAGGTGGTGTGGTGAGTGGCATGGGTGACGGCAGTGTTGATGGGGTGTCAAGGTGTTGGGGTGTGGGTGACGGCAGGGTTGAGGTGGTGGGGTGCTGAGTGGTGTGGATGACAGGATGGTGTTGAGGGGCTGTCGAGGAGTCAGGAGTGTGGGTGACGGCAGGGTTGAGGCAGTGTAGTGGTGAGTGGTGTGGCTGACAGGGTGGGGTTGAGGGGATCTTGAGGTGTTGGGTGTGGGTGACAGGGCAGGATTGATGGGGTGTCAAGGTGTTGGGGTGTGGGGGACAGGGCAGGGTTGAGACAGTGTGGTGGTGAGTGGTGTGGGTGACAGGGCAGGGTTGAGGGGGTGTTGAGGTGTTAGAGGTGTGAGTGACAGGCCCGGGTTAAGGTGATGTGGTGAGTGGCATGGGTGATGGCCGGGTTGATGAGGTGTCAAGGTGTTGGGGTATGGGGGACTGGGCAGGGTTGAGGGGGTGTTGAGGTGTTAGGGGTGTAGGTGAGCAGTTGAGGTTTATGGGGTGTCAAGCAATGTTCCCTCTCGTTACTTGTAGCCTGTGCACTCAAGCAATTTCTTTATGTGCGCAAAAACATTTGTAAGCACCACTATTAGCACTCTTACATTTTTTGCGCACACTTTACTTTGTTGTGTGCGCAGGTTTCATGACCTGTGTGCGCCCACACATGCACACAGCTTAGAGGGAACAGTGGAAGGTGTTGGGTGACAGGCCAGGCATGAGGTGCTGAATGGTGTGGGTGACACAGCAGGGCTGAGAGGATGTCGAGGTGCGAGTAACACCCTGGGGGCCGCACAGTGGCTTGTCCCCCAGTGTTTCCATCAGGTTTTTGAGAGCCCAGCGCCCCCAGGGCCGGGCCTGGCTCGTGAGGCAGCCCTCACACCCCTCCCCCTCCCTTCGCCCGGCTCCGCGCGCGCGGCCTCTGCGGCGCGAGCCCGCGCGAGGGGGGCGGGGCACCGCGGCGGTGGGCGTGTCGGCGGGTGATTGACAGGCCAGGGGCGTGGCCTGCGGGAGGCGGAGTCACAGCGCCCGAGAGCCAGCCGGAGCCGCCCGCGGCAGAGCGGAGGGGAGACGCCGGACACCGACGCTCCAGCCGCCGTTGGCGAGGTAACGGCCGCGCGGGAGAGGGGCCCGGGGTCCGTCCCGCCCGCCCGCCTGCAGGGCGCGGCCGATGCCCGACTCCTTCGGCCGGGCCGGGGGGTGCGGGGCTCCGCTTCCCTCCTCAGGCCCCGGCCCCGCCCAGCGTCCTCCGGGCCCCCCCCCCCCACGGGAGAGCCGGCGCCACAGCCCCGCGTCCACACCGTGGGGCAGGCCGGTGTCATTTCCTGTGGTGCCGCACGCATTCCCTGCCGGAGAAACCCGCCTTTCTTCCCCCAGCGGGGCCACAACACCCGGCCTCCTTCAGCACAACCCTCTGGCAACACCTTCCCATTTGGGAAAATAAAAAAATGGAAGTGGGGCAGCGTTGGCTCTCGATCAGCGCCCCCTCCCCCAGCTCCCGGGTGGAGACTCAGGCCCCCTTTCCGCCCAGCTGCGGCCCGGCCAGCCCGGGCTGAGCGAACTAGCAAGACGGGGGGCGGCTAACGGCTGGGCTGGGGGCTCGCCGCCTCGCGGCACTTGTGTGTTTCACCTCAGCTGTTTCCTCTTATTTGTTGTCAAATCGCCTGTGCTTCTGGGGAGCCTCGTTCTCAAACCAGACAGGGGCTGGGCCTCGCCCGATTGGCTCCCGGCAGCCCACGTGACTAGGGCCAGCTGTTGGGCTGCTCCCCCCCGCCCCCTTCGGTTTCCTTTGTGCGCGGCGGAGGTTGGGGAGGCGGCGCTGCCTGCGGGTGGCCGGGCGTGGGGGCGCGTGCTCTCGCCGGCCTCTGCAGCGGCTGCTCGGGGCAGGGGTTTTTCAGGGCTGCAGGCCTGAAACTGTTGCAGGGGCGGCCAAACTTGTGGAACGCAAGAGCCACACAAGTTGATTATTAAGCCGTCAAGAGCCACACCGAGGCGTACAGCCATGCACTTTTACCTGCTAGACTGATTTGCTGATGTTCTTCCGCGAGCCACGCTTTTTCATTCAAAAGCCACATGTGGCTTCCAAGCCACAGTTTGGCCACGTCTGTGCTAAAGTCTAGCCTGAGTGCAGCTCCCCCTGCCGAATATAGCAGCAGCCTGAGTGACTAAAAACAGTTGTCAGAGGGGAGCAGGCTCTCTTACAGACTTCCCATGGGCACTGGGCCGGCTCCACTGTGAGGCAAGCGACAGAGGTGGCTTCAAGTGACAGTTCTTAGGGGTGCCTAGCTCCCCCCCAAAGATCAGGCTGGCTCCCGCCTCTTCAGCTCTTTCCTAGCAGCTCAGGCACTGTTAGTCAACCTGCAGCTTAAGTCATGTAGGCAGAATGCACTTTAAGTCCCTCTGCACGAGATTTATGCACTTTTGAAAACTGTTTTCAACCTACATGAATGAGATGGGGGGGCACCATATCAAAGTTAGGCTTGGGGCGTCACAGCCCCTTGAGCCAGCCCTGTTTGGGCACTTCACGTCAAGTAAACTGTATATGAAAAGGCAAGAACTGAGGCAGAGTCTTGCTTTTAAAAATTCTTGTGGCAACTGCACACCTCACATATGTAACATTCCTTGTCGTTTGAAAGCTGCTTTCCATATATATACATTCTGAGGTAGTTTACATCCACAGTTTAGGTTTCTTTTTTCTTAAAAATGCTGTTAGTGGAAATAATTTCATGATTTAAAACTTTATTGTGGCTCTGTGTGCAAATCCAGTTTTAAGGAGAAAAGTGACAATTTAAATTCTCTAAGGGAAAAAACTTCAGGGGGAGGAGCTTGATGAATACCAATAGATGGGACCTTGAAAGTTACATTGACTAGAAACAATGCTGAAACAGTTCTGTTTTTCACTGTCCAAACAGAGTGAAGTGAAAATACCGAAGGGGGGGGGGGGGAGTTGAAATTACATCAGGCATTCTTCGATCTATTAGTACCACAATTAAGGAAACTTAGTTAACCCAGATTGTCAAACAATAATCCCTTTTATGCAGATACTACAAATGGCAAACAGTGAAGATATTTTTTTTTTTGGCATTGGGGGGCTTATCCTATCACTTCTGCAGCCTCAGATGATAGGCCCAACTATTTAACCATTGGCATAGGGTCAACATAACCAATGAAAACAACTGTATTTTCTAATACAGATATAAACTTGTATATTTCTACTATCTTGTCCCCTCCTGCATCCCTTGCCCTCCTACCGTATGAACCTGTGAAGTCCTCTTGTAATATGGCAGTTAGCATGGAGGAGGTAGTAGAAGGGTGTTACGAACAGAAAAAAAAAATGTTAAAATAACTGCTGTCTTGCAAGCAAGCCTAATTCCTGACCTTTCAAACTTCAACAGAATGCTTTGTGGCTATGCTGTGCCTCATACAATCCGAAGAAGACCCCACTGCTGCAAATGGTTCACCCTGTGTTTGCACAGGGTCCAATGAAGACATTTGCCTACACAGAGCCATTTTCAGGATTAGGGCCCTAATGATATTGTGTGGTTTTTTGTTTCTGCTTCTCCCGCTCTCCTACTTCCCCCACTTTATGAAAACTGTTAGTTGTTTAAAAGCATCTTTTCTGTTTATGCCTTTTTGAAGCCTCATTCCATCTGTCATGGGTGACATAGTAAATCAGCCTTAAGTAAACCCTGTGTCCTTATTTGACAGCTGACTTTCATAAGAAGCATTTGATTTCTGTGGTGCTAGAATGATCTTGGTCATCTGATTATTAAAAATCTCACTGCAGTCATATTAAAAACTAGCTTTGTGTAACAGATTTTGGATTTGAATCTCTTCTGACATGAATTTTCAGGAAATGAAAATATTTTTTCTAAATGCTTTCATTCTGGAAGAGATTTTAATGTAAGCAAAGGGGGAATCCAAAGTAGTACGTGTATATAAACACAAAATTTATAATGGCTAAACCAGTTTGAGGAAACCAGTATAGCTTTGAGTACTATGTAGCATGCTTTGGTTCTTTTTTTATAAGAACAGGATCTATTTTGGAACAGTATAGGGCTAGAATTGAAAACAAATGCTCTAGTTGCATTGTCCATAGACAGAGTAAAAGGGCAACATCAAAATTAGGTTAAGGAAACAATAAAGAAAATAAAAACATTCAAAGTGCGAATTACATAAATGTATACAAGATACTGCCCTGTAGTTTATCTTCTAGTGGTGATGACTAATACTTAAAAGTGACATTTTAATTTATAGTCCTCTTTTTAATGTTGTGTCTCAGAAACAGTTTTTGAGAACTAAAAAAGGGAAAATAATGGATTACAGTTTTGGAAAGCATTTAAACATTACAGAGTACAAATAGTTACTTCCCCAAAGATTGAATTTTTCATAAATGGGATTCTGATATTTGTTTCTTGGTGTTGGGTAAGAGAGTTAGGGTGCCTTGAAACTCCATCAGGCAGGTAGGATAGCAAGACCAGAAACGCTATGAATTTCTTCTGACAAACTTGCCAAATAGTGTACTTCCCTTTTCAGTCTTTATTGGAAGCTACCACAATTCTACAGTAATATTTTTAAAATTAAGTTTTCCCTCTAAAATGATCTTTTGGTTGGGGGGGGGGTCTACTTAACATGGTATGATTTTAAAATGACTTATTAGGTATAAATAAAATATAAGTTTTGGTGACGAATGTCCCTTAAATTTTAGGATCTATATCTACTATAGAAATCTTCCAGTGTGTTAGCAAATTTCTAGTGGAGATGTGCTCTGGAAAAACCTAAGTCTCCTTCCTGCTAATGGACTTCATTTTGAAGGGGATGGCATAAGTCAGCAAACTCCATCTTGGGCCTTAAGACACCATTTCAGGGATCCAGCGTGGTCACATCTCAGCTGTCCCCCTCCCTGAGGTCAGTCACGTGGGCCATGGATCAGCAGATGAGGTAATGCCCCCATATAAGGAAACAGCCCACACTTAGACCAGGTAGGGTGACAAGCCATGTAAGGTAAACAACCTGAAATCCAGGTTTGTAATTGGCTCGGTGCCAGCATCCCTCGGACCTGAACCCCTTCCTCTAAAGTGTACTATATAACCCATGTTATTGTTACCCTCGGGGAGCCAGCTTCCTTAGGGAACTGCTCCACCAGATCTGGTAGGTAGATAAAAGCATATGCTTGTGTGACCTCCTCTGCCTCTGTGTGTCTTGGGGCCACTCCGGCCGACTCGGGAAGCGCAAGGGCTTTGGGCTCTTACAATTTCTGCAGGCATATATGTGCATATAGTTGGTCTTCCTTTTCTTATTTAACTGAAGTCTTATTTTAAACATGTCTAATAGTGTTTTCAAAGTGAAGGTTGATTTTAGTTGGACACAGAAGTTGATTAAATATCATTCAGATTTGTTTTTATTTAAAATGTGTAATACTTCACAAAAGTTGCTGAAAAGACAGGTCTGAAGACTAAAGTCCACTTTGTTTCCTTAAATTATTTTCCAACTGAATACAAAATAGTGAGGTATGAACACTTCATTTCTTCCTCATCAAAGGCACTTGAAAAGTCAGGAAGGAAAGGTGGTCCTGTGGTTAAGTAGTAGATTGGGACTTGGGTAACTTTTGTCTATGGACTTCCTATGTGGCATTGAGGAAAGTCACTTAATCTCTGTGTCTGTTACCAATGTGTAAAATGGAAGAAATATCTCTACCTTGCTGGAATATTGTGAGGACACATATGTTAAGGTTTGTGAGGCACTTGGGTGCTGAGATAGAGCAGGGGGCAATAGAGAACACGGTAATACAAATAATAATGTCAGGTGAACTATCTTGCAAGCTCTTCAATGCAGGCTGTCTTGTTTGCACAACATCAAATGCTATATTGGCAGACTCTGATAAAAGTGCAAGAGTACCCGTGCTACCTTGTCAATGTAACTTGAAGAAATCACCTGTTGGGCCTGTTTGCATTAGAGAATTGTGCTATTGAAATTTGCACCAGTGCAGTTGAATGAGCGTAGAGCATCCACATGAGCTGACCTGTTACAGTAGAGTGCATCTGGACAGAATGCTCCCTGAGGACATTGCAGGGCCTTTGGATCATGGCCTCTACCTTAAAATTCTAGTAAAGCTTTCTAGAGCATATGCATAATATCTAATAGATGTGCTATAATGTGTTATACCTGGTTGCCTGCCTTCTTTCATGGCCTGCTTCAGTTTGTTCTGTCCTGCCTATGGTTTATATCCTGCTAAGTGTATTCACATTTAGATGTCATGATGGAGGATTCCCAGCTCCCATTGTACTTCCTGGAGGCCTGGCATATATTTTGATGAGCATAAGCATCTGTGGGCAGCAGTGCTTAAGAGGGTAAGCCACTGACCAATAATCCTTGTTTATCTCTCTTGACACTTGTGTGTTCCTTTGTTTTGTAGCTTAACTACCAGTTTCCTTCTCACTTGTATTTCTCTCTAGGATGTAGAGGTGAAGCGGTCTGGGCTTGGTTCCACAGTGAATAGATCTTTTGAGTTTCTTCATGTGACTCAGTGAATTTCTCTCACACCTAAGAGCATGTCTCTCCTGTAGCATGCATCACTTCTCAAGGGAATGACAGTGAGTGCTGAATGACCATGGGAAGGTAAATGAATTTATGTGGGCCTATCAAGGCATTCTTTCATAGATTTCAGGAGTGTGGCGATGGTGCTGAGACATCATCCAGATTGCTGGGACAGTCCATGGTGAAGTGGGTCCTCAGCAAAGGCGTCTACTACCCAACTGTTGATGTTTGGTTTGTGTGTTTTCAGGTGATTCACTGTGGGACCAAAAATCTCACAGTTGTTAATGTGCTTTTAAAAAGTTAATAAAGGTTTTATTTCATTGTCTCTTTCCGTCTGGGTTGCTTATGTGGGTGAATATTGGTGGGCGGAATAAGTAGAGCAAACATCAGAGAAATACTCTCCATAGGTACTCTCATGTTGGCATGTGTCCGGTAGAGGATAGATTGATGTGTGACAGCCATTTGCTTTGAGCTGACTCTTGCAAATCACTTGATAGCTACAGTGCCTTTTATGAACTTGTGTGTGTTGTACCAAAAGATTAAAAGTTTTATATCCTATTACTTATTCTAAATCAGCCTGTCACTTTAATATTGGCCAATTAGTTTAATGTTGTTCTCTTAAAATCTACAAACTTTTGCAATGTCCTTATGCATAGCTCACACACATTTATTAGAGGCCAAGGAACACCTGGACGCTATGCAGTTGCTTGAGGAAGGGCTTGTGGACGAGAAGTCTCAACCAGTTCCTCAGCCTCTGCATTTTGGGTCCTTCCTTGTGACTGTCTCACAGATCTGCCTCTGATGCTATTAATAGCTTCTTCAAAAGCAGCATGAAACAGGCATGATTCTTGACTGCTCTGCGGCTGCCCTTAACAACTATGAGAAATCCATTACAGATATTTATTTGTAGGTAGATGCCTGGAAGCAGCACTGGATTGATTTACGCTCTTGTTTCATTGGAACTTGGTCTTTTGTAACCATCAGTCTAAACTTTTTTCCAGTGATGGTGTTGCTGTCTGCAGAATTAAAGCCTTAGGCCTTGTCTGCACTTAAAAAATAAGTCAGCTTAAGACAGGTCAACTTTCAGCCACTGCTGTAATTACAACGTCCATGCTGCCCTCCTTGCTCTTGGTGAGATGCCCTCACCCGGTTCTCTTCCACTGAAATAAGGAGCACGGTGGGGAGCTGAGAGCTCATAGGCTCCCCATGGGCTGGGCTGTCCCTTGGTCCCTGCTGGCAGCCAGAGGAAAACTATGAAGGGACTTCTTCCCTGTAAACTATGCTTCTCTCTTCCCTGCTGTCCCTCAGAATGGGCAGCCGTGTAAATTTCATAGTTCAGCTGTGTAACTGACAAAGCTGCCCTAGTGGAAAATAGTGGAGAAGCTCCTGGATTTCTGGTCCCAGCTCCCGGCCAACAGCAGAGACCAGCAACCCTGGCTTCTTGTGAAAACTAAAATGGCTGCTTCCTAGTCCCAGCTGAGAGTGAGGTGAGACACCCGAGCTGCTAGTCTCTGCTCTCGGCTTGGAGCTGCTGCGAGAAGTCAAGGAGCGTCTCCACTTGCTCCATGCTGGAGCAACCTTGTCAATTAAACAGCCAAGCCATGAAATTATCATGGCTGCTCTTTTCAGTAGGGACTGGGAACCAGCTACCCGAGCTTGCAGTTGTCTGGACTTCTTCCTGCTCCTGGTCGTGACTGGGAATCAGCTGACCAGGCTTCACTGCTTTTCTGGAATGGTAAAATTGACAAAAAGGGGGAAGTTGAGAAGAATGATGACCCTACCATGAATGAGAGGAGACACAGTGTCTACGTTGATGCTGCGTCTCCCTAATTGTGCCACCAAAAGCCATACATCTCTCATCAAGGTGTCTTTCTTTTGTTGACAGAACGAGACGGTTTTGTCAGGGGGTGGGGGATGATTGTAAGGTGTGCACCGGCACTGTGTGGTCCAAAAAAATAAATTAAACATGACTTTTTGACATATGCACGTGAAACAGTGTTGCCTAGTTCTGCAACAGGTCGCTAAGTATAGCAGCCCAACCTGAGATGGTAAAGCATCCTGGGTGGTGGTTTAGGCACTGATTGTAACAGTGAAGCATTAGTATGTGTTTATAGGTGACAAATTGTCCCAAGCTTGGGACATGACAAATTAAGTATTAAAAAAGATGACTCAGAGAAATGAATCTAACCATCCTGATGAGTCACTGTATTACTTCTGTGCTAATACTAAGATGGATGAATTTTATTGGAATGTCACATCAGTGCTTCAGTAAAGAAGAATAAATCGTTTGTCGGGAAGGAGCAGAGGGTTTTGGATACAAGCGCCAGAGTCATTACATCTGGAGGCTGTGGCTTGCAGATGTGAGTTACTGCTCTCTCAGGAGCACATTGCCTGCTCATTCACTTCATATGTTTCATTATACTTCTCATCCCATACGTCGTCCTGGTTCAGCACTACAATATGTTGTGCTGTGCTCATCTCCTGCTTTCCTCCTGCTGTAACCTATGGCACCAGAGGAGGAAATGACCACAGTTAGTTTTGTGTAGATGGGCCATGCTGCAGAACAGTAGCTTTGTAGAAGATTGGAGCTGAGGAAATGTCTGCTACAGGACTGAGTACTGTTCCAAGATAATACCACAAGTTCTGGAGGGTTACTGACAACTCTCAGTTGTATTACAGTAGGTCCCAGGCCTACTAATAAGATAGGGGCTTCACTTCTTAAGGTGCTGTATAGACATCCAGTAAAAAGACAGTCCCTACCCTGAAGTAAGTTTTCTTCTGTCTTGCACTTAAACACCTTGGTTGTCTTTGGATACTACCCAATGCTCTGATCCTGCAAACACTTATGCATACGGCTAGCTTTACAACTGTGAGTAGTACTGTTGAAATTAATAAGAGGCACTAGTCAACTGGTTTCAGGCATTAGCTACTATATGAGGTTGAAAGGTTAAGTCCTTGCAATGCAACAGACTTCCTCTGTAATCTTGACTGAGTCACACACATGTCTACACAGCAATAAAACACCTTCAGTTGGTCTGTCAGCTAACTCAGGTTCCAGCTGTGGAGCTACAATATTGTAATATAAATGTTTAAGCTTGGGTACCCCTCTAAGTAAAGCTGATTCAAGTTGTAAGGTGACATGGAGTCTGTTCTCCCCCCACTTGGTATCTTAATGGCTTTCTTTACCTAATGAGTAAAAATGGACCTTTGTCTTTTCCTGAGGAGAATCAAATATACATTCCTTTAACTAAGGCAGATATGTTTACCAAATTCCCTTACCCCCAACCCCCAGCCAGGTTTGAACACGCTTTAGTCGTATCATCATTCTAGCATATATCCATAACTCTTAATACTCACATGCATCACACAAGTATATTAACAATCAGTGAGTTATTAGTTTTCAAATGATAGCTCACTAAGCATATTTTGTTAGTATGAATGGGTGCTTAGGGAAATCAAAGCCTTCGTTTTGGTATAGAATTGATCCTCTACTTCCACAATGGATCTGACTTGGCTAGAGACTATTCAAGTTCAAAAGACAACAGTTGAAGCAGTAGTAGATTTAGGATTCCTAAAAGTAAAACAACTTTGTTGTAAACATAACTTTAAAGCTCCCTCCAGCTGGTATTGAAGACAGTGGAGATGCTGGTAATGATTTCAGTGGAAGTTGGAATACTTTTATCTTACAAATGCAATATTGGCCAATATGGATTTGGAGTCTGGAAACAAAGTTAAAAATCTGTGTAAAGGCAGATCCTGTTTTCAAAAGCAACTGCTTGACTTGCATGCGATAGATGTGAAGAGCCCATGCTTCGCACTAGAAGTGCAGTCAGAAAACAGATTCTCAAACAGTGGTGGCAGAAACATGAGTGGTTGTGCAATGCTAGCTTACGTAGTGCTAGTTCTTTATTTCTGCTGCTAAACTGTATTAAGATACAGTTAATATGCATTACTTTCCCCATAGTACTGTCCTATATAAATTGCTGTAGATGACTGTGCCATGGACTGTTCCAGGATTAATGCCAAACCATGCATGTAATGGGAGGTGAGGGGTCTCTTGTATTACCTTCCATGCTATGAAAATGTTTAGAACCCATGACTTCATTATGTCTTTATTTTTTTATATAGTGAATAGTTATTGCTGGATAGCCACAGAAATTATTTAACATTCTTTCCCTGTCAGTTACTTATTTTTAAAGAAGGAAAGCATATTTGCTTTAAATACAATTATATTCTTGATCAAAATTCAACAAAACCATTCCAGCAGTTGCATAACTATGCAGGGCATTATTTAATTCTCCAATAAACAAATTTTTTACAGGCTTCGATGGAGGTTTATAAATGCTAATGAGAAAATAATCTCACTGTTGACTGACTTACCTTATTACCATAGCACCTGGGAGCTCTAGTAAAGGACCAGAACCCCATTGCACTAGAACTAGATGATGCACAAACACCAAACAAAAAGACAGTCCCTGCTTCAAATACAAGACAACAGACCTATGGGGGAGTAGAGAGAAACAGTGAGACACTGTAGGTCAGCATAATAGGCAGTAGTCTATATAAATGATTAGCACCCTTTGGTATGCTATTTGCATTAACATCACATGTACCAGAAGAGAACTGTAAAATCAAATACATTTGCAGATCAAATACATATTTTGTATTGTTGAAGAACTTATCATTTTCTTTTAACTTAAAATAAACGCATCCTTGTAACTTTCTAAGGTTCAGGTAAACATCTTTAGTTTTGTTTGTTTTTGTTTTTTTTAATAGGTTATGGTAGTTCTTGGTGAATAGAATGGAAACCTCTGCTGAGTTTCTATATCATATTATTGGAGCATCTTGCAAGTTTAATAATTTTTCTCAATAATGTTGGGTATCTGAAGTTGCTTTGCTATGTAGCATTTCCATACTCAATGAATAAAATAAATATACACTAAGTTAAAGGAAGCTTGCATGTTATTTTGAAATTAATGAGGTTTTTGCTCGTTCTGCTGGCTTCCAAGGGAGAGTTCCCTTCTTGTTGGGCAGCTGCTGAGAAAGATCTCTCCTCACATGCTCCAGAATGCCATACTTCTCTGATATTTACTGAGGATGAAACCATGTTTGTATAGAGGGAAAATTGGGCCAATCTGGTGAGGACTCGGAATAGTAGGATCAAGCTCTTGAATTTGACCTTTTCCCCCATGGATAGTGCTCTCTGCATTTGCTGAGTACAGAGTGTGATATGCAAAGTACTCCGTTGCTGAATAGTTGGTATGCTCTCACCTGACTGACGCTATTGCCTTGATAAAGCTCCATACATAGGTATGATAAACTACAGTAATCAAGAAAATTTGAAAGCAACTATCACTGGCCAGATCAGTCTGACATACAGGGAGGCAGTTTTCAGGATCTTTGTCGATGGAAGAGGACGCTTTTAGCAATTCTGTTGTTTGAAGTATAAGGGCATCCAAAAGGACTCCAAGACTGAAGACTGGCTTAATGGTTGGAAGACTGATTCCTTTGCTGAAGGAGGATGCTATGGATGTGGAAATCCATTCAAGCATCTCCCTCTCCTCACCAGCACAACTTCAGTCTTGCCTGAATTTGGTGTCGGGTTACTACATTTCACCCAGGTGGCAATGCTATGCACACATCCTTGCACTGATACTACCTTGTACCTCTTTGAAATGTGTCTGACACCTGAGTCAGTCAGATTTTCATACTACTGATTCAGTGATCATATCAATTGGCTTGGCCGGGTATCAAATCTGAGCAAAGTCATAGAAGTGCATTTTTGTAATGGAAGTTTCCAGTGCCAGCACTGACATGATGACATTACTGTGATAACAAGTGTCGCTGTACTGATGGTGATGGTTCCCTTTTTAAAAGCAAGCTTGTATTTGTGGTGTTCTAAAAATCTGAAGGGAATGAGAATTTTAAAAATCTTGTTCAAAATTAAGGGTTCATCTTGAGCACATAGAAGCAAGGAAATTAAGAGCTACATACAGTTGCTCTGGTTTGCTGTGCTCACTTCCTCCCCAACCCCAGTTTCAGACATCTGGTGTGGAGAGGTAATAAGCTGCATGATGTTGATTTAAGTCAAAGGGAGAGATTTAGTTAAAAACACCACTTGGAAAATTTTCAGAGTTTGATTTACTGTATATTTATTGAACTGTTCTTTATTTCCATTGGGGTTAAGGCATAAAGGAAGAACACACAGTACAAGTTCAATATTTTGTAGATCATACAGAGTTTGTATATTCATCAGCTGAATTACCCTGCAATATGGTCTGGCCGTGTGCCAGAGAAAGTCTTATGTGAATTTGCTGTATCATGTAATACCTCTGTTTGTTTGCCTTCAGGTCTTGAGTCTAAATCTAACTCTCAAAAATGGGCAGAATTTTCCTGGACCATATTGGTGGCACTCGCCTCTTCTCCTGTGCAAACTGTGACACGATCCTGACCAATCGCTCTGAGCTCATATCAACTCGCTTTACAGGGGCCACAGGGAGAGCCTTCCTTTTTAATAAGGTTGGTAAGAAATCAGAAGCGGAGAAAGAGAGAGAGCTTCTTGCTTTTGAAAATTGAGTTTGAAGGGTAGTGTGGGGAAGGCTAGGAATCCATTGATGCATTGTGAAACCTTCTTGGATTCAGTTGACATCTGCTATTGTGATTTTTGTTTAGAGTGTTGTCTGTCTAATGTGTTCTTTAAATATACTGTAAACTGCCTGTACTGTTGTAGCTGCGATGCTTAAAAGGCTGCAGGAAGGATTATGAATAGAGTATCTTGTGAAGGAAATTCAAAGAATTGTGTAATGTTAAGTTCAGGATCACTGTAATAATACTTGCCTTATAATGGCAGTACCTTTTACACAGGGGTTCAAAAGGATTTACATTCATTTTTATCTAATATGCTCTAGATTTTTATACCATGCCTATTGCTATGATTTCTTACTGAATTTAAACAGCATATCAGTGCAAGTGCGTAGGTACACATTGTCCCTATTTTACAGGCAGGTATATTGATATACAAGTCAATGTCTTGAGGAAGATTGTCAGAGTTGGGAATGAAAAAAGAATACTGCTAATGCGTGCATGTGCATGATTATTATTAAATATTTATGTAGAAACCAGCTGGGAGTGGAGGTCGTGTGTGTGGCAAGGGAAGCTGCTTGGGCTTTTTGCCGTACTTCTCAGCCGGGAGAGGGGTTTGAAGCCCCCTGGGCTTTTCCTCCTGGCTCCTTTTGGGGGTGTAGGGGAAGAAGGATAAGGCCCTTGACTGTTTTGTCACTTCCATGGGAGGTGCTGCAAAATTGACAAGACAGCCACAGTGTGTACACAGACATAAGGGTCAAGGCTCTTGTGAAAATGCACTTGTGATGTCAGTGTATTATGGCACAGATGCTGGTGGGGGGAGGGCTGTAGTGTAGACATGGACGTAATGAGTTTTCCCTAAGCTGCCTTCTGTTGACCTAACTGTGTAGTATAGACCAGCGATTTCCACCCTGTGGTCTGCAGACCACTGGTGGTCCATGAGGGCACTGCAGGTGGTCCAGGGAGGAACAGGTCAAGAAAAGTGCAACTGGAGCTGGGGTGCGGTAAAGAGTGTGGAGTGCAGGGCTGCAGGAGATGAGGGGGCAGTAACAGGCTTGTGGCTGTGGAGAGCAGCGGGGCGGGTTGGGGGGCTTAACAGCCTCATGGCTGGGGAGTGCAGAGATATGCTGGACGGGCATGGTAAGGTGCTGGGGAGCACAGGGTTGCACTGCATGTGGTCTGCAGGGTGGGAAAAGCAGACAGCTGGCACAGTAAGAGGCTGCTGGCTGGGGAGTGCAGGGCTGTGGGGGAGAGCGGCACAGTAAGGGACTCAGGGCATGGGGGACAGGGTAAGGGGCTTGAGGCCGGGGAGTGGTCCACAAAAGCATTTGATAATGATGTAGTGGTCCGTGTAAAGAAAAAGGTGGGGAACCATTGGTGTCGACCAACCTTTAGCTGAGAGGATTTGATAATACTTTTCACTTGCACTTTTTGTGGCAGGATCTTGCTGTGCTTGACAAACATTAAAATAGACTCCAAACTTCCTTATGAGGTAAATCTTCAAAAGCTCTGCCAATATAGGTAGCAGATCTTTGATACTTGAAGTCTGTTACATTTCAGCTCCCAGTATGCACAATGTCACAGGGCTCTTCACTTAGATGTTTTTGTGCTTTGACAGAGATGCCTTGGATTTCCTAGTGCCTATGGTGGACTAAACCCTTTTTCTCATCCCCTTTATATTTCTCAGGTGGTCAATCTGCAATACAGTGAAGTTCAGGATCGGGTCATGCTCACTGGTCGCCACATGGTTCGAGATGTGAGCTGCAAGAACTGCAACAGCAAACTGGGCTGGATCTATGAATTTGCCACTGAAGACAGTCAGCGCTACAAGGAAGGCCGTGTTATCCTGGAAAGAGCTTTGGTTCGAGAGAGTGAGGGATTTGAGGAACATGTTCCATCTGATAATTCTTGAAGAGACTTCAGCCTCTCCTCTGGTTTTCTTCATTGAAACTTAAAAAATAAAAATAAAAAACAATAAAAAAAATTCTACTTATATACACTGTCACCTTAGCATCAGAGCTGGATTCATGCATTATGGACTGGGAAAGATTGAGAGAGATTTCAGATGGAAACTTCCTTTCTTTATTCCTTTTATTTTTACTTTCTTCCCCACAGCTGTTTGTAGAGAATATTGTACAGATGCTGTAATTTTTTTCTTTGCATCTTTTCTTTTACATCTCTTAGATCTGAGATCGTATCACAACTAACAGTGGGCTGAAAGGAAAATAATTGGGTTTTGTTAGAGAAATCAGTGGGTTTTAGTTTGGATACATCGACAGAAAATTATTTTAAATCTAAAGATGTTTTTTAATTTACTTTCCAATTTTGGGTCTAAGTTTTTAACCTTTGTTACCCAGTCCTTTCACCAGATATGCTAGTTCAAGAAAAGAATTTGTGACAAGTGCTAAAGGTTCAGTGTTGGTACAGCTTGTGCTGGCCAATGTACCGTATTCTTGTTGAGGTTGATCGGTAGCACAGAGCCCATTCTTGTCATTCTTGACCCAAAGATGTCACCAGTCCTCATTTTATTTAAGTCTCTTTCACCCTATAACTGTTGATTTAGAAGCTATTTTTGAAACAGGGCAAAACTGCTTGGCTTTTTTTTTTCTTTTAACTGATGTAATTTATAAGCATAGTAATAATATAAAGTAACTGTCTGTTTAGTCTTGTGTTGCTTTAAAAATCAGAAGCTGTGTTTGTAATGATGGAAATCGGAATAACTACTGGTGCAGTAGTGAATTTGTTTTTCCTTTTATCTCTTTACTAACCTCATTAGGTAGACAAAGCTATTGCAACTCTTAAATCTTGTTCAGATGGCTTTCTTTTTTTAATACAAGACTTTGTATTTAAAACACAGCTGCTGGGAAGAAGGAGAATGCTAGCATGTGCATAGAGTCTGTAACTTTTAAACAGCTTGTTTTCAAATGCTGCTTCTGGTATTGAACCTCTTCTCTCAGTTTTGTTGCATCTTTCTATTTTGATGTTATACCTCTTGTCTTTCTAAGCAGCAGAATAGGTTTGCCTGATTGTGGTTACTGACTTGATTCGTGCTTTCCTGTAGAAGTCAACTGTTTTAAGCTACTGAAATCTTACCTCCTGGCAAAAATGTTCTCTATTCAACTATCTTAAGGGTGCCCTTGGGACCACACTGATAAGTTGCTAAGAGCTCAATGGCTGCCCCTTAATTTGAATGTTAGTTGTGTACTGTTCTTTATCAGAAATAAATATGCATAGATATGGTTTTGCCTGAACTTAATTTTTTGTTAACCAGCAACTGATATTTAACTCCACTAACAAGCAATACAAACAATACAAGGCATCCACAGGCCATATCTCTGTATCTTAAACAGCTAGAGGAGGGTGGAGGGTAATGTTCCATAGACTTCTTTGGCCACGGGGCTGTGCTAAGGATACCTTATGGCTTAAATATGTCATCTATTAACTTAAAAGTAGCTTCACTATAGAACTGTCACTTAGAGGGAACACCATGTAGCTTCACATACCAGAGTTATTTTGAATCAAGGTACAAACAGAAGTATAACTTGTCTCAAGTGAGTCAGCTCTTATATTAAGTACAATAGGTATCCTTTATCTTGTGCTTGAGTCTTTCATGAACCCAAAAATCACCATTGGGGTGATTCTCTGCAGTACTCTTCATGTCCTTTTGGTGTTACAATACAATAAAGTTTTTGTCCTGAATTGCCTCTTGTTAGTCTGATGTTCTTTTTACCTATGATACATCGAAAATTTCATTGCTTAATTGGGTCACTCAGATGAGCTCACCCACCTAGCCAGCCAGATCAGCCAAATCAACCCTGGCAATCAGTTGACTGAGGCTCCAGGATATGGGATGGCAGGCAAAAGTTCAATATCTCATGTCTGAGCAGGTGGAAGTAAGAGCAGAGCCTAGGACTATGTGGTTCCAAAAGTATAGAGCACAGCTTCATAAATAACAGGCTCAAGTCCACTTTTAGACGTAGAGTTGGAGACCAAAAGTGGATATTTTTATTTTAAAAATAAAAATAGCAATAGAATTTCATTCAAAGACTGTTAATCATATGATTTTTGTCCTTATCCCCCTGAAGACAATCCAACAAGCTAAATAAAATGACACATTTCCACTGGAACAAAGGTCTCAATTTCTACCCTCTCCAGTGTGTTTTAAATGGCTTCGTATCTATGAATGCATATATTTGCAATTTCAGGACTATTTTTGTGTGTACATATGTGAGCTGTTTGGGTCCAACAAAATGTTTTGCTTTAATCTTTGAATCCCAAACTAAGATTTAAGTATGTTAATTAAAATAGCTAAGATCCATCATCAAGAGACAAGGTGGGTGAGGTGATATTTTTTTATTGGACTGACTTCTATTGGGACTACTGTGACTAGGTTTCATCTTTGTCAAAACATGGTCAATCTTATCTGAGAATTAAAAACCTGCATGCTATAGATCTATGGATTGATAGTCATTGTGTTTTAAATCAGTAAAGCTTTCATTAGATGTTCAAGAAAGGTAATTAAGACATTGTCAAGTTCCAAGCCCTCCAGGGATCTCCAGAAAAGTATTTTATGATTTGGCTCCCCCCCCCATTCCCCCACACACTTCTTTTAAACTGTAGGATCTTCAAAGAAGGGCACTAGGTGCTGGATTTACACACAAGGCAAGTAAGCCATGGCTTATGGCCTCACATTTATGATGGGCCTCTAAATATCTCAGAGATAACTTTAAAAAATTTATTGTAATTGAGATTGCTTTGGTTTAAATAACCTCTCATATCAAATCCACTACCAAAATTCTGAACCCTGACCTTCCATTCCAGTCCATACCCAGTCCCTTCAATTTACCTTCCAAGATTATTGACAGTATTCACAAGTTGCCCAACCTCACCACAGACATCAAGAGGAGACAAGTGGAGCTAGCCTACCAGCACACTGAAGTCTTGTTCCACCAGCAGGCATCATCTCTGCTAGCCCCTTCTCCCCAATTTTCCCTCCCCCACCCCTCTGTATACTACCACACAGGCCTGCAGTCAGCTTAAATGTTTTGGGAGACCACAAAAATATAGGGGGACTAGAGGCCTATTTATCTAATCTGAACCATTTTAAGAACAACTTTTATAGCAATATAGGCTAAGCAAAAAATTTTGGGGAGGCCAGAGAAAAGTTGGGGTGGGGCCTTGGAACCCGCCCCCTCTGGCTGCTGGCCTGCTACCCCATTCACTTGGTCCTACACCTATTCCCTCTCCAGTCTTCCCTAGAGCACTTATGTCTGTAGTTATTACACAGCAATCAAGTCCTGGTTTTTATCAAATTTGAATGCTCCCCCAACAACGGATAGTTGTGTAAAGGTGTAAACCTTCTGTTGAAAGACTTTCCTGATGATATTGATAACCTCATTGGGGAAATAAAACACTTCCATGCTTATATCAAGCAAAATTATTCAGATAAAGGACATGTATGCCACCAGAATCTGCATCAGGTCATCTTCCAAGATAAGATTCAGTTGGCTTTCCCTAATGCAGAAGTAATATTGCTGCTATTTTTGAGTCTAATGGTAATGAACTGCTCAAGGGAAAGGTCATTTTTGCAGCTGAAAAGGATCAAGAATGAACTGTGGACATCAATGCTACAAGAAAAGCTGTCTGCACTAAGCATGGAAAATGGTAAGTTTCATAGCTTATCATTTGATGATATCATCCATGACTTTGCTCTTTTAAAATCATGAAAGAAAATGTTCTAAATTTTATGTGATGTGTAAAGAGAAGCGACAGTGTAAGTTACATTGCTGCTTCCATTTAGTAAGTGCAGAGCTGTATAATGTTCTTGTGTTGCTTTATGGTAAGTCTTCAATTTCATATATGTTAAGTAAGAAATAATCTGGTATTTTCATTTAAAGGAAAACTGTACGCATAGGATTATTGCAACTTGCAAGTCGTATGTCTTGCTTATAATACTGGTATTAATTTTTCCTTACAGGCTACCTTGCTACTTCTATTAACTAAGTTCCAAAGGGGCAGCCATGTTAGTCTAGTAAAGCAAAAAAAAAGCAAGGAGTCTTGTGGCACTTAAAGACCAACAGATTTATGTCTTGTGTGAGCTTTTGTGGGAGAAAATCAGTGGATTTTCTCCCCTGAGAGCTCACATGATACATAAATCTGTTAATCTTTAAGTGCCACAAGACTCCTTGCTTTTTTTTCTATTAACTAAGTTCTGATTTCTATAATTGCTCTTGTGTTTCTATAAAATAAATCTTCAGTTTAACACATGCTAATTAAGAAACCATAAGCTGTTTGATAATGCAAATAAGGCTTTTTGCAAGATGTTTTATTTAGTTGCTTTTGTTGCATCTTTACCTATGTATATATGCAAATATAATGGTTTATCTTTTTTGTTTGTTTGTTTTACATTACACTTTCTGTTATAATGTAACACACCTTTTCTCTTTTGAGAAGGGTGGCCGTGTTAGTTTGTGCACAGCAAGAACGATGAGAGTCCTGTGGTACCTCAAAGACTAACAAATTTCTTTGGGCATAAGCTTCCATGGCTTCCAACCCACTTCATCAGGTGCATGAAGTGGAAGCTACAGTTGAGAGGTATTTGTACACATGCCAGGCTCGAGGACAGCAAGTGTTAGCAAAGTCAATTCAATGAGGGCAGATGAGGCCCATTCACACCAGTTGATTAGTAGGTGAGGAAGTGTGAACAGGGACAATTACATTTTGTAATGTGCTAACCATTCCAAGTCCCTGTTCAGACCCAGGCTGATTGTGTTGTGTTTGCAAATCAGCTCCAGCTCTGCAGTTTCACCCTGGAGCTGTCTGTCTTTGAAGTTTTTTGTTGATGTATGGCAACTTTCAAGTCTGCTACTGAATGTCTAGAGAGATTGAAGTGTTCTCCTACTAGTTTATGGGTGTTGCCATTTTTTATGTCCAATTTGTGTCCATTTATCCTTTTGCGCAAGGACAGTCTGGTTTGGCCAATGTACATGGCAAAGGGGCACTGCTGGCACATGCTTGCATATACCACATTAGTAGATGTGCAGGTGAATGAACTCTTGGTGGTGTGGCTGATGTGGCTGGGACCTATGATGGTATCACTGGAGTCAATACATGGGCAGAGTTGGCAACGGGGTTTGTTGCAGGGATAGGTTCCTGGGTCGGTGTTCTTGTTATATGCTGTTTGGTTGCTGGTGAGTATTTGCTTCAGGTTGGGGGGCTATTTGTAAGCAAGGATTGGCATGCCTCCCAAGGTTTGAGAGAGTGTGGGATCATCTAGGATAGGTTGTAGATCTTTGATGATGTGTTAGAAGGATTTTAGCTGGGAGCTGTAGGTAATGGCCAGTGGTGTTTTGCTGTTTTCTTTGTAGGGTCTGTCCTGTAGTAGGTGACTCCTGTGTACCCATCTGGCTCTGTCAGTCTGTTTTTTTCACTTCACCAGGTGGGTACTGTAGTTTTAGGAATGCTTGATAGAAATCTTTTAGGTGTTTGTCTCCATCTGAAGGATCAGAGCGGATCCAGTTGTATTTGCAAACTTGACAAAATCAGACTAGCTCGGAATAGGGACTTGCAATGGTTAGCACATTATAAAAAGTAATTGTCTCTGTTTAAACATTGTCTCCATCTAATCATCTGGTATGAATGAGCCCCATCTGCCATAACTGTACTGACTTTGCTAACACTTGCTGTCCTCCATCCTGGCATGTGTATATATACCTCTCAGCTGTACTTTCCACTTCATGCATCTGACCAACTGGGTTGGAACCCACAAAAGCTTATGTCCAAAGAAATTTGTTAGTCTTTAAGGTGCCACAGGACTTTCATTTTTTTTTTCTTTATTTTTTATGGTATGGGGCCTGTGAATCTAGACATAGCTCAGGGCCTCAGTATGTCTTAATCTGGGGATCAGCAATGCAGGCTCAGTAAGCCGCCTGTGGCTCCCTGAGTGTCCCCTTTTGGCTCTCTGGCAATCTCCTCTAGGGAGCCAGGTGTGTTCTGGGGACTCCTGGCTGACCCCAGCATTGTGGCCAAATCAGGGGCACCAGGGTAAGCCCCATCCTCCCACCACAACTGCATGAGCTGGAAGCAGCCCAGCGGCCGTGCCACGGCCCCTAGCACTGGCAGGGGATGTGTGGTCGGTACACACTCCCTCCGTTCCTCCCTTGGCTGGTGGTGCGGAGCAATGCTTCCCCACCTACCCCACCCAGCTGTCCCTCCCAAAAGTGGCCAGGGGAGAGGTGCAGCTTGCAGAGGTGGGCACTGGAATGGCCCCTCCATGGAGTTTGGGCCGCTTCGACTTGGCTGCTCCAGGTCTGAACAGAGGCCACCCTGCCCTGAGGCCCTGGATTGGGCCTGTTCAGCCCTGGGGGGCTGGGTCAAAGCAGCCTGAACTCCATGGAGGGGCCATTCCAGGTCCCCGCCTCTGCAAGCCACAACTCTCCCCTGGCCCCTCTTGGGAGAGATGGCCACCTGGGGCCAGGGTAGGTGGGGCAGCACTGCTCTGCCCCGCCAGTGGAGGGAGGGACAGAGGGAGCGCGTGCTACCTGCACACACCACGCTAGTGCTAGGGGCTGTGCCACAGCTGGTGGGCCGGCTCGGGCTCATGCGGTTGTGGTGGGAGGGTGGAAGGAAATGGCTCTTCTGCTCTTTTGGATTGCTGAGCCCTGTCTTAATCTGGCCCCGAGGGCTCTAGACCCCCCTCCCTAATTTCAAATTGCAGGATTGTTGCAGAAGAACTCAGATACTATGGTAATGAGGGCCCATTTAAGTACTTAGCTACATTGTTTGAATCAAAAGTTTGTTTACTGTTTGTTACATTTTAGAGGCGCTGCTGGGCTAGAGCCAGGGCCCCTCTGCCTTGCCCCAGCACCTGGAAGAGGAGTGGGGCTGGCTAGCCTGAGGCTGGGCTCTGACATCCTGCCCTGATCCACCCCCACGGACGGGGTGAGCCAGTCCACAGGCCGGCTTTTCCAGTCTCACCCTGCCCATGGGACTGCCACTCTGCCCCTGGAGATGGAGTGGTCCCCCTGGGTGGGGGGATAGCAGGCAGGGCTCACTGCATGCGGCAGGAAGTGTATGGGCTCCAGCACTGCCCAAAGCCACACCACATGTGGCAGTCAGTCCTGCCTCCACCTGGGGCCAACCAGCCAGACCACAGCTGGCCTCTGGTCCCAGCCGCCACCTCCCCAGCACTGGCCTGCTGGCAGGCGGGAGGCCCTCCAGTGGAGGTGGCCACGAGCGGGGAGGCCCAGGGGCCCTCCAGCCCCTGATCCCCGCTGGCAGTAGGGTCCTGATCTGGCTCCACACCGCTGGCATGTGACAGCCGGGGCCAGATCCAGATCCAGTTCTGCGCCTCTGGCTGCTGGCAGCTGGGGCCAGATGGGGCCCCAGGTTGGGGGGGGGGGGGCATCTTTGGGGCTGCTTGCCCCAGGTGCCAAAATGTGTACTTCTGGCACTGCTGACAGAGTATCTCTCTGGATCTGTTTGAATTCACTTCATCACCCACCCTTCTCTGCAGTATAAATATAGCCAACATGCCACATTTTCCTTTTCATGCATCTCATGAAGTGGGAATGGGGCTCACAAAAGCTTATGCAATAAATAAATTTGTTGGTCTTTAAATGAGCCACAGAATGCTTCCTTTGTTTTAATACAGACAGATTGCATTGCATCCCTGCCACAGAGGTAATTAGTAGGGGCTCTCATGCTTCAGCCCCAGTAGTTGAGAGGTGATCTCAACATTATCTACATAAACCCTTCAGCTTTGAAACTCAATCCCCACTTGATCCAAAATAGCTGCAATGTGTAGCCAGCTCCCATACTGATGTGTGAATGGGGCTTTTTTTTTTTTTTTTTTACCTTTCTTGACTCTGTTTTATCATTTTTCCCAATAAGCACAGTAAGATACAACAGGCACTTTTTTTCTTTTAAAAATGCATTTGAAATAAACACGTTCTGGTGTTCAGCTGACAAGAAGCTCTGCGATGTGGTGGCAATCAGCCAACAAATGGCACAGAGACTGAAAGTGAAACTCAACTGACTGAGAAAGGAAAATACGTGCTGGGGAGGGTCTGGGAGATGAGACAGGCATGAAAAGTCTTACTGATCAGGACAGATCTGGGGTTTGAGTCAAGTGCATTAACTTGATTGTTTGTGCAACGGTAAAGATTTCATACACATGCAGTGAGAAGCATCAAGTGTCAAAGGAAGCTTTAAAGGTAAGTTTTAACTTTTCTTTCAGGCTCGTGTGGAAGTGAGATTAAGGCCAAGCAAAGCAGGGAATGTGAGATCTCATCTTTTTACTAGAATGCTCCTCACAGCCTTGAAATCTTTTAGAGAATCAGAGTTTGATCATTTCTGTTCTGGTTAGATTCTTTCTTCCAGTGAGAATGGAAAGCAGGGAGTGCAGAATCAGAACTAAGTTTCTGGTTTTGCTGAAGTTAAAGATGAGTTTTGTTTTCCCAAGCTGCAGTGCATTTGTGCTTCAGAAGGTGTTGTGCTTTCTCTTGTTCAACAGCACCAGAAACTTGTGTAACAAAAGGTAAAATTGAGCTACAAAGTTCAGCTGCAGAAAATAAAGTTCCAATCTGGGTTTTGATTCTGCCCAGGACAGAGACAAGAGGCCTATCATGACACACAGCAGGGGCATGCTGGCCACACAGGGCCTGTGTCCCAAGTGTGTTTTGGAGTGCCCTCAGGGCTGAGGACTCTTTACATCTCCTGCCCTGCTGTGCTCCCAGGCACGTTGGCCCAGGGTGGAAAATATAAAGGCTGCCTGTGGTAAGGAACAGTTCTGCATCTGGTGGCTCCCCCCTGAGGTCCAGCAAAGGTATGCTGTGTGCTGGAGGGGGACTAAGGGGAGGAGGGCGCTCAGGAACTGGACATGGGCTGGGCTGGAAAGGGGCTAGGGGTGATGCGCACAGGGCCAGGGGTGAGGTGTGCATGGCTGGGGTCAGGGGAAGGGCCTCAAGGGGTGAAGTGCATGGTGGGAGCCTGGGGGAACAGCTCATCTGCTGTGGTTGGGGGAAGGCGTGGTTGGGGAAAAGCGCTTGGGGCCGGGGGAAGGAGAATGAGGAAAGAGATCGGAAGCCTGTTCCCCGAATCTCTTTTCTGTGAAGCAGCACCCTGTCCCAAGAAACTTGTTTCGGTGTTTGGATCTGTGGGTTTGCTTTGGGGTGTCTCTGGCCTCTACGTATGCAATAAAAGCTCCTCGGTAAATCAAATACATGGAGACCTGGGAAGAGGGTTGGTATCTGAGGGGAGCATAGCGGGAGAGACATGAGAGAATGGGGAGAAATCAGATTGATTTCTTAATGTCTATATTAATGTGGGAAGTATGAGGAATAAGCAGGAAGAACCAGGCATACTTGTTAATAAATACAACCATGACTACTGTAGTTGGCATCGTAGAGACTTGGTGGGAGAATAGATATGACTGGAATATAGAAGGCTACTAGTGGAGAAGAGGCTGTTCTAGAGTTGATTTTGACTAATACGAAGGACTGTTTCAGAACTGAAAAGTGGAAGGTGGTTTGGGTGAAAGTGATCTCGAAATGGAAAGAGTTCATGATTCTAAAGAATGATAAGAGAAAACCAGCACAATAAAAATAATGGACTTCAACGCACTTCTGCTTAATATGCAGAAGGTCCTGGATTCAAGCCCTAGGGGTTGGACTTGATGATCTCATGAGGTCCCTTCCAACCCTATGATTTGATTCTATTCTATTCTACAGTGGACTGTAGCAGAGTCAGAGAATTGGTAAATCAGATCCCATAGGAAACAAATCAAAGGTGGCAGGAGGCAGCAGGTGGGGTGGGGGGGAGTTCAAGAGAATTGATGGTTTTTCAAAGAGATATTATCAAGGTCACAAAAGCAAACTACCTGTACCTAACTGCATGGAAAAGAAAGGAAGTATGTCAAGAGACAACCTTGGGTTTAAAAGGAGATTTTCTAAAAATTTGAAACCCAGAAAAGAGTTATACAGAAAGTGGAAACTAGGTTAAATTACAAAGGTTGAATATAAACAAATAACACAAGTATGTATAGTGGTTAATGTATAAATTGGTGGACCCTGGAACCCTCCTAATCAGCGGGCCCCCGTCCTATATCATGCAGGCTCCCTTCATTCATGTGCGGGCCCCAGCCCAGGTAGGCACTCGCAACCACTTCTCAGTACCACGTTCATCCGTTATTGCTCTGCTCCACACACCCACATGTCCCACGTGCTCCACACATGCACATATACACACCCTCTACATACCCCTCCACACACCCAGACCCAGCTACACACACACACACACACACACACACACACACACACACACACACACACCCAGCAACACACACACTCTGCCCCACACAACTCCCAGCAGTATTACCTGTCCCCCAGCAGCTCTGCGCCCACCCCAATCCCAGAGACCAGCACCCCCCCAAAAGGCATTCCCCCGGCCCCAGTGTGGGGCTCCCCTGGGCCAAGCCAAGGCCTTACCTCAGCTGTTTCTCCTTGTTCCTGCTCAGCCTGGTCCCAGCTCAGTGCTAGGAAGCGGCAGCACTGGGGCAGGCTGGCCAGAGAAGTTTTGGCTGGGAGCTGCTCTCTGGCTACAGGCTACTCCCACCCTGAGCATGCTCAGAGCATGCTCATGTCAGGAGATTCAAAAACTCCCAGCCTGGCTCAGCTGAGTTAGCTCCCCACCGGCTGGAGACTGTGTCTTCCAGCCAGGAAAGGGCTGTGGCTAGGGGCTAAACTAAAGTAAGGGGGAATGCATGGGAATGCTGCATTCCAACGTGTTCTGTTTTTAGGGGGTAGGGACAAAATTAGACAGCCCCAAACACAAAACAAGATTGAACTTGCTAGAACTTTTTAACAATACAATTGGAAGAATTTTTTTTTTTTTAATATGGGCCAACCAATGTATATTCCCCTGTTCTCTTTCCTGGAAATGCCAAATCATGTTTTCCTGAAACTTTCTCAAAAAGGAGCCCAGCCTAAGATAGACACCGAGCATAGGAAATTTCTACCCAGAGTATTAAAGTTTGGCAAAGTTATAAGCAACTGGAAAAAAAGTTCTTATGTCGGAAAACCTTAATTTTAGGCACTGCTTATGTTGCATACACTGCACAATTTTCTAAAACATGAGTACAAAGATAGAAGTTGGCTTTTGAAGGGCATAGAAGAGGAGATGGATGGATGGAAAACAAAGTGGTTTCTTTAACATTTTACCTTTTTGTTTACTATAGATTAAGATCCCTTCTCAGTCTAAATCAGGGGGTCTCAAACTCAAATCACCAGGAAGGCTGCATGAGGACCAGTACATTAGCCCAAGGGCTGCACCACTGAGACCTTTTCATACAATGGTATTGCAAATAGTGATATCAATAGTGTCATTGCAGGCCATGAGAAATAGCTTTAGGAGCTGCTTGTGGCCCTTGGGCCAAGAGTTTGAGACCACTGGTCTAAATGAATATAGTTATTCTTACTGTTTAATTCAGATAATAATATGAACTGTAGGGAAGGGTCATATTTATCCATCTTTTAATGTCACTGTAAAATTAAGGATTTATTATTTTGGTTGGAAATATGATAGCTGATTTTTGACCTTTCCCAGCACTGACCCAGTTGCCATGAAGTTAATGTCTGCAGAGTCTAGGCCTGTCTCTTCTTTCCCCCGTTGCTTTTACATTAATGCAGGGGTTTGAAACTCAAATCTCCATGAGGGCGGTGTGAGGACTAGTAATGTCAGCCCGAGGTCCGCATGACTGAAACCTTTGCATAAAATGATATTGCAGATATCTATAACGATAGTGTCGTTGGGGGCCACAGTAAATAACTTTATGGCCATGTGCGGCCCATGGGTGATAAGTTTGAGACCCCCCGCATTAATGTAACCTGATTAAGGGGGCCCATGCTGCTGGGCTGCCCATTTTTGTGGGGCCCTGTCCCCCCATGCCTCTCTCACATGGGATCCCAGCCACCCACCCTGGTGGCTTGCAGGTGGAGCGGGCTGTGGTCATTGAGCCAGAGGCTGCAGCTGGCCATGGCAATTCCATGCCTGGTTTGCCCCTTGGGGGTGGGGCGGGCCCATGTGTGGCTGCTGTGCTCCGGTGATGGAGGCAGGTCCAGCTAGCGTGTGGGGCAGCCTTGCCCCCTGAGTGCAGCAGACATGTGCCAACCCGCCCTGCCCCTGGGGACAGAACAGCCAGCCCCAGGCGGGAGCACTGCAGCCTGCTGCAGCTGTTGACCCCAGAGCTCACCCTGTCTCCAGCACCAGCACCCCAACCCCACCAGCACTGTGCCAGCTTGGCCAGCTAGGTGCCAGCAGTTTTATTTTTTGTCACCAGATGGTGCTCTGCCACTGCATTTCCACAGCAAAACTAGGAGCCAGGCTACAAATCCTGTTTGCCATGGCAACCTGGCACCTGGGTTTTGTCGAGCCCTGCTTTATGGATTGCAGTTCGCCTCCCCCCTACTTCATGTTGGAGCCCTGGGCTGTAGCCTCTATAGCCCCTGCGTTGATCCAGCCCTGAATGTAACCCACTAATCTGGGTGGAATTATTCCTGATTATCAGTAGCATGAGAGGAAAGTGTGTCTTAAGCTTTGTTATTCTGAGAAGTAAAATTCTGGTTGCTGAGTGGGCACATTTCATTTTCATTTGGAGTTCTTTCCTGTGTGAGAACACACGTCCCATGGCATGTACAGCAAATGGTTGTTTCTTGGATGCACCCACTAATTCCTTCCAGTGAGTTGCATGTAACTCTCTATTATCTCCGCTGTACTTTTTCCCTTCCAGCTCCAATCCGATTTTTAAAGGAGTGACCAAGGCATCCCATAGGAATCCAGCACAGCCTCTTTTATTTCCTATAGAAACAGGACAAAATCATAATGTGAGGTCCCAGGACTCAGATAAAACAAACCCTGAACCCAAAGCCTTCGTAGTTTATTTTTTGAGCATTCAACCCAAAGTGAAACCAGGCTTCTTTGCCTGCTCTGATCATAAAGTCATAGAAATGCAGGGCTAGAATGGACCTCAGGAGGCCCCAAGCCCAGCCCCGTGTGCTAGGGCAGGACCAAGTAAACCTACACCTTCCCTGTGCCTTGTGCAGTGAACTGTTGCTGATATTATTGTAGTCTGGAATAATACTTATCCCCAGAGCTTTTCAGCCAAAGATCTCAAAGCACTGTACAAAGGTAGGTAAGGATTATTGTGTCCATTTTATAGGTACAGGGACAGAGAGCTTAGCTGCCTGGCTCAGGGTCCCATGTAAGTGAGTAGCAGAATGTCAACACAACTCCAGGATTCCTCACTCCCAGACCCATGCTCTGTCCAGGAGATCACAGAGCTACTCCCAAAAGGAGTTATAATCCAATTGATTTGGACAGTACAAGAACCAGCTGAAAACTGCTTCAGTAAATCAGTTCTCCTGTGGAAACTGTTCCCCACAGGTTTGACTCCCTTTGCAGGCTGGGGCCTAACAGATCTTGTTGGATGATGCTTTTGCTCTCTTTCTATTTGCTAACGTTCGTGGGGTTCCCCCTTTGTTGTACACCAGGTATATGGCATACCACTGAGCTTCCAGAACCATTCAGGTCTCCCCAGCATTATGGCACCATTTGAATGACTGTGCATACTGCTTTGCTGTACATTCTAACGCTGCAATTAAAAGTATATTTTTGTAGGAAAAATGAATCATGGTGGAGTCTCAGAGCCCAGGACAGCTAACTTGGGCTTGCAAGGCTAAAAGTAGCAATGTGGACTTTTGGGCTTGGTTTGTAGCCTGAGCTCTGAGACCCTCCCTCCTCACCAGATTTCAGCACCCAGCCTCCACACTGAATCCAAACATCTACAGTGCTGTTTTCAAACATGTAGCATGAGCCCTACAACACTGAATCAACTGACCCAGATTCTGAGAAACTGATGTAGATGTTTCGTTTTTCTTTTTTTGCTTTGTAGACAAACCCTATATCAGGGCTTGACAAAATCTGGATGCCAGACTAAGTCCTGGCTCTGCTGCAGAATGCAGCAGAGGAGCACCCTCTGGAGACCAAAAATACAACTGCTGGCACCTAGCTGGGGGCCAATTTTGTCAAGCCTTTCCCTATATAATATAAGAACAGAGAAACTGCCAGACCTACTAGTCTCCATACTTTTGTATGAACAAATCTGTTCTGAGTGCAACTCTGCGTATTCAACAGTTTCCTCTCTAAGATGGATCCCACCACCCATTCATATCAGGGTCTCAGTCACCTTCCTCTCTAACGGAACACCCCCACTTGGCCTTTTTCCTCAAATGACAGGCACCAGTGTCTAATGCGACTCATTAGGATGGCTGTAAGCTTAATCAACTTGCTAGGTCAGTATTGTTGTGTTATTTTTTAAATTTTAAATTACCTTGTTTTCTTCAGGGCAATTGACCTTCATTTGGGGCAATGATGACAACATGCCAAGACATCCTGCAGGGAACACTGGAGGAGCTGGTAGCAGAACAATTAAAGAATTTTAAAAGGAAACTCAATACAACTAAACTGAAGAAAGGCTTTGCAAACATTCCCAAGGGACGTCTCGAAGAAGCTGATGTAATGGATATGGTTGATCTGCTGATTAGCTATTACTCAGAGGAGTATGCTGTGGAGTTGGCGATAAATGTGCTTGATCAAATCAATGCTAAAGATCTGGCTGGCATGTTGAGAAAAAAGTCACCTGAAGGTGGGCAGTGAATAGGATAATATCTAGCCTCCATCTGTAGATATACCTACAGAGACAAAAGATATGTGCTGGATTCTTGTGTTTTAATATAACCTGTTCCCATCCCAGTCCTGGTGCAAAGTGTCCCTGAAGCCACAGGAGATCATCCTGGTGTAAGATGATCCTTCATGGGTATAAGAGCCTTTTCCAATATTGACACATAGCAGTGTCTGTTTTTAAAAGACAGATTCCCCCAAACAAAACACTTCACTGCACATCCAGTTCTCTCCCTGGAGAGACAACGAGAGAGAACAAACATGCGAAATGTTAGTTGCCTCACTTAGTGTGCTCCTGCTGTGGGACGAGGGAAATATGAAACCTACACAGAATGTAATAATGACTCTTATGCTGCATCTGCTCCTGGCTGCTGACGAGGGAGTACATAGGGTCCTCTTGTGCCCAAACAATCTCCGTTTGGTCACCTTCAAACTCCTTGTTGGATTGCACTATCTGTTTTTTAGACACAGCTTAGGCTTTGAGCCCATGTGCTTATATTATTATAGATCTATCCTAGATATATTATACTCTGTTGAGAACATGTCCTCCAGGAATCAAGATATGATTAAATGTCTCTTTTCTTCCAGTATGGAAAACCAGTGCTGTTCCTGAAAATGCCTCTAGCATCAGTAAGTCATTGCTCCAGCAGTTTATACCACTCGTTCATATTATGACAGGGTCAGACTGGAGGGTTTCCGAAGCATTCTAGAAAGCCCATATATTAGCCCCAGGCTCAGCAAGTCCCTTTCCCCATTGTAGCTGATCAGTGGGTGCTCCAGGTTAGTTAGCACACCTGGGGCTAATTAAGGCCCCACCCAGGACATGTCAGAAGGCCTTTCCTCCAGAGAAGGGACGTGGTTGGACTGTGAGAGTGAGGAGAGCTGTGAGAGTGTGCAGTTGAAAGGTAGACAGATCTAGAGAAGGAGCAGACCCCTGGTCAGGAAGAGCCCCACAGCTACAAAGACTGGGGGAAGGCAAAACCCTTGGCTGAGGGGGAGCGAAGGTCCTCTCCTGGATCTGGAGGCGTGTCGAAACAGGCCCATTGCCAGAGGGAAGCATGGGACCCGCCAATGTAGGGGAGGAACTTTGTCACAATGTTGTTGAAAAATGACATTGGTCTTGATCTTTTTAAAATTCTATTTGTGATGTGAAATATTATGGAACATACTTGGGATGTGCTTGTATTCAGTGCAATTCCATTTACATTAAAGTAAAATGTACAGTCAGAATATATCAAATTGTGTAGCTTCCAGGTCAGCTTAAGCTAAAATTTCCCCTTAGAATGAAGTGCTTCAGTAGATGCAAAATGACTTGGCTCTAAGAGAGATTCACTGGACCCAGACATGTCAGATATTTGAACCTGACCATTTATTTAGGTGTAAACCTGAAGTGGATTTGGGAAGATGTCCAGATTGTAAGGAAACTGGACCTATGACTGAACTTTGCAGTTCAGGCCCTCTTTACTGTAAAATGCTCTCTAAAAATGACTGCTCCTGTCATTTGATCTATTAAGGATAGGTTCTTAAATATACTAGAAGACTAGTGAACCATTGTCTTCTCTTTTCTAGACCACAGAGCAAAATATGTGGCCTCTGTGAGGGAAAAATTTGGAAGACTGAAGGATTATAACTCCAGGCCAGGAGAATGGGTGTCTTTGGAAGACCGTTACACAAAGCTATTTATAGTAAAAAAACATCATCAAGCAGAAGATAAAGAACATGAGCTACTGTCTAGAGGGAAAAGACACATGGAGATCATGAGTAAGCCGAGCAGCTTTGAGGATTCCCATGTTACTGTGGAACATCTTTTTGACACATTATCAAATGGCATGAAAACCAGAAAAGTGATTTTACAAGGAGCAGCAGGGATTGGGAAGACAGCTACAGTTGGCAAAATTATGTATGACTGGTCATCTGGGAAGCTTTACCAGGACAGATTTGATTATGTTTTTCATTGGAGCTGCAGGGAGCTGAACCAAAAAACTGAACAAATAAGCCTAACTCAATTAATTTTACAAAACTGGGGACATACAAAGCCAGAGATGGGGGAAATTTTGTCTTGCCCAGATAAAATCTTGTTTGTCATTGATGGCTTTGATGAACTCAGATTTCCAGAGGATTATGGTAAAAGTGTAAGCTCACTGTGTGACATGGACACACCTCAATCAACAGCAGCAGCTGTGGTAGAAAGCCTGCTCAGCAGCAAAAGTCTTGCAGAAGCATACTTTCTTGTCACAACAAGACCCTCAGCTGTAAGAATGCTGGAGACTCATATGAAAGCAGACCTCTGGGCAGAGATCATGGGCTTCTTGGAAGAAGACAGAAAGGAGTTTTTCAAGAAGTTCTTCAAAGATGAAAAGGAAGCAGCCCTTGCCTACAGTCATATCCAAGAAAATGATGTAGTGTTCACCATGTGTTTTGTCCCCCTCATCTGCTGGATTGTCTGTACAACCCTGAGACATCAACTGAGGTATAGGAATGAACTTGTTCAGAATGTGAGTACAACCACTGAAATATTTACCTCTTTTGTGGCCACTTTATTGCAGTTCCATGGTTGCTCACAAACATCCATGCAAAACCTTTTTCATGACCTCGGATTGTTAGCCTATAATGGAGTGAGGAACCAGAAAGTGCTTTTTGATGAGAACGCTCTGACAAAGTGTAACGTGGAGGTGTCAAAAGGTCCATCAACTTTCCTCACCCAGTTGTTGCAGGGAGACATTTTTCTTGAAAGCATCTATAGCTTTGTTCATTTGACTGTGCAAGAGTTGTTTGCTGCCTTGTTCACCTTTTGGAACAAGGAGGCAGCTTTTGAGCTCTTGAAAGAAGCCTTTGTGGAGAAAAAAAGCCATTTAAATTTAACTGTTCGTTTTCTGTTTGGACTAAACAATGACAAGTCACTAAAGCCTTTGGAAAAGTACTGTGAAACTGGCAAGGGCATCTCAAAGGATGAGCTGCTGAAATGGACTAAGAAGGTGTTTCTTATTTGCCAAGAAGAGGATGATCAGAACTATCTCCTTCTGGAGTTGTTGCACTGTTTGTTTGAGATTCATGATGAGGAGTTTGTCAAAAGTGCTTTGGAGAACGTCAGAGCAATGGTCTTCCCCACCCTGGAGATCAATTTAGGGCAGAATGACCAGCAGGTGATACTGTATAGCTTGCAGTATGCCAAGGAATTAAATAAACTGGAACTGAACAATCTGAAAGAGAGATACTTAATCAAACTGGTTCCATTGCTAGGGAAATGGAAAGAGATCCAGTAAGTACAGTCAACATGACTGAATTTGAGTGGAGTTCACAAGATTTTGATTTCACTTGCCTCAATGTAAACAAGTAGTGACTTCACAGAAGCCTGTGGAGTTACATTGCTATAACTGATATCTGATGCAGGCCCAATAATGCCGATAAGGTGAAACCCAGGGCAAAAATTGGCTTGAAAATCCTAGTTACTCATAACATATGGGCAAGTAAGGCACCTCCAGCATAAAGTGGGTTTTCAGGGTTTGCACTTAAAAATGCCCCATCCCCTATCTGATATTTTTGGGTATGTCTACACTGGACTTGGAAGCATCCAGACAACGCACTAGCTCTGCTCGAGTGCTTGCACTAAAATTTGCAATGTAGACATTGCTGCACTGGTGGTGGCATGGGCTAAGCACTCAAGTTCAGTTGCCTCCCCTCTGGATCCAAACTTGGGTGACTATCGCCTGCCACAACCCATGTCCAAGTGTCCACATTGCTATTTTTTACCATCCTAGCTCAAGCAGAGGTAGCATGTGTCTGGCTTCGTGGCTGGGGGAAGCATTCTCCCAGCTGCAGGGTAGACATATTGTTTGAGATACAGTAAACATGAGTATAATTTTTAGTCACTTTTCAGAAAGCTTCATATTAAAACCTTTATCCAAATGTATTCAGGTATCCGTCCGCTTCTTTTCACTTTTCTCCATCACTCACTGTTTGTCTCAGCCCAACAAAATCCTTCTCCTTTCTTTCCCAGCCTTACTTTCCAGATCCCAGCAAACACTAGAGCTCCAATGCCTATCCTCCTGCTCCTGTTCTGCAACCCCCAAGTTCCATATCTTTTTCCTCCTTATCCGTTATCCTCACCAGGACTCCTACCTTGTCTGCTCCCATCAGCTGTGCAGTCTCCCTACTCAACCTAGATTCAACTGTTAATTAATAAATTACTGTACACTGCTCTTTCACTCTGATATTTTGTGTATCTGTTATGACTACTATATATTGTACACAAAACCTAAACTGCATGGGAGTTCATTGCAATCATTCCTGTGATGACACTCGCTTCTGTACCAAAAGGTCTTCCTGATTAGCAGAACATCTACTCCTGTAGCCTCCTCTACAGACATTAATACTTCTCAGTGCCAGATGTAGACACAAGCCAAGTAAGCCATGGTTTAGGGCCTCACATTATGAGGGGCCTCTAAATAAGTCATGCATAACTAAGAAGATTTATCATAATTGAGATTGATAATGCAAATAAGGTTTTTTGCAAGATGTGTTTTATTTAGTTGTTGCATCTTTGCCTATGTATATAAGCAAATATAACAGTTTGCCATTTTTTTTCATTATCCATTCTGTTGTAATGTAATACACTCTTTCTTATGATATGGAGCTTCTGAATCTTGACATAGTTTAGGACCTCAGCATGTCTTAATCCAGCCCTGATACTTCTAAATGTGTTCTTCTCTCTGTAGTTTGGCAGCCTCTGGAGTCTCATTGTCTACAATACATGAAGTGTGTTCTCAACTTTTGCAGAAGTATAAAGTGACCAGTCTACATGTGGCATATGATGAAGAAGAAAGAATATATTTTATGGTGAAAACCAACTGTGAAGAGGACTCTTGCACGTAAATACTACTATTTTCTCACTCACTCCAAAAGCTAATCTATTCTAGAGGAAGAACATTAGCCGCAAACTCTGCAGTATGGCTCATATAGAATCATAGAACTGGAAGGGACCATGAGAAGTCCCAGCTGACAACCCCATTTAATTCTGTCAGTGCACCACAGCTTGGTAAGCAAGATGCCCTAGGGATTGGAGGATAGAGCTGCTGGATTATAGCTTGCCATATGTTCGTTCATTCAGTCAGTGAAATCCTCAATCTATGCAGGGGGCCAACACCAATCCTGGCCACCTCTTTGTTCCCACACATAGCAGTGACAGTGAGTGCTGCTCTCATCAAGATCACAGAGCTGTTTTGTATAGCGAAGCAATGTGAAGAATCATAAAACCATAAGGCTAGAGGGAACCTCGGGTCATCTCATCTAACCCCCTGGCAAGATGCAGGATTTATGATGTCTAAAAATTGTTATTTTAATTAATCATTTTGTAGTTATCTTTGCCATGAATGCATATGATGGTGTTAGAAGTGATCTGATTGAAAAGGAAAAGACATTTGGACTTGTGCCCTTTTTTGCCCACGTTTTTCCCAAAAAAAGTGCATTTGGATTTTTTTTAATATTTGCACTTCATTTAGAAATATTCAGATACCAAATCTAATCTTCTCAGATTTTAGCAGAGGATTCATTGGAAAGCTCAGAGATATGGATTGCTATTTTTTTTAAGCTTTGTTTGATGAGACAGGAGTATTAACAACGAGAAGCTTTCTCCTGCATGTGTCTCAGGGATTTGAGTTAATTAACTGCTAGTTAAACTCTGTACTTTTATTAACATAAATTAAAACAAAAAAGTCACTTCCTGTCTCTTTGACTTTTCACTTGCATGGTGTCTTTAATATCATAAGGCTGACAGTTCTCCAGTTGGCAATAGAGTCTTATAGGAAAAATTGGCAAGACAAGAGTTGAATTTCTAATGTCAGAAAAAAAATAGGTCTCTTTCATACATTAAAGAATTTTTTTTTAAAAAAGACCACTAGCCTATCCCTCACCCTCCTTCCTATTCCTTTGCCTGTTACCCTTGAGCAATAAAACCATTCAATTTTATATTATCCATATAGGCTATGTCTACACTAAGGAAAATTTAGTTCGAATTTGTTAATTCAGACTAATAAGTTCAAGTTTAGTTTGAAATAAAATTATTAGTTTAAATTTGTTTGTTTGAACAAAACTTATTAGTTTGAATTTGTTAATTCAAAAAATAAGTTTGAGTTCATTTTGAACTAAACTCGAACTTATTAGTTCAAATTAACAAAGTGGGCAAATTTGACTTAACGTTAAGTCAAATTAGTCCACTTTGTTAATGCGAACTAACTGCCCCTAATTCAAATTTATTAAATTTAAACTAAGGGTTAATTCTAGTCTTATTAAGGTCATTTTATTAACTTCAAACTAAGGGGTAATCCTAGTCTACACCATCCTTAGTTCAAACTAAGGATCAAACTAAGGGCTTATTTCGATCTAACTGGCAGGTCTTACTAATTCGAACTGAGCTTTCATTAGTTCGAATTAAGGAATTCCTGAATTCGAACTAATGAAAGCCTAGTGTAGACAGGTACTAGGTTAGTTCGAATTAAGCCTCCTGAATTTGAAATAACTGGCAAGTGTAGACATATGCATAGAGACAACACTGCTTTTGCCTTCGCATTTCTCATTTTATTTTCCTACTGTCAGAACCTCTAAGTAAAATGATCTCACCTCGTTTGCAGAATAATTTTAGATGGCCTTCCTGAAGACATTGCCACTGCAATTTGTGACCAGGTTATTCCAGCTCACCCTGGAATAGTCGCTCTTGATGTGAATGGTATTCAAGGAAGGGAAGCATTCGTAAATAGCCTGAAGTATAATCTTCTGTACTCGGACTGCAGACTGGAGTCATTGGGGTAAATGGACATCTGTCATTTCAAGTTATCTGACGGACTCACCAGTTCTCAGGTGACTGGCCAGATTCTTCCTCTCTCAGAAACTGGGCCAGGTTCTTCTTGGTGACATGCATACATTTATTTCAATTTCATACTTCAGGACATAGGTGGATCATATTGTGAGGGTCAGGAAGATGTTTACAGGTGGTGTGAATCAATTTTATTTTCTTCCAAGCTTCAACATTAAGAACCCCAGACTCCAGGCTTTCCAGGATATCTGCCGGCATCTTGCTACTCTCCGTAGCCCAAGAAAACTGCTCTTATTCCGAAGGTATCAAGAGGACGAAATACACTTTGGGTATGAGGCAAAGGAAGAGGAGAAGAGTGGCAACAGGTACATTTTAACTGACTCTTCTTCCTTTGTCTCATGTTGAAATAATATGTAGTATGGAGGAGTGCCATAGGGACTTCAAGCAGTGGGTCTAGATTTAATATAACAGTACCTCAGAGGCTCTCTGTTTAGGGGCTTAATATGTATTTTCATCCTTCCCTGAACTGAGAAAAGACATAAAAAAAAAAAGGAGAGAGAGCTGTGTGTGCAGAGGCATCATATATTAGAATTTTCAGACACTGAGCTGTTTAGATCTGTAACTTGACTCAATGTAAGGTTCCTGTTATTAATAATAGCTGTTAACCTACGACCATTTCTATTGCCCAATTCACAAGATTATCTTGGAGTGATTAATTGATATGGAAACATTCCAGAAAAATAAATGTAGATGTCATGCGGTAATTTTTATAGCACTTCTTTGCTGTAGTTATAATGTAATCTCTTTCCCTTTTGTTTATGTAGACTCCAAAAGAAAAAGAAGAAAGAAAAGAAAAAGGGAAAGAACAAGGAACAGAAAAAGTGCTGTCCCTGTGCATGTTTAATAAGGAAAAAGAAAGAGGAAGAAAGAAAGGAGTGCACGTAAATATTCCCATCCCTTTTTTTCATGGCTGTTCCTTGAAATATTTTCATTAGCTTAATGTAATAAGATAGAAGTTCTTGAATATATTTACCCATAAAGGGACAGATACCAGATCCAAATGATGTATGTAAGGAAAATATAAACTACAGAAGGACCCAAATCAAAATCCATGAATGAACTTCAAGGAATTTCAGAGCTCATTCCAAACTTCTTGATTTGTCCCCATTGCTATATTAAGCCAAACCTAAACCCAGGATCTGCAATCCTACAAACTTGAGGAAAATCTAGATCAAAATTTTGCAGTTCAGTCCCATTTCTGAAATAGTGGCAAAGGAAAAATTTTTTCTATAGCTGTTTTCCTTGGTCAGATCATTATTTATTTGCAGTAGTGCCCATGATATACGAAGTAGAGCTGGGAGAAGTCATTTGAACAAACTTTTTTTTTTGAAAATACAGATTGAGACATCAACATATTTCACTTATTCATTATGATGTATTTTGTTTCAACATTTGCTACATGAAATGTTTACATCTTTTGGTTTAAAACAATTTTTCAATTATGTTAAATGTTCAAAGACTAAACAAAGTGTTTCATTTTGGGTTGAATGAAACCCAGAATATTTGTTCAACCTGAAATCATTTTTTCCCTAGCATTTCAGTTTATAAAAATTTTGGTTTTGGCTCTACCAGAAACTTCTTTTGTTCTTTCCCAGTTGTTTTGGAAATGCCAATGAACCAAAAAATCTATTATTCCAAACCAAAAACAAAATTTGGTTTTGGCTCTACCAGAAACATTTTTTATTTTTCTTCAGTTGTTTTGGAAATGACAGTGACCTCAAAAATCCATCATTCTCTGAGCTCTTACTCTTAAGTGCTTTTTAGACCTACAAGAAGAGACAGGAGCTCACAGACTTAAGGGCAGACAAACAGGTAGTCAGAGATCAAGGAAGGCAGGGGGCAACAACATGGATTTTCTGTACAAATCAATAAGATTTGCTAAAAGTAGCAAGACTGGTGTTTTAAGAGGAACTTGGAAGTGGACGGGGCCAGTATTCTCCCCACGACTTGAAATTGGGGAGGATGTAGGGGGAGGTTTGGGGGGGAGGGAGTGTTCACTAATTTGGTATAAAACTTACTAGCAGACAACTGGGAATGGTTTGGGGAAATTCCAGGGGGTGTAAGGGTGGGTGTAGCGAGGGTGTTAGGGAAATCCCTGGAGAGGGCAGTGGTCTAGCATGGATTCCGGGAAACTGAATGGTGGTGTAAGGTATGTCTACACTGGGGCTTTAAGTTGACTTAAGGGCTCTTAAGTCGACTTAAATAAAGCCCTGTCTATATTTAGAAATAGAATCATAGAATTGGAAGGGACCTCATGAGGTCATCTAGTCCAACGCCCTGCCAAAAAAAGCTTAAGTCGACTTAATAACTCCTGCCCTGTAAATCGGCTTAAGCTTTTAAGCTGCCTTTACAGGGCAGGCCCCTTCCCCTTCCCTGCACCTGGGCTTGATCAGCCGAGGGCCTCATCTGGCCAGGGGGCCTGATCTGGCTCCAGCCCTGCGGTGAGGAACTGACCAGGCTGCAGAGTCCAGCCACTCCCCAGCCTAGTCAATTTCACACCTGTGAAATTGACCAGGTTGGGGAGCCTCCTGCCCTGATAAGTGAGGGGGGGCAAGTTTGGCCCCTGGTCACTTGTCGCAGCTGGCAGGAGCTGGAAGCCCCCACTGCCAGTAAAGAGGGGGAGGGAGCCAGGTCAGGCTCTTTACTGGCCCCAGCAGAGAGAGGCTGGGAGCAGGACCCAGCTCCCAGCTCCTCCTTAGAGGGCAGGAGCTGGATCAGCCCCTGTTGGGATCAGCCCCTGGAGCCCATTGGGCTCAGGGTACCCAATTCAGACTAGGGGAGCGGGGTAGGAGGAGGGCTACTCGAGGTATGTCTGTTTTCTGTCTACACAGACGTATCCTGAAGTCAACTTAACAAGATTGAGTTAAAGTCGACCTTGTTAAGTTGACTTCCAGGGCCCCCCTGCAGTGTAGACATAGCCGTGGTGATTGCCTGAGGTGCAGGGACAAAGGCAGTTTAACTGGTAAAGTGGAGGGAAAATAGACAATGATGCATACCTAGACAAAGGAGGCCCCAAAGGATTATGCATTGTGTTGGCTCTTCCTGTGGGTTTTCTTCCTGATTTTACTACCATCTGAATCATTGTGGGCTTTCACTTATGCCCAGATTTTCAGAAGCATCCTTTAATTTTTCACAGTTTCCAGAAGGGTAGCCATGATAGTCTGTATACAGCAAAAAGAACAAGTCCTATGGCACCTTAAAGACTAACAAATTTCTTCATGCATAAGCTTTTTGCAGCCCATGAAAGCTTATGCCCAAAGAAACTTGTTAGTCTTTAAGGTGCCCCAGTACTCTTGTTTTTGGTTGTTCAATTTTTGGGTACTCTGCTTGAGACAGCTACAGGCCTGGTTTTCAGAGGAACCAATGTCCTACAATTCCATTTGACGTGAATGAAAGTCAGGGGTATTCAGCTACTCTGAAAATCCAGCTATAAGTGTTCCAAGTTGGGAACCCAACTTTTGAACATTTTGAACTGCTTTAGGCCTCTGTTTCACCAGCTAGAACATACTTTGGCCAAGTGTTTAGAAATCCTCAAGTGGAAAGTGCTACTGGTAGGAAAAGTACAATTGTTTCTATTTATTGTTATAACTTGTATTGCTAAAATTTGCTTTCTCCACTAGTGCTATCCTCTGCTGTCTCCCTGAAGAGTATTTTCTCGACCTCACCAAGTGGGTTGCCTCCACATTCACTCCACTAACCCTGTGCCTGGATGATAACTCCATTGATGATGAGCTGATGAAAACACTGTGCGAGAATCTGAACAGTATTGAGTATCAACTTCAATCACTGAGGTGAACAGAATCTTCTAAAGCAGTGTTTTTCAAACTTAGGGTCAGGACCCAGTATTGGGTTGCAGACCCTCATGGGCTGGATCACGGTGCCCCCTGCAGCTGCCGTTGAAAGACTGGAATGCATTACTCAAAGATGTAATTGTTGAACCGTAGGCATAAATGATTTTTTTTCGACTGGGTCCTGAGGAAAAAAGTTTGATAACCACTGTTCTAAAGCAGTGGTTTTCAAACTTTTTTCCTCAGGACCCAGTTGAAAAATATCATTTATGCCTGCCATCCAGCAATTACATCTTTGAGTGTTGCACTGCAGTCTTTTGGCAGTAGCAGCAAGGAGTGCCATGACCCAGTGCCTGAGGGCCTGTGACCCAGTACTGGGTCCCGACCCTAAGTTTGAAAACCACTGGTCTAAAGCATCTTCCTGGTATCAAGGATAGGAACCAAGTAATCTTCCAGAACTGCAGGAACCAGTCCAGTTCTCCACTGGTTCTCATAGTAACCAATAGCAGATGCATCTGAGGGCTAACACTTACATAAACTGAGGGTCTGTCCCCCAGTTCGACTTCCATCAACGTCTTATGCAGTAAATTCTCACCAGTAGGAATGGAAATGGGGGAAGGGGTCTTGAAAATAAATTTCCAACTAACAACAAAATATTTGTTTCAGCGGTCATCCTTCCCCAGTCAGAAGTTGGATTTTTTGGCCATCAAGAGCTGTCTTTTAGTACAGGGCTTACTTAATCTTTTCTGTTTGTATCTTTTTTTTTAAAGCCTTCACTCTAACAGCATAACCAAGGAGAGCATAGCTGCTACCTGTTCACTATTCCATAGCAACATGGCAGTGTCCATGAACCTACAGAACAACCCTGTGGGGGATGAAGGAGTCAAAATACTTGTGGCGTGTCTGAAGAATAAAAATTGCTGCCTAGAAAAACTGAGGTACAGCTGGGGAGAGATGCTCTGGTATAATCATTGATCTGGAAAACAGGGCACTGTAACTAGGACTCGATGATATCCACTGGCTTCAAAGCATAGTTACTAACATAGGCCCTAGCCCTGTAGACATTTATGTGTTTGACTTTAAAATCACAAGTAGTGCCATCTGCTGAAATAGGACTGTTCTTGGTAGTCAAGTTAAGCATATACTTGGGTTTACACTAGAAGATTGTTGGCTTAATAATGTGATGCAGGGCTATGAAAAATCCACATGCCTGGCTGGTGTAGTTAAGTTGATCTAGCCCCCAGGGAGACAGCGCTAGGTGGATGGAAGAATTTTTCCATCAACCTAGCTACCTCCTCTCAGGGAACTGGATTGACTACATCTATGTTCCCTCTAAGCTGTGTGTGTGTGTGTGTGTGTGTATGCGTGTGTGCGCGCGCGCACGCAGGTCATAAAACCCTTGCACGCAACAAAATAAAGCATGCACAAAAAAAAGTCAACAGTGCTACTATTTTTATGCTACTTTAAGAAGGTGGTTTCAAGTGGCATGCTTCAAATAAGGTTTTGAAATTTGTAAAATTACTTCCATCAACCATACCAAAATAAAATTTAGATATTATTTGCATCATACACACTTGTTTCATTGTGCTCACAAGTTTAACCACACCCACTGGAGTGTGCACAAATTTGAACAGTGGTTCCGAAAATTTGCACAAAAGAAAGTTTTTGCGCACATAGCCTGTGAGAAATTAGAGGGAACGATGATGGGAGACTCCCTCCTGGGGGGTTAGGTAGTGTCTATTTTGAGTATCCTCAATATGTGCAGGATTGAGGCCACAGTCTAAAAAATGAAGGGCTGGATGATGGCCAACAGAGAATTCACTGTGTGCACAGGGACTCTTGATTGGCCAAGGTTGTCTCCCTCACATTGGCAGAGGGACGGAACATGGACGTGATGGGGAAACGAGGGAGGCTTGGTTGATCTCCACCCAGTCCTCAGAGCCCTGAGTAGAAGGCATACATACACACATCAGTCCAACTTTTCTTCCATGGTTATTTCAGCTTATCAGATGCTGCCCTCAGCGAAGACTGCATCCCTGCCATGACCTCTCTGTTCTCCCGGAAGAACACCCTGATTTCACTTGACCTGAGCTTTAATAACCTCAGAGATGGTGGAGTGAAAGCCTTGTGCTCTGCCTTGAAAGATAAGGAGAGGCGTCTTGAGAAGCTAAAGTACGTCCAAGCTCCATTCTTTTTTTCCTTTTCCTTTTGTTTCTGTCATAAATAGTCTAGTGTGGGCTGTTTACCAAGTGGTAAAGCAATAATAATTTTTTGTTTCATGCTGCTTTCTGTGATTTCAGACAGCTATTAGGTCTTCAAACTCTGATTCTGAGCCTTTCCCTTTGTCCTTCTTACATAGCCTCAACTGCAACAACATCACTGACAACAGTGAGCAGGCGCTCATCCAATTAATTGAAACCACCAGGTCTCTGCAATACCTGTGCTTGGATAATAATGAGTTCACATCCACCTGCTCCTCCCACATCTATGCTATATGGGACAAGTATCATGATGATGAGGAGCAGATGGGGGAAGAGTGGCTGTGATTCAATTCTCACTTCTCAGCTGTGAAGGTAGGTGCAGAGCTTTAGAACATCAGTAAAGTCACATGAATGTGATGCTAATGAAAGGTGCCACAATGAAACTACTAGGATACTTGCAGTAAATCCTTTTCTGCCAAGTGGAACAAAGGATGCAGTGGTGCAGCCCTTCCTGTAATTCTCAGCACATGGGCCTCAAGCCTGAAATGGACAAGATGAGATAGCTACAGTCTCCATGCTCATTCAGCCCTTGGCTTGTCTTAGAAGACTGACATAAAGGGTGCCAATGGCAGAGAGGATGTAGGGGACAAGAGGAACTGCAGCTGCACAGGCCCAGAAATTGAAATTTGAATTTTAAAAATGACCCTTCTCAAGAATATGAAGTGTCCTGATATTTACAGACTTGTTTGTCATGCTAAAACGGGGGTGTCAAACATACAGTCCACAAGTCAGATGCAGCCTGTGAACCTCTTCTGTCCGGCCCACGACTGTGCTCCATAAGACGACAGTACACTCTCTGTGTAACAAAAAGCAAGAGAGTGTGATCTGGCGGTATCACAGAGCTCAATCTTGTATACCCAGTACTTCACGATGCTGCAAGAGCGTAGGTTCTAGTATTTTGATTTATGGTATTTACAACCCGCTTGAAGCACATTTAAGGCATATCTGGCCCCCCATAGCAAATGAGTTTGACACCCCTGGAGAAACTAATGGAAATAACTCTTGCTTGTGAGTCAGTGTTTACTGGCTCTTTTCTAATAGAGTAGTACAGACAGGAACAAATGAAAGGACTATGAGAGAAGTTATCTGTGTAGTGTCCAAATTCCACATTATGCCTGTGGCAGAGACTGTCTATTTGTCATTTTCTACACAGGGACCCTGATTCCTCATAGGGGAGCTTAGGAGCTATTGCACTAGAATAATATAGCTATGCAGTGATCAATTTTTCAGTGCTTTAATGCAAAGATCAAGCCTCTTTGTGTATTCCAAGCACACTCCTTATGCTGTTTGTGATCCTCACATTCCACTATAGTCCACACAGGGGACAAAAGGAGTGGGAAAATCTGGTCCTTTGGCATTAAGATAAAAAAGCCTCCTTTTTCCCTACCTCTAACCTCATAAAATCCTCTGTGAACAAAGCCTGTGACTCACAAGGCATTTTTTGAGTGTTGCTGGGATGTGTGCTGAGGGACTCCTTGCTGCTTTGTTCCATAGAAGGCCGTGAAGATTTCACACACTAAGACAATTCCGCCACACTCAGGGTCAGTTCATGCAAACTCCTAGTCTATACTTCCAGCCTTTTCCTGAGGTCTCTGTGAGGCCACGGAGCCAGGAACAAGCAGTAAGTCCCCTTTTTAGAGATACATGCTCCCTTATGGATCAAGATCTCACCTTCCAAGGCTGCTGCTGGGACTTCTCTGCAAATCAGAGGACATCCAGCTGGTAAAATGGCCAAACGTCTTTCACCTTGAACTCATGATGCAGAAAAAACTCTGGGACCGGCACAGCTGCAGATTTTTCTCTTTATGTTTGGCCTGGTAGTTGTGTTTTCTTGGTATGGCCTGGATTTTTCTCAGTTATGCAAGTTAAGAAATACCAAATGTTCATGGCTGTTTTTCTTGCTATACTTGGTGAGCCTTTCATGTACTGTGTGCTGGGGAATTCCATTCTTATTCAGCTACACTGACTCTTTTTAAAGCAGCTGTTTACAGAACTACTTTAGTATTCCTAGCCTTGTGCACATAGATTGACCTCCCAGTTTTGACTCCAAGTTCTGGTCTCTTGCAACTCATGCTCCTCCCTTCATGGTCCATATGTCTTGTTACAGTGAAAATTACAGAGTCCAGGAGCAGAAGGGGCCTGATCATCTAGTCTGAGCTCCCATTTAACATAGAGTTATAGTCATAGAGTTTCACCCAGTGTTTCCTTCATCAAGGACAGTCCTACAAAGAAATGAACTCAAGAATATTTATGATAAAAAATAATTATTAATCCTTATTGCTTTGCTTTTGACTGTAACTGTCACAGGTCATAAAACATCATCATTGATAGCCTTTGCAGCTCGCAATTTGAGACATCTGTTCCTTGTAAACTGGAACATGTAATGGGATTAAGGCTAAAATGTACCAATGCTGCTAATTTTTCATTCTCTATTAATATTTATAGGTTCTTCTAAATGTATTTCACAAGTTTCAATAACAACCTAGTAACCTGGTGTGTCATTTGAGCAATTTATAATCACCTGCAGTAACGGGGATCTAAATTAATCTTTATACATCTCATTAGTTTAGCTATCACTGATCTTTTATCAGGCAATTGGCTTTCAGCAGTCTTCATTTCGTTTAATTTATTAATATCTCACATTTATATTTCATATGTGCTGTTTTAATTATTAAAATCACTATGTCTCAGAATCATGATTCTGTTATACAGAACCCACACTCTGCTTTTAGAACCTGAAAATTTTTAAAGGCATTTTTGGAACAAGAGAAGATTGTTTTAAAATTAATTAATTTAACTTTACTTCAGGTTCTTGCTTAAAAAAAAAAAAGTTACCTTTCAGCCAGAGCTTCAGGAACTTCTAAATAAGGCTGATTTTTATTCTTTTAAAAAACATATTTCTCTCCATTCTACCCTGACACTACAGTTTATAAAACATGACAAAAATGCAGACTATGAAGAGCACAAGTATTATTAGTAGAGACACCTTAAACAGCACATGCAGACATTTGGGTTTCAGGTGGGAACGATCAGTAAATAAATAATCTTCTACTATAGCAACTTTCATATCTGATATCCAGTGTTAACTGAATAATCTAAAGTACCTGCCATTAAGAAGAAGAATTCATATTCATAAAGCAGCTTTCATCTTAAAGATGCCAAAGCAATTTACAAACATCACAGCCATGCCTGTGCAGTAAGCTGAAAGTGACCAAAGGAGTGATTTTAATTTAGAATGCCAGTTATCTTTTATTCTGTTGTGATTAACTGATTTCATGTTGATTTGACATATACTCACTTAAAATCATGTTTTAATCAATAAACCTATGTTTGTTTCATATAAAGTAGTGGGATGTTTGAATATGTTTGGAAGTCTTACTGGCAGCAAATGCTAGTGCATATGAATTTCTTTGTCAAGTTGATGGAGCAGTGTAAATGAGCTTCCAGTGGTCAGAGAGGTGTCCTGTACCCCACAATATGGAAGTTCTCGGGTTTGCATCTGGGGTTGATGGTGCTCGCTGGGGGACCATTCTGAGACTGGCCAGTGAGAGCACACTTCCACTGCCTGAGAGACCGATTACATGATAGAAGCTGTGTGTGAACTAACCCAGAAGTGAGGGCTTACACATCAAGGTGGGGTAAGTCAGGTCCTGGAGTGGAGAATTGGGGGGCACAGGAGTACACCGGTCTACACTGCAGGAGGGGAGTGACACAGAAAGCACAGAATCCATGCACAGTTTGTTGCTCTGAATAAGATTCACACTTTGAGCACCAGTGTTGATGATTTTGAGTGAGTTTTAAGTGCAGTGGCTGGGAACAGGCAGGAGGAAATCATGGTTTGTTATTTTATGTTTGTTTATTTCTGAAGAGCGAAATAAGCACATGGAAACCTAAAGATGTCTGTCAGAGAAGCAGCTTCAAAACTGGAATTTGCATGGTTTGTAAGCAGAGGAGAGGGAGAAAGACAAGGTGTATGAATTTGCAAAGTGGGAGGTAGAAATGAAATTTCAAAAGGTAGCAATAGCCAGAGAAGCTGAGCAAGCTGTGCAGGAGGCTGCCCACAAATGTGCTTTGGCGTTAAAGAAGCAGGAGGCGCTTGCAGCCAGAGAGGGTGCAAAAAGAAGGTCATAGAGGAAAAGGAAAGAGAGGGGAAACAGCAGCTGGCAATGCTGGAGAAGCATGGTGTCCCTGGTATCCCAGCATACTGCATGTCTCCCCCTATGCCGAAAGCACCTAGCTTTGATAAACTGTGCTTGGCTACCAACAGACTGACTGCATGGAGGAATATTGGGGGGTACACTGGCATACCAGCCTGGATTGCAGGAGGGAATGTCATGCCATGAAATTAGTTGGGCTCTAGTTATGGTGCATAAATTCTGTCATTCCAGAGTATTTCTGAGGCAGGAGAGAACTTATGATAGGAACAAAGTGGTCCTGCACAGAGAGAAATAGAATAGAATAGAGTCATAGGGTTGGAAGGGACCTCATGAGATCATTGAGTCCAACCCCCTGGGGCTAAATAGCCAAGCTCATCCTGAGATTATGGTGTCAGTTTACTGAACAGTGACGACAAAGCTGAGGAAAGGGTACATTTGGACAACACCTAGGGTAACTGTGGTGTTCAGGACAGGATGGAAATGCCAAGGACTTAAACAGGTGTTACACACAGCACCATTGAAATGAGGCCATCTTTGTGAATGATGATGCAAGATTGGGTAGCAAACAGCACAAAGAACATTGCCCAACAAGGCAGAGAGAGAAAGTTGTAACCACAGGGAACCTCATTACAAAAAACATAATGAGATCTTAAGGGTCTGTGTTTTGGCACTGCGCACAGCAAGCAAAGACTGAATCCATGCACTACTGTCACTGCTTGCATACTATTGCATTTTCAAATATGCAGGTGAAGCGTGCCTGCAAGGCTATATCTACATCTGTTTTTTTAGTTTGAACTTGCTAGTCCAAACTAAAAATGTTTGAGGTTAGTCCGAACTAACCTCGGGCTAGTTCAGACTAACCGCAGCTTTTTAGTTTGAACTAGCCATGCATCCTAGTTCAAACCAACTTTTTAGTTCAAACTAGGACATGTGGCTAATTTGAACTAATGGCTTAGTTTGAACTTTTTTAGTTCAAATTAAGCCTTAGTCCATGTCTACATAGGGCCTAGTCTGAACTAAAGTTCAAACTAAGTGCTTACTCTGGACTAACCAGGTGAAGTTATTAGTTCAGACTAAACTTTGCCTAGTTCGAACTAATAAATGTCTTAGCCTAGTGTAGCCAAGGGCTAAATTAGTCCAGACTAAGCTTGCTTAGTCTGGAGTAATTGACTATTGTAGACATAGCCCAAGTGTACATATTCCAAGGCACCTACACTGTGAAAATCAGGCTTTTGCTGTCCATGTATAGGGCATGATATTTTAAAATATCCCATTTGAAAAGTCTAAATGGAGTGCACTCAATTTACTCTATCTGCTTAGGGATGAGAATAGGCTGAGTTGCCCTGCTTCAGTTGGAACCTGAGGTTTCAGGCACTTTAGGGAGACCTCCTCTGATGTGGAGTCCTCCAAGCTCCATCCTGGAGAAAGATCTTCCTACTCTTAAGAGAGGAACATTCATTCAAGAGGCCCAATCCTGCACCCACTGAAGTCAATAGGTATTTTGCCATTAACTTCTAATGAGAGCAGTTTGGGACCCTAAGCTTCTGCTAGAGGGACAACAGCAAATGAATAAATCTCTGTAAGCATAAGAGAGTCAGATCCTCCTCTCCTGTAGGAGAACCAGTGGGAAGGAATTCTCAGCGAGTGCCCCATCAGTGTTTCCTTTGAATTTGCTCCATCATGGGTTTCCATCCCCCCTCCTCCTAAACCACAGGTAGGCGGTTCTCCCTCATTTAGCTCCTGCCAGAATCTGCTCTGCATGCTGACACCTAGTGTAGTGACCAGCCTAACCCACCCATTTTTGTTGTTTTTACTGGGGATCAGGGCATAGCTTGAGAGCTAGTCCCCCTTTATGAGGCTACCAGGGGCTGGAGCAGAGCCCCAAGATCAGAATGAGGGCCCTGCCCTGCCCTTGTCTGCCAGAGCAGGGAGGCCCCAGCTAGGGAAACAACAATTCACAGCTGATTGATTTAACCTGATTTAGTCAATCACAGTCAGGAGGGCAAGGCAAGACATACTGCAGCCACAAACCTTGGATGAAATAACTGATTTGCAGACATTGCCAACAGCTAATCTGACTGTCCCAGTGAGTGCTGAGCACTTTTTTTCTTTCTTCTGTGGGTGCTTTGCCTCCTGGGCAACCTCAGACTTGGCGCTTCTGCCATCTAGTGTCTCATTGCCAGTCACTGGAGATATTTGGCAATGGTAAATGTGACTACAACTGTAGGCAGCCTGACCAACTACAGCATGCGTCTTCAAGTATTAAACACATGGAGGAATCCTGTGACTGTAACTACTCCAGCACCTCCTCTGAGAACTGCAGGAAGGACAAAGGACTCTGGGCGGGCAGTCAGGAGTTAAAGGCACTTGATATACCCAACTGGTATGGGGATCCTTTTAGAACTGAGGAAATAACCTCAGGGTTGCTGAATGAGATGGGTTGCAGGGACAAAGGGAGCAGAGAGGAAGGGTATTTTGGGAAAGCATGTAGGGCCATAACTAGGGCGGGGTAAATGGGGCAAATCTCCAGGTACCGAATTTTAAAGGACACTGCCAGACCTTGCCTGGCCCCAAACAGTAACGTGCCTTCGGCAAAGGCACATTCCTCCTGGAGCCAGGCAGGGCTGAGAGAGTTTCTCCCGCCCTGTCCCTGAATGTGCTGGTGTCATGCCAAAAAGTCACGACACTGGCTGCACTGTCCTTTGGAGAAAGTACCCCTGCGCCGGATCCCTGGCTGCTCTTGCCCGGTGGCAGGGGAGGCACCCCTGCACCAGCTCCCTGGGCCACTCTCCCAGCTGCAGGGGAGACACTCCAATGCCAGATCCCTAGCCACTCTTGGCTGGTGGCGGGGGGGACCCCATGCCGTGTCCCTGGCTGCTCTCGCCCAGTGGCAGGGGAGGGACCCCCACGTCGGGTCCCTGGCCACTCTCCTGGCTGCGGGAGAGGCACTCCCGTGCCAGGTCCCTTGCTGCTCTCACCCAGTGGTGGTGGGGTCATCCCCGCACTGAATCCCTGGCTGCTCTCCTGGCTGCTGGGGAAAGACCCCTGTGCTGGGTCCCTGGCCACACTCGGCTGGTGGCGAGGGAGGCACCCCCCCCCCACCGCCCGTCTGGCTCAGGCCCTGGGCTGGATAGGGGCCTGGGAGGAGGGATGCCATTGGGCTGCCTTCCCCGGGCACTGGAAGCCCTGGTTACAGCTTTGAGGGTATCAAGTCCTGTCTTCACCTTGGAGAGTTTCTGTCACCCATATAGAGCTCCCAACGTAAGTGTGTGACACAGATCTGTAGGCACCAACAAGACCATGTGCGCTGCTACTTGGTGGCATCTGCAACAAGCTCAACTCCCATGTTTGAGACTCTGACTATGTCCACATCTGCCTGCTAAGTTCGGACTTGCTTAGTCCCAACTAAGCAGTTCAAAGTTAGTTCAAACTAATCACAGTTTTTTAGTTTGAACTAACGTTTTAGTTTGAACTAAAAAAAGCATGGCTAGTTCAAACTAAAAGTTAGTTCAAACTAAAAAATGTGGTTGGTTCAAACTAACCGCTTAGTTTGAACTTATTTAGTCCTAAGTAGCATGACTACATCGTGCTAGTTCAAACTAAAGTTCGAGCTAAGTTCAAACTAGGCGTTAAGTTCGAACTAACTAGTATAGACATAGCCTTCTAGTGACGTGATTTGAGTGCTTTTCTAGTGATACCATAGATTCAGTGAGGGGAGCAATGCTGATGAGCTCTTACAATAAGAGGAATGAGGTCTTTGTGCAGCATCGGAATTAGGTACTTCAGCACCCGGGGCATGCCCGGAGTAGAACATGCCCTTAGAACAAGCGGTGCCGGGAGCAAGTAGAGTGCAACGCACCCTTTGATTGAGTGGCGAAATGGAGCCGCTACGGAGCAAAGCCCTGGTCGCCCTACCCTAGTTACAGCCCTGCCTTTGTGAACAAGAATGTGACTCTTGAGGCAAAACCTTTGCATGACTGGTAATGTCATATCAAAAGTAGCTGGGGTGAGAGAAAAACCAACTGCTCCCTCTGCTAATCATACCCAAAATCTCATGGATTCATGGCAGTGTTTTCTTAAGTGACAGACCTGGCTTTAAAAGGGGTATTTTCCATGCATTTTAAGTTCAGCTGTCACTAGCATTTGTAACACCTCAGAAATAAACTCTGCAATAGAATAAAAAATTGATACTTGTAGTTACAACAGCAAGAGATTATTAGATGCCTCTGCCATGCCATCTTCCACCTTGAGCACACGGGCCCATCCTACTCCAGGCAGGCTGGGAGAGGGTGGTTTCAAACCAGGGAAACACTAAAGAAAATTTTAGCTGCTGTGGAGGTTTCCAGCCATAGCAAGTGTAGAACAAAGGGGGTAAAGCATGGGCAGGAATCTGCCTTGTACTTATTCACTAAGGTTAGCCATTCTGTTGAGCTTGCCAGCAGAGGCAGCCTTTGGCTTATTGGGGGACATAGGCAAAGGCCCATTGTGGGGGGCCATCATAGGCCCACAGCCCCCCGCCATGGTCCCAGGTCCCACACCACAGCCCCAGTTCCTCCACCACTGGCCATGGCCCCCCCCCCGCCACTCCAGCTCCGCACTGCCAGCCCCAGCTCCAGGAGCCAGCTCCTCTTACTGCTGACTGAGGGAGATGCAGCATTTGGGGTAGGCAAAGCAAGTGACAGGCCCCCTTTCTGCTTGGGGCCCTAGGTGTGCACATGCTTCGCCTACCCCAAAAGCTGCCTCTGCAAGCAAGCTGGCCAATCAGCGAGTACAAAGACAGTGATATTGTGTTTCCATGGATATTTGCCCATTAGGAACAGGACCAAGACCCAAGCAATCCATTTGCACAAGCACTGAGCCAGTGATGACTTTACCCCCTAGAAGTCTGAGGTATGGTTAGTGAAATTTTCACTCCCTCCTGCCAATCTCTGCAATATCGAGATGGCAGTTGCCCGTCATTAACAATTTCATATTTGCATTAGAGTTTCAGGTCTCCCCTCCACAGGATGACAAAATTTCTACTGATTTCAGTGGGAGCAGGTTGAAATGATTTAACCAAATGGCAGGCACTAACCTCTCTCTCTGAGATTCTGGGTGTTACTTGCATGCTATACATGGGAGAATTGGGCCCCAAGACAGTATATTCCTAGCTGTGCTAAAACAGCATGCTGCTGCTAGAGCTACAGAGATTGCTTTGTTATAAATGGTTCAAAGCCCCTTGGATTGTTCCAAACGTCTCTTTTACCAGCCAGCTCAGTTAGCGTTGAGAGCACTGATGTGCAGAGGACTGTGCTTTAAGCTGTCCAAGCTAACAAAGGCCCAACTTGAACTGTTGCATGCAGTTGCTCAGAAAATGGTGCAAAACAGAGAGAGGAAGAGGGATTGGTGCAAATAAAAGAGCCTGCTGCTACCACCAAAGAATTGTTGTAAGATAAACTACGGGATACTGGACCAATATTGGTGGATTGGAAATTAGTGGTTAATTAATTGAGAGCTGGGTTGTTCTGCCCATCACTCCTTTTTGAAGTCCTTTCATAAGAGACTTTGGGGGAGGGATCAAAACACTGGGAACAGCTGGAGTGAAAGGAGCAAGCTTCACTCATGGCTGCCATCCGCATCATCTCCTGGGATCCATCATGGAATCACAGAAACTGGAAGGGACCCTGAATGGTCACCAAGTCCAGTCCCCTGCACTCATGGCAGGACCAAATACCCTTTTAAACTATTTCTGACAGATGCCTGTCCAACCTCCTCTTAAAAACTTCCAGTGATGGAGATACTACAACTTGCCTAGGCAACTTATTCCAGTGGTTAATCACCCTGATAGGAATTTTTTCCTAACATCCAACCTAAACCTCCCTTTCTGTAATTTAAGCCCATTGCTTTTTGCCATATTATCGGCAGGTAAGGAGAACAATTTTTCTCCCTCCTCTTCTTGATAACCTTTTAGGTACTAGAAAATTATTATCATAACCCCTCTCTATCTCCTCTTTTCCAGACTAAACATGACATGGTTGGGCTGTCCTAGCATATGTCCTGAGCAGACCCAGAGAGAGAGGAAACCATTGACATCGCCACCTCTAGCAGCTTTGGCTGAGGCCTGAGCAACACCGAAATGTGAGATGTCACCACTCTCCCTTGTGCACCATCTTCCATCCACATCTTTTTTTCTCCTCTATCTTCACTCTTTTGCCTTTTGTTCAATAAGATTGTCAGTACTGTCTCTGTCACAACACCGATGTCGATGTGAGCCTGTGACCAAAAGGAGGCAGCCTGAGCCTGATGTAAGCTAGCTGGAGCGCAGAATGGCTGATGAGCCCATATACCATCTCGGTGTTTCTGCAGCTGCTTTCTGCCTTTCCTGGTCTGTTCTCTGCCCTTCTGCCCGGGTTTGTCCTGGGTTGGCATCAAGGAGATGGGCTAAGCAACAGCCCATCACAACTGGTTTTGCCTCTGTTCTCCAAGAAAGGAAGTTGGGAGCCTAAATACTGTTGAAGATCTGGGTCTTATTGCCACTTTTACCGCCTAAAAGACAGTATTTTCTCTATAAAAGCTTACAACATGTAAAGAGAAAGGGAGAGAGTTAAAATAAAAGCCTTAATTAATACTTCACATTTCAAATGCTACAACTGTTTTCCCTACTTTTTCCACATATTTAATAAAAGGTTATAGTAAATGTGGTAGCGATTACTCCCATGGCAACGAGTATGCTAAGAGCTCTGTGCTGGAAACCCTGCCATGTTTCCCTGTTCAGTGTTGCACAGTGACAGGGTCACGTTAACATCTTTGACCCTCTGGGTCTATTTATTCTATTTATGTAAATTACCACAACTGCACAGGGATCCCTGCCTAATTATAGCCCCAAGGTTTTGCAAAAGTCATAAAACAATTAAATAAGAATAAAGAGATAGGTAGGACTGAACATTTGCATGTTTTCTTCTTTTCTGCCTCTTACTTCTTCCCTGTCACTTGTAGAAAATTTAACTTGGAAGCCGAATCTTTGTTTCTCTCCCCTGGTTAAGTATTTTGCTTTCCACATCACTGTAGTTGTAGTGTTTCTAGACATCCTTTATGACAGGGGTCTCACATTCAAATCATGACAAGGGCCACATGAGGACTAGTACATTAGTCTGAGGACCACACCACTGAAACCTTTTCATACAACAATATTGCAAATATCAGTAACAATAGTATTGTTGCGGGCCGCAGGAAATAGCTTTAGGGGCCACATGTGGCCCACTTGTTTGAGACCCCTGCTTTATGAGCTGCACCACTCTGTCCCTTCTGGAACTGATAATTTTTAACCAATGGACATGCCAAACCATATTAGCTCTGAATCCTCCATCCCCTAGCACATTGTGGGCATTGAATTTCCATCTGAGGTGTTCAGGAGAGCAGTTCTAAGGCAAATATTTATAGATAAACAGGAGCAGGACTAGCCTTACAGGGGTGTGGGGCCACAGGCGAATCGCCCTCTGCAGTGGCCCTCACTACCCCCCCCCCCGGCACTGGGGGGGTAGGGCTGGCCGTCCCATGCCGGGGACCAGGTGAGCCAGCCAAAAGGGCGGCCCAGTTCAGCGCTGCCAGTCCACCCCCCCCGCAACCCCCCCAAGTGCACTGCGTTCAGCTCTGTGCCACAGCAGTGGGGAGGGGGCAGGAAGCAGCGCAGCTGGGGGGGGCAGTGATACAGGTCCCATGCTGCCTCCCACCCCCTCCCTTCTGCTCCAGCACAGAGCCAAAAGCAGCACACGTGGTGGGGGGCAGGGGCGGACCAACAGCCCTGAACTGGGCTGCCACTTTTGGCCAGCTAGCCCAGTCCCCAGCATGGGAGGGGGGAAGTGGTGCAGGCCCCGCGGGACTCCCAAAGCGTGGGGCCCTGGGCAGCTGCCTTGCTTGCCCTACCCTAGAGACAGCCCTGAACAGGAGCACTTCTATTTACTAAAACCCAAAGGGGAAATTGCAGACTGGCAGATGCTGCGGGTTGTTACCCACACACTAAGGCACTCCACCTTCACCCAAATCCATAAGGCTCAGGGCATAATCCTATTAAGGCACCCCTCACCCTTTTCTAATCCATAGGGCTCTGGGGCAGGGTGAGGGGGAAAGGTACCTATCTTTATCCAAGTCACAGCTTAGGGCTCAGGGTCACCCATTCCTAGGGCTACCAGATACCAAAGCATGGAAAGGAGGAGAGGGAAGTACAAAAAGGAGGACATTGGAGGACACATGGAGAAAATGTAGTATTAATGTAATATTCTTCTGTTTTCAGGGGGCCCTGGAATGCTTCCCCCTAAAATAAGGTATTCCATGGCATTCCAGCATACTTTAACACCTGTAAGTAAAAAGCCAAACAAAATCACGTATTTTAAAATGCCTGCCAGACAGAGGACATGAAGGTAAAAAGGAGGATATGTCCTCCTTTTGCCTGACATCTGGTAACCCTACCCATTCCCAGTCCATAGGGCTCCAGGTATAATACTGTGTGTGCTTGCAGGATGTTTTCCCAGGAAGCAGTCTTATACCGTAGTGTTCATAGACGCAATTTATTACCAATTACCAAAAGAGAACACACAAGCTAAGCATACAATGCTCACCACTCCCAAGAAGGCAGACGAACTTCTCCTGATGGCCAGTCAGGATTAGGTCACACGGGGACCCCAGCCTCTGCACAGTATGGTTGGCAGGGTGTTGACGTCTGGCAGCTCTGATGTGGGGCTGTGTCCTAGAGAAGGGTTTCAAAGAACTTCCTTTTGAACCACAGGTTATATAATTAAAACTTGTAAGGTCCCATTTAGCTGTACCTGAACCAATTGTTTTAGACTAACCCTACAAAACACCAATCCTTGCATACTATGAAACAGAACTTTAACCAATCATATCTCACCACCTTAACTGATTAAAATAAAGTACTTAGGCATGCAACAAACAGAAACTATTAACGAAGAAGACAGAAATCATTTAGATACACAATAGAAAAGTGGGGACCATAAACAAAAAACATTAAGAAGTGTAGATTTTAAGACCGGAACTGCTGATAAGCTATGCCTTTTCAGACAAAAAGTTGTCAAGCAAAGTTTTCTTTGCGCATCTAAAAATTAGTTTCTTTATCTGGTGGTGGTAAGAACCTTCTCAAGAACCTGATATTACCAGTGCATTGTTTTGAAGTAGTTCCAGGAATGTGAAGATGTGACACATGCTATATAGCTCCTGGCTGCTGTCTCATATGACTGTTACTTTTTAGCTCAAGAACAAGGTCAAAGCTTAGCCAAAAAAAAGCCCAAGGCCTCAGACCTTACAGAGTTTTTAAACCTTCCAGGAATGTGGTGGTCTTGAGTAAATGCCACGATGGGTAATGACTAGCATGAGGTTATGGTGCAGTTTAGAGTGGCTTTGTGTTAACTTTAGCTTGGTGGTTTAGTCTTAAGGCTCGGCAGCTACAAATCTTCTTGCTGTAAGAAGCTGTGGGACTACTTGTCTAGTTCAGTTTCAGAGCTTGCTTTAGAAGAGCTGTCTAGGGGCTAGCACAAGAGATGGTGAGGCTATTTTGGGATCTAGTCCCAGCTCTAGTGCTAACTCTCTATGTATTCCTGTCTGAGCGAGTTACTTAATTTCTGCATCTCACTTTCCCCATGTGTATAATAAATGTAATAGTGGCTCACAAGGGTTTTGTGGGTGAATTATCATTATTAGCACTAATTAGGTGACACCCATGGTCCTAGTAGTGACTGCTGATTCACTGAAAATGCCTTGTATTGTAATTCATACTGTTGGGGGGCTGCGGAAGAGTCAGCAGTTACAGATCACTGGCTGGTTCTACCCATTCCCAAACTGCTACATCCACAGACACTGAAAAAAACCCTCCTGTACCAGCTCTTGGAAGGAGACTGTGAAATGAAGGTCTCTGAGCCAAATCCTAGCCCTAGTGAAATCAATGGGAAATTTACCATTGACTTCAGCGCAGGCAGGATCTGGTTCCTGGCCTTTTGAATACAATCCAACCTCATCAAAAGACTACTGAAAACGGGAATGGTGTGATAAAATAAGGTCTATCTTTCTCTCTATCTTTCTCTTTACTGGTCTGTTGAGTTGATTCCAGTGCAATGAGTCTCATGTTGCGTGACTGGGATCTGGCTGGCAACAACATAATGCAGGCTGGCAAGTAACTATGTTAAATCCAACAAGGGTCATGCCTCTGTCATCTTGGGTCAGTCTAAGTCTCCCAAAATGTGTCCCTAAGACAGTTAGGGTCAAATTCATCTCTGTATGTAACAGCTGGAGCCAAGATCATTGCACCAGAACCAAATTTGGCTTACTTTTCTAGGTAGAAATGCAGCTTCCAAAAACTTGATACATTGCTGCTTTTGTTATATGGTTTTCTAACTTTATTTGTTGAACAGCTTGTCATGAGCCTTCCTTAACTAGAAGAACTTTGCCTCTAACTAGCTAGGAGAAAGCAGTGCTCTACATGTGCCAAACTCATAAAGGGTATGTCTGCATAATGCCACCGATTGATTCTGCAGGAGCGACTGAGCATCAGTGGAGACCCGCTCAATCATCCAGAAGTCATCAACATTAATCCAGCCTCACAAAAAGATTAACACTGCATCAATGGGAGGGCATTTCCCATCAGCAGAGTGTAGTGGGGCACTGCGCTAGGTAGAAGTTTGGAAATCAACAGGGCTTAGCCGAGAACTCTGCTCTGAGCTTAAACATAAAAAGGAAGCTTACAGGAAGTGGAAGCTTGGTCAGATGACCAAGGAGGCATATAAAGATATTGCTAGGGACTGCAGGGATAAAATCAGAAAGGCCAAAGGACAAATGGAGTTGCAGCTAGCGAGGGATGTAGAGGATAACAAGAAGGGGTTCTACAAGTATGTTAATAACAAGAAGAGGATCAGGGATGGTGTAGGTCCCTTGCTGAATGGGGCAGGCATCCTCGTGACAGAGGATGAGGGAAAAGCTGAAGTGCTCAATGCTTTTTTTGCTTCAGTTTTCACAGGCAGGGTCAACTCCCAGCCCACTACCATGGGTATGGCAGATTGGAGAGAAGAAGAGAGGCCCTTGGTGACAGAAGGTCAGGTTAGGGACTGCTTAAAGAAGCTGGATGTGCACAAGTCCATGGGGCCAGACAAACTACATCCAAGGGTGCTAAGGGAATTGGCCAATGAGATAGCAGCACTGCTGGCCATTATCGTTCAAAACTCATGGAGAACAGGGGAGGTGCCAGAGGATTGGAAAAAAGCAAATGTAGTGCCTATTTTCAAGAAAGGGAAAAAGGAGGATGCGGGGAATTACAGACCTGTCAGCCTCACCTCAATCCCTGGAAAAATTATGGACCAGGCTCTCAAAGAATCCATCCTCAAACACTTAGAGGAAAATAAAGTGATCAGGAACAGTCAGCATGGATTTACCAAGGGTAAATCATGCCTGACCAATCTCATTTCCTTCAATGATCAGATGACTGGTTTTCTGGATGCAGGAAGAACCGTTGATGTGATATACCTTGATTTTAGCAGGGCTTTTGATACAGTTTCCCACAGCATTCTCATTGGCAAATTAAGGAAGTATGGGTTGGATAGGTGGACTATAAGATGGATAGAAAACTGGCTAGATCAACGGTTTCAGCGTGTAGGAATCAATGGTTCCATGTCTAGCTGGCAACCAGTCATGAGTGGTGTGCCCCAGGGGTCAGTCCTGGGGCTAGTTCTGTTCAATATTTTCATCAATGATCTGGATGATGGAATAGACTGCATTCTCAGTAAGTTTGCAGATGACACCAAGCTGGGGAGAACAATAGACACGTTGGAGGGCAAGGACAGGATTCAGGGAGACCTAGATAAATTGGAACAATGGGCCAACAGAAATCTTATGAGGTTCAATAAGGACAAGTGTAAAATCCTGCACTTGGGATGGAAAAACCCCATGTACTGCTACAGGCTGGGGAATATTCAGCTAAGTAGCAGCAGTGTAGAAAAGGACCTGGGGGTCATGGTGGATGGGAAGCTAGATATGAGTCAGCAGTGCGCTCTTGCTGCCAAAAAGGCCAAAGGCATACTGGGCTGCATCAAAAGAAGTATTACCAGCTGATCAAGGGATGTGATCCTTCCCCTCTATTCTGCACTGGTGAGGCCACATCTAGAATCCTGTGTTCAGTTTTGGGCTCCCCACTACAAAAAGGACAGGGACATGCTAGAGTTCAGAGGAGGGCAACCAAAATGATTAAAGGGCTGGAGCACAAGCCCTATGAGGAAAGACTGAAAGCATTAGGCTTATTTAGTCTGCAGAAGAGAAGATTGAGGGGGGATTTGATAGCAACCTTCAACTACTTGAAGGGATGCTCCAGGGAAGATGGAGCTCGACTGTTCTTGTAGTAACAGAGGACAGAACGAGGAGCAATGGTCTCAAGTTACAGTTAGGGAGGTCGAAGCTGGATATTAGAAAAAAATTTTTTACTGGCAAGTGGTGAAGCATTGGAATGAGCTGCCGAGGGAGGTGGTGAAATCTCCATCTTTGAAGGTGTTTAAGGCCCAGCTGGACAAAACCATGACTGGGATGGTTTAGTGGGAATGGTCCTGCCTCTGGCAGGGGGTTGGACTAGATGACCTGTGAGGTCCCTTCCAACCCTATGGTTCTATGATTCTATGATACTCTACATAGTTTGCATATCTTTTGTTGACTGCTGCTGAATTTTGCTGGCAGCGTAGAGCCAAAGCTAAACAAGGTAATATGAGTTCACATCATTGCTGACTGGATTTAGAAGCAAGGTCTCCACGGAGGAGGCCAGATCCTGTTATGTGAGATGCCCTCTGAATAAGAATCAGTTAATTGTCCTGTTCATTAACTTGTAAGGAGACAGCCCTTTAGGGGTTAAAGTAAGGCAGAATGCACTGGAACGCTGTTCTGGGGCCCACTGTTTTTAGGGACTAGTGTTCTGGGGCCCCTAAAAATAGAAGAACGCACCGGAAAGCAGCATTCTGGTGCATTCCCTCTCACTTTAACCCCTGCTGGTGAATGTTGGGGCAGGCCTGGCTGCGTTCCCCTTCAAGAGCAGGAAGCTTGCACTTGGGGGTGGGAGGGGGGCCCTGTCCCAATTGCAGGGCACCCAAGCCCATTCCTAGCCCACCAGCAGCCCTGCCGCATGGTGGCCAGGGCCCTGGCCTTCCCAACCCCCCACCTCTCTTGGCGCTGGAGTGGGACACCCCGCCGGATGGCAGGCTCCAGCCATGGGCTTGTCCCCACCAGCCTTCAGGCCCCCTATTCTGCTGCTGCCCGGGCCTCCTGCCAGCCGTCTCCGCACCCTCTGCTGTGCTGGGGGTGGCCCCAATCCTGGAGCAGCTCCCACAGTGTGGATGGAGCCCTGTGCCTGCTGGGGCCCCACAAGGTCAGTAGGGAGTTGAGTGTGGAGTAGATACTGAGGGCTGGAGTTGGGTATTGGGGGCAGGGTGTGGATTTTGAGAGTGGGTATTGGGGCCTGGGGAATATTGGGGATGCAGGGGTTAAAGTAAGGGGGAATGCCCCCCAATGAAGTTCCAGGGCCTACAAATTTAACAGGCCAGCATTCCAGGGCCCCTAAAAATAGAAGAGTCCAGCAGAATGCATCTTCCACTCTGTCCTGGCTGCTGGCGGGTCCTACATGCCACCATTGTTAATCTCAGTACTTTTTGTGTTATTCAGTGTTTGCTAGTTTGTGACAATAATTGATATAGACATAAATGCCGTATAAAATTATAAATATTGTGATGGAGAGATAATGGATGCATGTGGTACTGAGAAGTGGTTGCAAATGCCTACCTGGGCTGGGGCCCACACATTCATGAAGAAGGCCCAGATGATACAGGAAAGGGGCCCACCAATTAGGAGGGTCCCAGGGCCCGCCAAATTATACTTTAACCACTGCAGCCCTTGTGGTATATACTGAACATATGCTAGCCTCATCTGTACCTTAGATATCTCAGCATTACCTATGTACTCCCCCAGGCACTGTGTCTATGGTCTTCCTCATGGGCTATGTGTACTATATACCAGAATTTCCTTCCCCAAATTTCTTGTATGGAATTATCCAAGGAGGTCGCACCAGGCTTGGTGGAGGTGATTCCCCCATCTTGTACCTCTGGTTTCTCACTAGGAGCTAAGGGCCCCTGTCTAGCATGCAAAATTAACTACGCTTGAACATGGTTGTGAAACATGGTTACAACACGACTGTGTTTGAACATGGCCTTTTCTTTCTTATGCAGACAGAAAAACCTCTGTAATAACCATGTTGAAAGACCATATTTTACCCTAAAATATTTACCAGGGCCAACCATTGTTCCCTAGGATCACATGGGTTTTTCAGTCCACACTGGCAAGAGCAAAATATTCTCTTGTTTAAATAAACCACTTTGAATACAACCATGTTTGAAGATGGTTGGTTTAGTAGAGCAGAGGAGAGACGCTGACCATGCCCACACTAGAAACACAACCCTGCAAGTTACAACCATGTGTAAATGATCTGCACAATTTAAACTGGTGTCCAAGAGACAACATGGACTGGGCCAAGGCTTGGGTGCCAAAAACCTCTCAGTTCTAATCATCTCTGCCACCAATTCAGCATGTGTTCTTAGGCTTCCATCACCATTAGGATCACATCCCCTTCTCAACAAGCTGATATTACATTGTTTTTAAGTAGTTTCAGGAGTGTAAAGATGTGACACATGCTATATAGCTCATGGCTGCTGTCTCATATGACTGTTACTGTTTAGCTCAAGAACAAGGTCTAAGCTTAGTTCCCCACCACCACAAAAAAAAAAACCCAACCAACCAAACAAACAAACAAAAAAGACCACAACAAAACAAAATAAAACCAACCAACCCAAGACCTCAGAACTTACAGAGTCTTTAAACCTTCCAGGAATGTGGTGGTCTTGAGTAAATGTTATGACTGGTAATGACTAGTGTGAGGTTATGGTGCAGTTTAGAGTGGCCTTGTTTTAACTTTAGCTTGGTGCCTTTGTCTTATGGCTCAGGAGCTACAAATCTTCCGGCTGAAAGAAGCTGTGGGGCTACTTGTCTAGTTCAGTTTCAGAGCTTGCTTTAGAAGAGCTGTCTAGGGGCTAGCACAAGAGATGCTTAATCTCTCTACACTGAGTCCTGTGTGAAATGTTTAGTTTGGGTTGTTTAATGGCTTGAGAATATGAAGGGCTGTGTGTTATTATCAGCATGTTGCTTGCTCCTGAGCAGTCACAGCCATGCTGGGCACATCGTCCTGCAAAATATCCCCCTACATCTGACTGTTTTATAATACATTCCTCCAGAAAACAACCCCTGTACAAACTGACCAGGGAAAGCATGGCAGCACCATTCTAGCAACAGCCATGTTGGCATGCTGCTGTAGCTAAAGCAGTTCCGATTCCATGAGCGCCGGGGCTTGGGAGCGCGGGGGCTTGGTCATTGGAGCCGTCTCCCTTGAGATTCTTTTCACTAGGATACAATAGCTGAGGTGAACAAGAAAAGAAATGAAAAGAAGGAAAGAACATGAAGTCTCTGAGGAGTGCCATGTCTGAAGTACACTAAGTCCCAGAGGCCCAGAGAATGTGTTGAGCTAATAATAATACTAATTCCCGGCTCCTATAGATCAGTAGGTCTCAAACCCCTTTACAAAGGGGAGCAGTATCATCTCCAATTTACAGACAGAGACAGCAAGGCACAGGGAGGTGAAGTGAGTTAACTAAGGTCACCCATTGACAGAGCCAGTGCTGGAATTCAGGCCTTTGGCAGGACACTCTAGTGCAATAGTCACGCTAGGCTACCTACACTCACGTAAGCTAGTAGCAGCTCTGAATCAAACTGTCCCATTCAAGGTTGCCAGCTCAGTGCTTCATACAGATGAGCCCAAGCTTTGAAACTAGGATGCAGAGCTAAACTCACACTTCTTCAGCCTGTGGAGGAGTTAGACTCAGGGTTCCAGTTAAGCAAATTATAGAGGTGGATTCATGCCACTTAGTTAGGCTTTTGAACCAAATTTCCTCAAAGCCATAGAGAGGTTTCAGATCAGGTGTCCTGATCTGCACTCCTACCTCATCCTAACTGGAACCAGCTACAAATTCAGATCTATTCCAAGCCTCTATGGCTTCAGTTTCTTGCCCATCAAATCCAAGCCCAATGGCCAGCTCAGATTCCTGTCTCCCTAGTCTGGGATCAGGTCCCTGCTAGGCTAGAATTGGCAACAAGTGCCAGTCTCAATCACAGAAAACTATGAACACATGATTGCCATCCCCACTCATATGGTGAGGGATTATCCTTCATCTTCCCAGAGAAAAAAAGACTCCCTATTGCCTCAGAAGGACACCAGAGATCTTCCCTTCTCCCACAGGAAGGAGGGGGGACAGCATCCACATACCCCACCAAGGAGCAGAAGGTAAATCAAATGTCAGCCCTGCAAACCAGGCTAATGTCACTTTAAGGAAATCTTCCCTCACACACATGCAGAGATGAGCAGCTGCTTTGGAAACACTTCATCTCCCCATTTAGTAATTAGTATTGAGTCGGTATAAAGCCTGCTACAAAGCTGAGCTTGCGACTGAAACTGCTCATTAACTCCCAGGTCCCTGCAGGACCAGCCACTTAGTGCCTCATTGGTTCCCACACATGGTCGGTTTGAGCACACACAGATCTCCAGGGTAGTGTACTTGGAGCTGTAGAGAAGAGAGCAGTGTCTAGCTAATACCTGTTTGAACCTGCTTGCTACTGTGCAGCTTATAGGCTAGGTCGTGATAGTGAATGCTCAGGGATGGGTCTGTTCCCCCTATGTACTAATAATGAAGCTTTACCCCATCCAGCTAAAGAGAAACAATTTTACACCAACGGGTAAGTGGTATCACCTCCATTTAAAATACAGGGAGACCAAAGTGTTTTGCTCCAGGTGGCACAGAGAGCCAGGGGGCAATGCTAGGAATACAACTCAAAAACACAGTGTTCCAGTGAGTGCTTTAGCCACTAGACAACACTGCCTCCTAGCATACAAAGTCTTTGTTTGCCATCACTGGCAAGGCTGGTGTTAGACTTTGTAGGTTCTTGTCATGTTTTCCCCATGCATCAGGCTCCTGTCTGCTCTCATCCTTCCGTTACCCTGCTCGTCACTCTGACAGCCTTCCCTAATTTGTACCTAGACCCAGCTGCTGACCTGACAAGCAAGCCCTGGAGGAGTGGTAGTGAACAGCAAAAGGGGCATGGTTGACATTCACTGTGGATAGTAGCTAAAAGATGTGCTGAAGGCTATATCTGCCCTTTTAATTGGGAGGGTGTGTCCAGCATCTTTCACTTGAGTTCACTGCTGGAGCAGGGAGCAGGTGGTGGCTCCCTATTTGCTGTTAGATAATTGGTTAGCAGGAGTGAGCAGCTTGGCTTTTGAATCCCAAAATAGCATAGCTCACCACCTCTCTTCTAGGTGTCCCACACTGATGTGACTCTGATATCAGCACATAATGAACAAAGAGTCCTCTGGCACTAAAGACTAACAAATTTATTTATTGCATGAGCTTTCGTGGAAGAAAATCCCACTTCGTCAGATGCTTTGAAGATGGGGGAACTTACAGAATGAAACAAATGTGATAAATAAATTTGCTAGTCTGTATGTGCCACAGAACTCCTTGTTCGTTTTAGTGAACTAGACTAACACAACTGCCCTTTTGGAACGCAGCACATAATTGTGATTGTAGAGAAGATGGTAGCCCTTTAAGCCTTTTTTTAAATTAAAAAATATTTTATGATGTTCTTGAATTTTCCCATGGAACTCACTGCTTAAGGAAGTTATCAGACTCAATGTGTAAAATGCACTGCTGAAATGAAATTAGTCCATGAAGTGCACTATTAAAGACCATTAGGGCTCATAGTTAAAGATATTACAGAGAGCAATCTGTGGAACTGTGCAGAAGAATAAATGGGCACAAAACTGACATCAGAAATCACAAAACAAAACAAAAAATTTGCTGAGCACTTCCATCTTTCTAATCACTGCATTGATGATTTGTTAATGACTGTCCTCAAGAAAGTCAGTGGGACATCAAGACTTCAAAGAGAAACAGCTGAAATTGAATTAATATGCAAATTATATTGCATGAAAGCAGGATTGAATCTTGACTATGGCTTCTTTTCCCATTACAACAAGTAATTTGACTTCACCCTCCTCTATGTGCTGTTTCCCAGGGTTTGAATCTTAACAAATGCTCTGATTTGCTGTTACTGTATGACCTCATCCCATGTTTTACACTCCCTTGCATTTATTTTCATCCCATTCTTTAAGTTCCCCCTCTTTAAAGTGTCTGATGAAGTGGGATTTTCTCCCATGAAAGCTCATGCGATAAATAAATTGGTTAGGCTTTACGTGCCACAAGACTCCTTGCTTTTTTTGTTTTACTAGTCTAACACGGCTGCCCCTTTGAAACCATGGAACTCACCGTTGCTCTCAGCAGGAGGGGGAAAGGGAACAGTAGATGGAGGTGTTGTCAAGGGCAGTGCTGCTTTTGGCACTGCTCAGTGCACGCCCCCTAGCGCTGGTAAGTGGTGGCACCGCCAAGAGCAAATCTGAATTCAGTGGTGCCTCAGAACACCAAATGCACTCACATGCCACTGTTGGCATGTGTGCCAGGTTGCCGATCCCTGCCTAATCTTAACTGTTGTAAAGCCACATGTTCCTCAGGAGGGGGCACACATTTGCCATCCAAGGATGTTGTAGCAAAATGTTAGAATGAATCAATGAATGCAAAGAGGAGATAAACTGAATAAAGAGCCAAATTTTATGCTGGCCTAATTCCATTGGCATCAGTAACATTACATTGGTAGAGAATTTGGCCCATTATGTACTGCGGAAATTGCTTAATTGGTCTATCTTAAGCAGAGTTGCTCAATAGAAGTGACAGATCAAAGAGCCTGACTCTGACCTCACTGAAACCAATATAATCAAGGAAAAACTCTGTTGACTTCAGTGAAGTTAATTTGATGTCCTGCAAAAGTAACTGGGTTGAGAGTTATCCACCCCAAAATGCATTTCAAGGGAAGAATCATGTATTATTTTCTTCACTATGGTTGTATATATTTGAATCCCTAAACACTGCAAGCACCTTTACATCAGCCAGATTTTAGACACATAGGCCTGGTTTCCGCTAGAAAGTTTGGTAACATTTGTCGACTAAACAATCCTGGCATACACACTGCAATGATTCTTTTGTCTAGCAGGTCTCAACCACTGTGTTGGGACACGTGTGCAATTGCACAGCAGGATAGCTACCCACAATGCACTGCTGTCTTCAGTGACAAAAGAGCTGACAACATGAATGCAGTCCACTGACAGAAGAAAATGGTGAATACTTGCAACAGGGATTTAATAATAGTGGTGACTGAAGGCCAGCAAAATGTTTGTCGACAAAACTTTCTAGTGTAGACAAGGCCACAGACTCATGGCCTAACAGTTCCTTTTCCTTATGAATCATGGCAATAACTCTGTTTACTGAGCGAGGCCTTCCTCTGTGATTGTCTAACTAAGCCTTTTTGGCTATAAGCTTTAGTCTCCCGTCCTCTCTCACCTAGCCACCTTTGCTGTTTTTCCATACACACCTAACCAACCAATGAGACTTGCAAGGGTAGCCAGGGCAGACCACTTTCCCCCTAAAGAGCAACATGTGAGGGTGAAGCACAGAGCACAGGAAAATAACCGGAGTGAACCACCTGGAGATTTTGGGAACAGCCTTGCTTCCAAGTTCACGGATGCTAGGGATCTGCATCTCTAGGGAAAGGAAACCACTTTTTGCCTGCACATAGGAACCATCCTCAGCTGTCAATGTGCTGGCTCCAGTTCATCTGTAACAGTAGGACCAGCCCAAAGTTTTTTTTGCCCCTAGGCAAACTACGACTTTTTCAGCCCCCCCCCCGGCCCCCCCCATAAGAAGTAATATATTTATATTTTTTCAAATAGGAGAAAAAAGTTCATTTCCATCTGATTTGACATCTCTTAAAGTCTGGTGCCCTAGGCAACAGCATAGTTCACCTATATGGTTGAGTCAGCACTGCCTAACAGCACAGGTCCAGCAGGGGCTGTATGCCCTAAATCTGTGGCACTGCCAAAGAGAACTAGAGAAAGCAATACACAGCCAAGTTGTCTCCCTTCCCATCTGAACTCTCACATGAAAATTCTCAGATTTTGCACGGGAGAACTTTGCAGCAAATATTCTGCCCTATTTTCTACTGGTCCCCCAGGAGTGTAGCCGTGGGTGGGCCAGGGCCAGTGGCGTCACTGGAACCGGGCTTACAGGGCTTGAGCCCCAAGTCCCAGTGCCAGAGACCCTGGGCTGCCGCTGGGCTACCTGCGGTGGCAGCTGCAGCAGCAATGCGCAAGCCCCAAGTCCTGGCACGCCAAGCCCTGAGTCTTTTCCAGGGCCAGCAGCGCTCCTGGCCAGGGCCCACCTACTTGGCCGTAAGGCCTGATCACCTTAGCCGCCCAGCAAACAGCAACTGCAAGTGGGGCAGAGGTGCCGGTGTCAGTGCCTCTGCTCTGCTTGTAGCTGGCTGCAAGTGTAAAGAAAGAGCAGTCATTGAGGCAGCCCCTCCCCGCCCTCTGTACAAGCATGTCTAGACTGCGCATGGTGTGATCTGCATTCATACATGGTTTTTGAGGAAGAGCAATAACACCACAGGCTCTCACCACCAGAGGGAGCTTTTGCACCAATGTAATCCAAGTAGGCTATGTCTATGCTGCAATAAAACACATGTGGCTGGCCCAGTTTAGCTGGCTCGGGCTCCGAGAGGGAAAGTTGAGTTGTGTGGGGCAATAAAACTGCAGCGCAGAGGTTTGAGCTCATTTGAGAGCTCTGGCTCTGAGCTCGCAAGTGTGACAGGGTCCCAGAGCTAGGGCTCCAGTCCAGCCCAAATGTCTGCACTGCAATTTTACAGACCCACAGTCTGAGCCTCGTGGGCCAGCTGTGGGAGTTTCAGTGCCGTTAGACATACCCATAGTGGCTGGTGTGCACAAGGACTATGTCTACACTGGCAATTTAGGTGGAATTAAGGGTGCTTAATTTGAACTAAATTAGTCCTTGTCTACACTAGACTTTCCTTAAGTCGAATTAAGAAATTCCTTAATTCAGCTTAATGAAAGCTTAATTCGAACTAATTAGAACTGCCTGTTAATTTGAACTAAGCTTTAATGTGACCCCTTAGTTTGAACTAAGGATGGTGTAGACCTGGATTAACCCTTAATTAAACTTTATTAAAATCAAATTAAGGGCAGTTAGGTCAAATTAACAAAGTGGACTAAGTCGACTTAACTTTAAGTTGACTTACTCCACTTTGTTAATTTGACTTAATAAGGTTGAGTTAAGTTCAACTTTAATTTGAACTAATTAGTTCAAATTATCAAATTCAACCTGACTTTTTCTAGCGTAGACATAGCCAAGAGGTTTAATGGGTCCAGAACAGCCCCCCCCACATTCGAGATAGTTGGTTAGCTGCAGTCGCTGAGACTCATACATTTAACACTGTGGCTTTGGGTTTATACTCTGAATTCAGCCGAAGTACATTTGGTTCTGCTTATAGGATTTTACGATACTCATCAGTGCACAATGCACAGCAAGAGAGTCAGTTTTCTGGGAGGGAGAGGAGGCAAGACAGAAAACTACGGAACGATGGGTGTGGAATTCCCAGAATCTTGTTGCTCCTACAGTCAAGAGCAGCTGGTGACTTTCTGATATCTGTTATAATGATTGCACTCATGTGAGCTGGGACTTTAGAATTGTGGGTATGAAAGAGCCGACATGAGCACAGACATGGGAGTTCTGGTCTACATTAAACAATTAGGTAGGTCCAGCTATGTCGCTCAGGGATGTGAAAAATCACCCCTGAGCAGTACAATTAAGTCAGCTTAACTGCCAGCGTAGATAATGGTAGGTCGACAGAAGAATCTTCCGTCAGCCTAGCTACTGCCTCTTGGGGAGGTGATTCACTTCCATCTCTAGTAAAGCTGTCACATATGCAGCATGCCTGCCGCATCTATTCTGGACAGGAATATTAGGTATTTGTGCCACAGGCATCATCACAACAGTATTAGGGCACACTTCTGCCACTAGTAGGAAGCAAAGGGCAGCTGAGACCTTGGGTGTCTGGGGCTGAGGTGCCAGGCCAAAGAAGGTAATGGGGGCACAGGGCTACAAAGATTAAATGCTTTAGGCACTGTCTACTGTTGCTTGGACTTCCAAAAGCAACAAACAGGAAACGATCACTACCTTGAGGAGTCAGTACAGCAGAAGACAAAGGATAGCTGGCTACTCTTTCAAGCAAGAAGCTGAGGATTTTACTAGATTACTTCTTGCCTCCTGGACAAAGTTAGAGCCCACTGCATTAGAGGGAAGATCATCACTGTGCATCATAGTTCATATTAATCGGCACCAGGAAGAACCCTTCACAGGCTATGTCTACATTGTAAAAGCTAAGTCAACTTTACTAAGTCGACTTAATAATGTCTATTTAAAGTCGACTTTAAGTAGACCTTATTAAGTCAACTTAGTGAGTCCACACTACATTAAGTCGACTTTATAAAGTAGACCTTAAATGGGTGCCCCCGCTTAAGTCGACTTTATAAAGTTGACTTAATGGCCCCACTGCACTAAGTCGACTTTATAACTGGACCTTATAAAGTCGACTTTACTGGACCCTAAAGTTGACTTTATTGGCCTGCAATGTAGACAGGGCTGTTTAAGTAGACTTAAGAGCCCTTAAGTCGACTTAAACACATAGTATAGATGTACCCATAGAGTGTGGTGGGGACTTCTGCCTCTCTCTCCCTTAGCCTCATCACCAATGCATGTATTAACCCACATACATGACAACAGAACCCACCAAATACCAGGAGCTCAACATCACAGATTTTGGTATCTAGTTTTTGCACCTGATCCCTATATCTATAATAGGTGAACATTCCTCTTTCCCCTAAACACACCAATACGGTGGCTGAATTAAGAGTCCAAACTTCTCAGCCTAGGACCATCTCTGACATTCTCTGGCAGTGTGATGACAAGTTCCAAAGCGGTAGGCATGTTAATCTAGTACAGTAAAACAAACCAGGAGTCTGGTGGCACTTTTTGTGGAAGCAACTGATCCACTCCCGCCACTCGCTGGTGCCAGAGCTGTGTTGCTGCAGACATCATGAATGACACATGCTTGTCCACAGACAAAAAAAGTTTGTCTACAGAGGAGTCGAGAAAGGCTGTTTTATTCTACATGGCTCCATCCAATGGGTCTCAAAGGAAAATAAAAACACATTTAAAAGTTAACTGGAGCTGTGTGCCTGCTTCTCAGCTCACATTTTCTTCCAGCCCTCCCTCTTCAACTCTACACTCTGCCAGGAGCATTGCTGGATAGCAAAAAGACTCAGGGCACAGGCCCCCAGGCTCCGCCTGTGTGAGACCCCATCCTGTCACCGGATGCACCCCCAACAGGCCCTACCCCTATCTGGGGCCCCACTTGAAACTGGAATTCACATGAAAAATTTTGAAGTGGGGAAGTTTCACATGAAATGGAAATTTTGGAAACATGGAGATGTGATGTTTCTGAAAGGAAATATGCTCCCTGGGGCCATGCCAGCTGATGACTAAAATTGAAGTTGTCAGTTTTTAGTCAGCAGCTGTCCAGGTACCAGTGCAGTCTGACCATGTAGATTACCATGGATTATCCTGGTCCAGAGTGTTTAGCTTCTGTACCACTCTCACACCACACAGAGGCCCCATGCCATGTTGTGATACAACAACTCCTTCATGCCAATCTGCATTAAAACTGTAAAACGAGCAATCATTCACTTCCAGTGTTCCCTTCAAATGAATCAAGGTGCTGGCAATCTCTTCTTAAAAGCTCACAGACCATGTTAGGTGGACATATAAAAAGTCTTCTCCTCTAACAAGTCATATCATTCCCTATCTCCTACAGGTTTCTGTTGCTAAACATCAGGAATCAGGAAGATCAGAAAATAGGAGTGGGAAGGAGGATGGTGGATCAGACCATCCCTGGACTTCCAGTCAACTTGTTTAGGTTCTCCAGGTACTGGAGAAGTGGATGGCATCTGGGTGCCCAGATGAGAGATGACACCCTGCTGACCCACGCTGAAGACACCTATTGCTGCAGTTCTCAAGCTTTTTAAATAGATCCCACGCCTCCCCTGAATTTTGCTCTAATGCTTGCCCTCCACTTTGAGAGGCAGCATGTGATTGTGGAGCAGGGGAGTGGAGGGATGGCAGCACAGCAGCTGCAATTTGCCATGCTGGGCTGCTTATGCCACAGGGCAGGAAATTTTAAAAGGCTCTGACCCTCTCCCAGCTTCCAGATGTATGCAACCCAGGTAGGGGAAGTTGGGGAACTCATGAAGCAAGCAGGCAGGCTGGCTGAGGCTGCCAGTGTGGTGCTGCGAAGAGGGTTACACCAAACTGGCAGACCCAGCCAGCCAGCCTGGCTGCCTGCCTTCTGCCTCCCCCGCAAAAAGCCAAAGAGAGGACAACAAAGTGAACTGAAAACAAGGCAGACAAGGCTCCTGCAGTATTCCTCCAACCCTGCCCTTAGCTCCTGCCAAAGCAGAGAGGACTTAGCAGCAAAAACGGAGTAAGCCTACTCTTACAGGAAAGGCAGAGCCCAAACCAAAAATAGAGCATTACTGAGACCACGCTATCCAATGCAAGACAGACAACATTACAGGAATTCACAATAAAGCACAGCAAGAGGATAATGTAAAGCAAGGAAGGCAGCTAGTGGCACTTTCAGAGTAACAAATTTATTTATTGCTAGAGCTTGAGTGGGTGAAGTCCCACTTTGTCAGACACTTGAAAATGGTTTCCAAAAAGGGATTTGGCTCATGTGATAAATAAATATGTTACTCTTTAAAAGTACCACAGGACTCTTTTCTATTTTTACTGAATTAGACTAACATGGCTACCCCCCTGGAACTTTTCAGTAAAAGGATGATTAACTGTGTGGCATGCTGCCTGGTAGGTGTATTTATGCTGTGCACAATTCATAGGAGGGCAAAACTGAAGAGCAGAATATATAGTAGTTCCCGTCTGAAGAGTGGCCATGTGACAACGGCGCTCACTCACTCAAAGCATCTGCTTTTCAGGGTATTCGTTTTCTTTAGATGCAAAAGTAAGTTTTATTGTTTGTATTCCTGTTTGCCCTGCAGAGGAAACTCCAATTAGATAGAAGGTGTTGGATTCTTTTCTCTCTTGGTCATCATTGACAAAATATTCCTACATACATCCTCTATGCAACTGAATGCAATGGGACTGTTTACTTGTGTCAAGCCCCCTACCTACCCTCCCCCCAAGCTCCCAAGCCCCTTCTGACCCCATTGGTTCTCCTTCCCAGATTGACAGGCTCTCCACAGTGTAAAAAAACAACAACAAGGAGTTGTGTGGCATTTTAAGACTAACAGATTTATTTTTTGCATGAGCTTTTGTGGGAGAAGATCCCACTTCCTCAGGTGCTTCGAAGATGGGTGAACTTAGAGAAAGGAATGAAACTAAATGCAAGGGGGTGTAAAACATAGGATCAGGTCATACAGTAACAGCAAATCAGAGCAGTTTTCAGGTTCAAACCATGGGAAGCCTGAAATCAAATTACCTTTTGTGATTGGAAAAGAACCCACAGTCTCGATTAAGTCCTGCTTTCACAGAATTTAGCTCACATATTAATTCGAGTTCAGCTGTATCTCTTTGAAGTCTTGATGTCCCAGCTACATCTCTAACGACAGTCGTTAACAAATCAGTCATCGAGTCATTAGGAAGATGGAAGTGCTCAGCAACTGGTTTCTTTGTTCTTTGATTTCTGATATCAGCTCTGTGCTCATTCAGCCTCTTACGCAGCGATCTTCCTGTTTGTCCAATGTATAAGGTGTGGGGGCATTTCTTGCACATGATGGCATAGACCACATTAGTAGATGAGCAGGTAAATGAGCCTTTGATGGAGTAGCAGGCTTGATTAGGACCTATGATGGTATCTATTGTACAGATATATGGGCAGACTTGGCAGCGTGGTTTGTTGCAGGGGTGTGTGCCTGCTTCAATGTTTCTGTTGTTAGATCTGTAGTTGCTGGTGAGAATCTGTTTGTGCCACACAACTCCTTGTTGTTTTTTTACTGGACTAAACTAACACCGCTATCCCTTATGAAATCTCCACTGTGTGCATAAACCTCACCTGGCTTCCATACAAAACTCTGCCCCAGGCTATTCCCCCTTCTTGCTCTGTGCTCACTTGGCTTCCTATGGCTTCAACTCACCCCCACCCCCACCCCACCTGTGTCTAAGTTGGATCCTCCACTTTTTTTAATTTTCAGGGTTTTTTTGCATCTTTAGAATTATTTGCTAAATTAAAGCACAGGTGCAACTGCATTTACCCACCTACTGAATGTTACGAGGTACCACTAGCACGTGCCACTAGCCATTGAATTTGAAAGCCATGGGCCTACTCAAGCTAGGTGTGACTCAAAGCAGAATTTGGCATGTGCTGTATGAGAAAGAGAGAAGAACAGAACCCAGCTACTTTCAGATCTGAGGAGGGAAAAAGAAGTTATTTGTTATCTGAGCAACTCTGATACTGGAGAAGATGCTCAAGAGGCACCAGTTTAAATCCAGAATGCTCTTTCTGAGGTTAATTTCAGAAGTTCTATTGTAACCCGAACTATATAAACTGGCAAAGTATTTGGCTTCCAGTTGGGAAGTGGTCAAAAGAGCCAGTCTTTATATTTGAAACTTTTACTAAAAGGCTACACCAATAAGAAGCATTATTCCACTGTGGCTTTTTCAACACAGGCCCAAAAGTGAAGCACATAACTTATGCAGACATGTCAACTCTTGCAAATTTATCATGAGCGACATTATTGGTAGGTAAAGCCTCACTCATGATATCCCGACAGAACCCTCAAATCTCAGGAATTTTTTCCCAGGCCCAGTCTGCTAATGTTTGCTCAGTCTTCTGTAGCCACAACGTAAGGACACAGAAAAAATGATTGTATTTTGTTCTTTTCTTTCTGGGGTGGCTCCTTCTGTTTGCTTTAATCAGCAATGTCTGCATTGTTTGGCCAGTTAGATGGTAATTGTGCTTCATCAAGACAGACTGGCCCCTTCATAAACACACACCCTTCATTCACACATTTAAATGACCATACACAGCATACACCTAAACTAGGTTTCATCAAGTATACAAAATGGAGTACAGTACAATGTTTAAGCAGAAGTTCCAAACTGACAATATGGAGTCTTGTTGGACATTGGTTATAATGCCTATTACTCAGGGTTACAGAATTATTTTACTTAATGACACTAAAGGACGTATACACAACATTAACTAACACGTACTTGAAAGGTAAATACAATTCATTATCTCTGTCTCCCCCATCATCTGTCCATGCCCCACACCTCCAGTCACTCTCAGTTTAATGTAAAAGAATCCAACACACAAGAGACCTCTGGGGGACCAGGGCAGCACCATGGTCTGGGCATGGGGTGAAGGCAGGACACCCTGGGTTGGCTCCCCAGTCTCACCCTGTGGGCTGTGGGGGGCTCCCTGGCCAGGGCTGGGCTGCCCCACAGCAACCTGGCCACCAACCTGACCCCCAGAGCCCCAAGGCTGAGGGATGGTCCCTGGCTCACCAGCCTTCTGCTGGCCTGACGCTGGCCCAGACAGAAGCTGAGGAGCATCCCTTGGCCCACCCTGGGGCTAAGGTGAGGGGCTCCATTCCCACACCACCCACTCCTGGGGCCCATAGGCCATGGGGGGGTTGCCCCTGCAGGCAATGGGGAGACACTCATGGACCCAGCTGGGACCCAGAGGCCATGGGTGACATGCCTCCAGCCCAGGGGTACCCCCTGTCAATCCCAGCTGGGCCCTAGAGGCCTATGGACACCACCCCCATCCCACCCAGGGCCCAGAAGCCTAGGAGTAGCCCCCTGAGTCCCCATGGGCCCCAGAGGCCTAGGGACACCCCCACCAGTTTTACATGGGCCTCTGCGTTTGGGGGGCACCCCTGCCCATCCCACATGGGGCCTGGAGGCTTACTGGCACCCCCCCCCACAGCCCCACCCGGTTGCCAAAGATCTGGGGGGAATCCTCCCACCTCACCTGGGGCCCAGAGACCCAAAGACTAATTCCTTGCTTCCCCCTCTGGGGCCTGGAGCCCATGCAGGGAAGTCCCCCTTGGCCCCAGTCAGCCCTTCCTCTCCCCCCCACCTGACCGGGGCCTCCAGTCCCCCCCACACACACTGCCCCCCCCCAACACCTGCCTGCTCTGTCCTGGGAGTGGGCCGGTGTTGGAGCTGCTGGAGCTGCCGGGAGGCAGAGAGGAGGCTTTGAATCTCCCTCACCCCGTCCCCTCTCTGAGCCAGAGAGGTGGCTGCAGCACGTGGGCAGGGGAGGGGCAGCAGCAGTACAGAGGCTCAGCAGCCTCTCGGCACCAGGTGCCCAGAGAAAAGATTCGGGGCACAGTGGGGGGAGATTCGGGGCATGGGCCCGGAGTGCCCAGTACCAGCAACACCCCTGCACTCTGCCTTCTCTTCTCTTTGCAACATGCCCTTTCGTGTCTGCTGCTGTTACTGGTAACTTGGCACTTCATTTCCACTGGTCTCTAATCTTGGAAGAGCCTTTGTCTTCAAGTCTCTAATGTTCTCTGGTTCCTTCTTCAGGTCCCATCTTAAGACTCATTTCTTTCTGCATGCTTTCCACTGCATGAAGCTTTCTGTCTCTCCCCCCTCTGTCCTCCTCCCCCTACTTAATGATACTTACTAAACCAGGCCAAGAAAATAGATTCTGACTCAATGGCTATGTCTACACTGGAAGCTTAAGTCAACATAACCTAGCTTAAGTTAACTTAAGCAACTCCATGGCAACATTTGGCATCTGTTAAATAGACTTAAACACTTACTTAAGTTGATTTAATAAAACTTGTTCTGCAAGCCAACTGGAGCTTTTAAGTAGACTTTACAGGGCAGGAAGCAGAGCCGTAACTAGTAGTTTTTGCACCTGGGGCAAGCAGCCCGAGATGTGCCCCTTCCCCCTGCCCCCCCCGGGTCCCCAAACCATCTCCAGCCATGTGGATCCAGATCCTTGCAGCCTGCCAACGGCATCAGGAGCTTTCCGCCACTGGTGGCAGGCCGGAGGGATCCAGATCTGTTCCCAGCTGCCGCCAGAGGCACTGGAAAGCTCCCGCTGCCACCGTTAGGCCACGGGGGATGGAGCCATTCCCAGCTGCTGCCAGAGGCGCTGGCAACTTTCTCCCACTGCAAGCAGGCCGCGGGAGGATGGATCCAGATCTGGCGGTGGCAGTGAGCCCCAGCAGAAACCCCAGGAGTGGAATGTTAGGGGATGCAGGGGATGGATCCGGCACCCTGCGGCATCTGGGAATGGATCCGGATCCATCCCCAGCTGCTGTAGGAAGCCGGATCCATCCACTGCGCCCCCTAAGAGTCCATGCCTGGGGCTTTGCCCTGTTCACCCTGGCCTAGTTACAGTCCTAGCAGGAAGCCCCACCCCCTCCCTGCCCCAGGTCCTGATCAGGCTCTGGGGGCCTGATCCAGCTCTGGGTGCCAAATCCAGCCCCAGCAACCACCAGCAAGAGGCTGGGAGCCGACTCCAGCTCCTGCCACCACCAGCAAGCAGCTGGGAGCCCAGTCTGGCTCCCATCCCTTTGCTGCCTGATCAGGCTCCCTGCTGGCTCCAATCCCCCTGCCACTTTCAGCAGGTGACTCAGGGCTGGATTGCACTCCGAGCCCCTAGTCACCTGCTGGCAATGGCTGGGGCTGGCTCCAATCCCTTGCTGCTTATGGCAGGTGGCTCCAGGCTGGATCCAGCTCCCAGCCACTTGCTGGTGGCAGCAGGAGCCTGGTAGGGCCCCCAGAGCTATATTGGGGTCCTGGAGCTGGATCATGTCCTGGGGTGGGACAGGGAGTAGGGCCCAAGCTCAGTCATGGGGTATGTCTACAAATGTGGACGTACTCCAAAACCAACTTAACAAGGTCAACTTAAAGATGACCTTGTTTAGTTGACTTAACGGAGCCCTTCAGTGTAGACATAACCAATGGTCTGAATTCTTTGTGTGATGTGATGCCCCCAAAGAAAGGTTCACTCTCCTTCATGGCTGATTGCCTTATATTTTCTCTCCCTATATTTTGTGTCTTATTTAGGGACCACCCAGCCCAGTCTGGCTAGCACTGACCTTCTGTGGAAGAACCGCACATGGGAGCTTGCCAGTTGGGGCCCTTGGACAGTAAATTCTCTGACACAAGGCCCTCCTCTGAATGTCCTACCAACAAGACCAATGCTATCAGTGTATTCTTGGGCTCCCTCTGGGCCTATTAACAAGAGCTAAGGCCATGGGAGGCAAAGTCAGCTGAGGCATACTATATTCACTTATGTCCAAAGTGAAGGGATTTAAGGACCAAGCAGAGAAATGCTGCAAGGTGGGCCATACAGGGACATTTTAACTGATCTGCTTAGGAAAGCGGCCTGTATTTGCCTGTAGTGGTTCTGGGCAGAGGAGAGGAGCAAGAGTGCCTTACTTCAACAGCTAAAACTAAACTAGTCCCTAAGTCTCATAGCACAGCAATAATCAATCCTAGGGTTTCCCCATGGCAGCATTACATGCTCTGAAGACAAAGACAGATGAATAGGAGAAATAGAGAAAGAGACACATGGAGGGTCTCCTACAGATACTCATGGAACCATTAAAAGCAGAGACATTCCTCACCCCAACCTCCATTAGAGCTGGTGGGCTGGGGAAGGGAAGCAAAGGAGACAAAATTCAGTCTTGATAAAGACTATCTGATTGGGGAAACCTCCTGCTAAGCATTAGAAAGCAGGACAGCCACAGCCTTTGGTTGCACAGCTAGATCAAACAATATACACTGCTCCACTGTGTGGCATGGGATAAAGTATTCAGTCTGGGAGTATAGATGTGGATAAGTTTTGGTCCTATTCTAGCATCCTGCTCCCTAGTGGCAGGCTTATCTCTGGCTCACATGGGTCCAGTGGAGTCAATAAATCATGCTCATAGAAGATTAGGGTTGGAAGGGACCTCAAGAGGTCACGTTGTTCAGCCCCCTGCTCAGAGGAGGACCAACCTCTTAAACCATCCCAGACAGGGGATGTTGTGATGTGGATATGGGGAGATGAAGAAGTGGAGATGAAAAGAAGTTAATTAAGTTAGCCCCCTGCTTCTGATTCTATTCCCTTTTGATAAAGCAGAACTTTAGGACCCCATTTTCAATATTGGCCGATGCATCACTTCAGGCCCACTTGCACATACAGGCCATCATTTGTCAGTTTATAATTAGAGTAAACTGGGCATCTGAGTGATGATAGTTTACTGGGGGTACTTGGTCCTGCCATGAGTGCAGGAACTGGACTCAATGGCTATGTCCACATGTAGATGCTTAAATCAGTTTAAGTTAAATTGATTTAATCTAATTTGAAATAAAAATCATTAAATCAATTCAGCTTGAATTGATTTAAGCAAAAATGCCAAATCAAAATAGCAAGTCTGGACACAGAACTTGCTATTTCAATTCAGGAGAGGGAGACCATGGGAGCTGTGGCAATATTGCCCCCTGGCATTTCAAAAAAAGCCCCCAGGGCAGAGATGGGAGTGGGTGACCCTCCTCCCCACCACTTCCCCAGCAGCCAAGCAGTGGGACAGAAGTCAGGGCACCCTACATCCCTGCTGCTGGCCGGGCAGCAGGACAGAAGTCAGGCACCCCACTACTCCTGCCGCTGGCCAAGCCGCAGGGGCTGAGCTCTTGGGGCGCCCCGCTACCCTTGCCATTGGCCAAGCAGCAGGGGCTGAGCTCTTGAGGCACCCCGAAGCCCCCACCACTGGCTGAGCGGCAGGGGCAGAGCTCGTGGGACACCCCGAGAGCTCAGCCCCTGCCGCTCAGCCAGTGGCAGGGGTAATAGGGTGCCCCATGAGCTCTGTCCCCACCACTCTGCAATCCCCCCCTGCACTTCCCCTCTCTCCCTGGCCAGGGTGCTGATGGGGCAGTGAGGGGTGGGGAGGCCTTCCTTCCAGGGTGCCATGCGCCCTGGAAGGAAGGTCAAACCTTTGACTCGAAATAATGCTGTTTCTAAATGACATGATTGAACGGTGTTATTTCAAAACAACCCTTTCAATTCAAGGGTTATTTCGATTTCCTAGTAGGTTTTAGTGCTTCAAATAAAGTTTCCTTGTTTTGATGTGATGGGGCTTGTCATTTCAAAACAAGGAAACGTCGTCTGGACATGATTTTTTTTAAAGCGAAACAATGGTGGTTGTTTCACTTTAAAACCAATGTGTGGATATAGCCAGGGACTTGTCATGGTCCCTTCCAGTTTCTGTGATGCTATGATGGGACACAGTGCTGTAAGTGGGATGTTCACAGGTGCACACAGAGGCTTTGTGCTGGCTCTTTGCACATGGGAAACTGTACCCTTTGGGCATATGTAGCTGTACGGCTATGCTGCTGGAGGTGTTTTCTTTCAAAGGAGTTGCAAAGCCAGAGTTCTGACCACCTATGGTCAATAAAGTTTCCACGGCTATGTCTACACTAGAAAATTAAGGAGGCTTAATCCAGGCTAATTTGATCCCCGTCTACATTAGGCTTTGCCTAGTTCTAATTAAAAAATTTTTCAAATTTTCGTTTAAACTAGCACAATGTAGTTGTGCTAGTTCAAACTAAATAAGTGTGAACTGAGCGGTTAGTTCAAACTAACCATGTCTTTTTAGTTTGAACAAAAAAGTTAGTTTGAACTAACTTTTTAGTTCGCACTAAAAAAACCTGGTCAGTTCGAACTAAAAAGTTCCAGTTAGTTTGAACTAAGCCATGGTTAGTTCAAACTAACTCTGAACTGCTTATTATGGACTAAGAAAATCTGAAGTAAGCAGATAGATGTAGACATAGCCCTTGGTACTTTTCACAATAGTAGGGATTCTACCTCCTGCGAAATCCCAGTTCAGAGAATCACACACTAGCTCCCTAACTTCCTCCTGCAGTTTCTATTGCATACGCTGTCGCTCACTTTCAATCTTAAAGTCTTGGGTAGTATGGCAGATGGATATTAAATAAATACCAGGTTTAACCCCAGAGGTGGTTGCATTGTTCCTTGTGTGTAGTTTGCTTATCAGTTTTGAAAGCTGTTTGGGCTACAAAATAATTGATCATTATTATTATTATTATTATTATTATTATTATTATTAGTTTATACTGCATTACGATACCAGGTTGGTCACATTCGTCCCATACCTCCTACCCTCACAACACACACACACACTAATTTAAAGTCTTTTGCTAGAACAATTAATGGGATTTGAGACTCAGTGATAAACAGTCACCTTACCTTTAGGACACTGGCCTTTCCTCCTTTGTTCTCTCCTTAGATAAACATTATCAAACTGGTTAACTGAAAATCTTGACTTCATTGAAAATAATCCAAGCAAACTTTCTAAAGCCATTAAGAGCCACTTTACACTTGAATAATTTAGCTGTAGAACTATTTCTATTAGAAGTTTGATTGTTTCATACCAATAGAGTTATACCAGTAAAAGCCTTAGTGTGGTATAAAAAATTACATATCTCATTGTTCTTATTAGAGATATTCCCTTTCCCACACAGGAACAGCAATGCAAGTCCAAAGCACTTTAGACCAAGGTAAGTGGATCCACATTAGGAAGTTTGTCTTTCTTTAACTAAACTGTGATCCTTAAATTTTCCATGATACTTTTCACAATAGCAGGGGTCTTCTTTAACTATACTATGCTGTGATGTGGAATAAGACCTTAGGAGGTAGGTGCTAAATTTCACCACATAGTTTCACTACTTTTGTTGGTGCTTTTCTCTAATGCTTGTGTTCATATGCTATCTATCTACATTGTCAACTCTTGGGGACAGGGACCTTTCCTTAATATCTCACAAGTTTTTACTCTAGTATCAATGCTAAATGAGTGCTAAGTATTATGTGACCTAAGGTCAAGTGTTAAAAGACTGATGTTGCCCATATCAACAGGACTATTTCCAGTGACTCACTCCTCTAACCAGAGGAAAATGGAAAACTCTGTAATATCCTTTTACATCAACTCCCTGCCGAAGGAATAACCTATTAATAAATAAAACCCCTCTGCAGTAAGAAGGTGAAATGCAATGATCCGATGAAGGATTCAATCAGTTAAGTGAAAACATTTTCCACATATAGATGCCAGCCAAAATGCATTTTGCTTACAGGAATAGAATATCAATATTAACATAGACACTGTGTTTGTTCTGAGTATCCCCTTCTGTATTGGATCTACTTGTGTATTTGTGGCCTGATCCTGCTCTGGGTAGAAGACCTGCATCTCTCCTTGACTTCAGTGGGAACTGTGTATGCTCAGTACATCTCAAAAGCAGCCCATTATTGACCAGTTCTGCTCCCACTGAAATCAGTGGCAAAACTTCAATTTATTTCAATGGGAGCAGGGTTGGGACTTTAAACTGTACGTTTTATGGGACAGAGATACTGATCTTAGTTTAGTCCATTCTGCAATTTATGGAGCAGACTACCTGCTGAGGTAGAGATTTGTCAGGGGCTGCAGAGGGGAGGGGTACCACCACAAAGAGTTATACTAGAACAATTTACCAAAGGTTGTGGTGGATTCTGCACCACTAACCATTTGGAAATTAAGGTGGGATGCATTTCTAAAATTTCTGCTCTTAGAATGATTTTGGGAAAGCTGCATGACCTCCTGGCCTAATAATCTAAAGCAGTGGTTCTCAGCCACTGTGTTGGGACATATTACTGTGTTGCCAGACAATAGAAATTGTGTCACAGAGAGGCAGGGAGATGGCTGCATTTGGACTGGAGGGGGTGGGCTGGTGTGTCCAGGATAGTTGCAATACAGTGCCGAGTATGTCACAACCTGCAAAAGGTTGAGAACTGCTGACCTAAAGACCCATGAAGAACTCACTACTCAATTTTAGTGTAACCGCTTTGGGGTCTTAAAGAGTGTGGTTCCATTAAATCTTTGCCCCATGGGGGAGGGACTGATTGTCCTGAAAGGAGGGTGTGAAGCTGAGGGGAAGGGGCTGAGCCAGAGGTCCCAGGAGAGAAGCAGCCAGAAAGAAGCCACAGAGAGAGGCACTGCCTGAAGCCAGGGAGGACAGAGCGGCTGACCTGGGACACCAGGCCAGCACCCACAGGAGGACACTGTGCTGGGGAGAGTCACCCAAAGACAGAGCTGGACCCAGTGACTGGCCATCTGGAGCCATGGGGCCATGAGTGCAGGGTCTGGGACTCGGCCTGGGACTAAGGCGGGGGCTGTAGTTAGTTAAGTGGGGAGGGTGTCATTCTGTGGTTGCAGAGAGCAGCAGAAGAGGCATCAGAGGGTTTTTGCTGGGAAAGTTGCTGGTGCCGAAGACGACCAGGAGCTGCTGGACTGAACACTGGACTGAAGCTGTGCTGGGACTCCTGAACTCAGGGTGCAGACACAGAGCTCACTGTCTGCCTTCAGCCTGCTGCACTGCTGGGCCTGCAGGGCCCTGTGTTAGCTGTTACTCTGTGTTACTGCTGCCCCATCTCTCCTGTTGATTTCTTTGCCTGTCTATAAATAAACCTTCCCCATTCCCATAATCCCTGTGCTATCCCAGTGTGTGTGTGGTCATTCTGGGGGGTTTGGAACAGGTGCCCCTGGGGCAAAGGGGGCTCTCTTTGCTGCGTTCCTGCGCACGCCTTCCCTGGCCAGAGCTGCCTGCAGGGCAGACTCTATCTGGCCACAAGGGTGTTACATTATTGTGACCCAAACTTTCTGGGATAACCTCTTGAATGTCCAAATATCAAGGCAAGATGCAAAACTAGAGCCCAAACCCCCAAATCGCTGATGGGTGGTACTTAAACCAGTCTCCCAGTCAGTAAGAAAACATGCTTCTGATTCCACACACTGGTCATCACAAAGCATAACAAAATAGAAACAGCTCCCTTATTGCACATGAGCTCCTCCAGTTCCTCACCTAGCCACTAGGTCTTTTAAAGAGATAGGTTCTTTTGACCCCCAAAGGGCCAGCCACATAATCCAGAACAATATAGGCTTGGATCTTACCCAAAATACCATGCTGCCAACCAATCCTTTAGTAACTACAACTAAAGGTTTAATACAAAAGGAAAAGAAACAAAATATGAGAGATGTTAAAGGGGCAAAGTGAATCACATACATACAAATGATTTAGAGTCTATAGAAAGCAAGTCCTTGAAGAATTTGCAGTTTGCAGTTTAGTCCAATTCCTCTAGTATACACCCAGCACCTCCATGTGTCTCAGGTCCTTTGTTCAGTCCCAGAAGAATAGTTCCAGAGGAGGGTGTTGGTTGCAGGCAGAGACAGAAGACAAAATGGAGATAGGGCTGCTGCTTTTTATGACCTCTGGCTTTCCCCCATCTTGAGTTTCTTGCAGTTCAAAATGGAGTTGAGTCACATGGTCAGTCTGGGTGACTTATCAGGCAGGTTTCTTCCTAGGCCCCCAGTAGCTGGGAGCTTCCTTAATGGGCCATTAAGAGGACAATGGTTTTGCAGACAGCCAGTCTGTGAGTGCCTTAGAAACAAATAACTTGGAACACAAACAGAAAAAAACATATTCCTAACTTCTAATACAGATATAACACCTACATGTAAACCATATAATCATTTCTAGCAGATTAGTACCTTTCTACTGGTGCCAAACATGGTATATGATATATGGATTATTGCACATATGAAATATTAATTTGAAAGATAATCATAAACAGTCCCTTAGACCCGGCCAGCATCACGCCTGTTCCAGCACTAGCTTCCATGTTTCTCTGATGCCTGGAAACATCCCCAAAGGACTGACAGCCCATTATGCATAGCCATGGTGCAGCTCTCTCTCCTAAGATGTTCTGTTTCATGGAGCTACACAGGAGGATGGCATAGCAGACAGCTTAGTGGACGCTGAACTCTGCTGGGGCATCCTCCATGCTAGGAAATTCCCTGTTTTCAAGAAAGTGGTTTCTTCTCCCTTTCTATCATTTGAGTGGCACACAAGGAGCAGAGCACTGTGTTTGCACCATTACAAGGCAGTTTTCACTCTTACAATGCTCTATAAACTAAAACACTAGCAATAACTTGCACATCTGAGCAGTACTTTGGGAGCTTATACCTTGCAGAGGCTGCAGCAGCAGAGTGATGCAATCCCCCACATCCTAGGGATGTCAGCAATGTAGCTTGCAGAGACATATTTAAACACTGAAAAGTAATGTGATGATGTATACTTGAAAGATGACAAATGAAATGAGACATACTCATTCAGTGAGGACACACAGATACACACACACAGAAACAAAAATGTAGGCTGATAGCATCTAGTGAATTAATTGTAAGTATGACTGTATAAAGTCCTTGTCAAAGAGTGTAATATTTCTTATGTTTCAGCCCTGATTTTCATGCTGTGAGTCATCATATGCACTAGTGGAAAATGTGTGTGAAATGCTGCCATTCTGTGCTTTCCCTTTGTGCTGATGTGAATGACCACAGTGTTTGCAGGGCAGCTGGGAATCAAGCCTTTTGTGTTTCAAGCCACCGCTCCTTGACCTCCAAGAAAACAACAAACCTCCAACCAACAGTTATTTCATGTTATAAAAAATAGATCCATGTGTTGCTTTTGTGCCCCCTCTGCTGGGTCTGAAAGCATCTGGAAAGTAACAAATACCTTTCCCAGCACAGACTTCCTCTATAATGCTTTGGTCCATGCAAGGAAATAAATCAAAAGAGCGGTGTTTAGTTTCAAGTCTGTTTGAAATGCTGGAGGGGACAGAGCTTCTCGCAGGGAGCAAAACTAACATGTTTAAACTTGTTTGACAATCAAGATAGAACAAAAGGAAAACCCATTTATAAAATTGAATATCACAGAAATATTTCAGGTTTCAAAATTAGAGGCCTGATCCTGCACATACATTTTTACATCTTCTCTCTGGATACTCTATAGCTACTATCAGTATGGCATGTAAACCTCCATTCAGCAAACATGCCTAACTTAAAACATATGCTTAAGTGCTTTTCTGCATCATGGTCTTGCTGTATGGGACAGAATTGGGCTGCACGGCCAGTGAAATGAATCCTGTGTAAAGCTACTGAGTCCACCTCCAGGTTTGTATCCTTCACATTCTGGTATTTGCTGTAAAACAAAGCCAAGGGGTAGGTTACAAAGGTTGCTCTTATTTCTATTCCCTTAGTTGCATCTCTAGGTACTACAGCTGCTGCCACCCAATACTCCAAAGCACTCTTGTTTGCTAGAATTACACTCCTTGTTTTCTTCCTCACACAGGCCATGAAATAACACTTCCTCTGTCCAACCTTTTGATTTTATTCCCATGAACACCTGGAGTAAAACAAGGTGCATAGGGCAGGCTGTCCAAAAGTTGATCTTGTTTGAAATTTCTGCAAGCTGCAGTGAAATTCAAGCAGCATCTGAAAGTCACTGAAACCTAGAATCATAGACAATTAGGATTGGAAGAGACCTCAGGAGGTCATCTAGTCCTACCTCCTGCTCAAAGCAAATGCAACTAAATCATCCCAGGCACAGCTTTGCCAAGCTGCACCTTAAAAACCTCTGAAGATGGAGATTCTATCCTGTCCCTAGATAACCCATTCCAGTGGGTCACCAATGTTCCCTCTAAGCTGCGCGGCCATGCGGCCGCTCAGCCCGCCACAGCCCCCCCGCACAGGGAAGGCTGCAGGCCGCGCAGGGCCGGCAGCCAGAGGCCCTGCTCAGAGCTCCTGTGGGGCAGGGAGTTATTAAAACTCCTGCCGAGAGAAGCTCTAACGGAGCATGCCCAGAATATCTGAGCATGCTCCGTTAGTGCTTCTCTGGCCCCAGGAGCTGTGGCAGGGCCATGCAGGGTAAGATTGCGGGGAGGGGCTGGGCAGGCTGGGGGGGTTCCCAGGGGAGCGGGGGTGCCGCCAACAGGATCAGGCCCGCGGGGGAACCGCCAACAGGATCGGGCCTGTGGGGGGGCAGGATCTGGCCCGCACGAGGGGTGGGGGACCCTGCGCGGTGAGCAACAGGAGTTGCTTGGCTGCCCGTGGCTCTTAGAGGGAACACTGTGGGTCACCACTCTTCTAGTGAAAAAGATTCTCCTAACATCCAGCCTAGACCTCCCCCATCACAACTTGAAACTATTGCTCCTTGTTTGCTGTTACTTTATGACCTGATCCTATGTTTTACACCCCCTTGCATTTAGTTTCATTCCTTTCTGTAAGTTCACCCGTCTTCGAAGCATCTGAGGAAGTCGGATCTTCTCCCACGAAAGCTCATGCAAAAAATAAATCTGTTAGTCTTAAAGTGCCACACAACTCCTTGTTGTGGTTTTTTACTGTTGTCTACAACCACTGAGAACAGCCTAGCTCCACCTTCAACACCCTTCCAGTAGTTAAAGGCTGTTATCAAATCCCCCCTCATTCTTCTCTAATGCAGAATAAACAAGTCTAGTTCCCTCAGTCTCTCTTGCATAAGTCATATGCACCAGCCCTCTAATCATTTTTGTTGCCCTCCATTAGACTCTACAATTTGTCCACATCCTTGGGGTGGGGTTCAAAACTGGACACAGTACTCCGAATGTGCCCTCACCTGGGCCGAATACAAGAGAATAATCACCTGCCTTGATCTGCTGGCAGGCCTCCTACTAATGCAGCCCCATATGCTGTTAACTTTCTTTGCAGCGAGGACACATTGTTCACTCATATCAAGCTTCTTGTGATACATGCTAAACTCCAAGCAATTTTGTGAAAAGTAAGACACCACAAGACCCATTTTTTTTTAGGTGAAAGGAAATGTTTGCCTTGAGACAAGCTGAGGCAGGGCAAACCATGAATAGCCCAATGTCCTGGGACAGTAATCATGCTATATACATTTTTCTTGTCTTTTACTATGGACTGATATATCGTATGTTCTCCCATGATAAGAGAGAGATTAGTAAAAGAGAAGACAGACAATTCACAGTCAGATTGGAGAGGATCTAAAAGTCAGAGCACAAGAGTAGATGCTCAGCACTCATCCTGAGTTCTAATACCAGCCTTGATATGGCCTCTTGCTGTGGCCTTGATTCAACTATTTAGAAGGGAATTTGTAGGTCAAATCTGGCCCCAAATTTAAATGTGTTAAAAATAACTTTGTACAAAACCTAAGACCAAAAGCAACATTTCCATGATTTTGTTTCTAAATTCCTCTAACAGGTTTATTTTTTTTACTAAGAAATTTTTCCAGCAGTGTTTGCGACCCTGGCTGAGAGACAAGAAGACCAAGTTCCTTTCCCACGTTTGCCACAGACCCAGGAAGTGGCCCTCTAGCCCTTATTCACCCATCTCTGAAATGGAGATTGTAAAGTGTACTTTCATAAAGTGTGTGCAGGCTAAGGAGTATTGTTTGAGTTCCCAGTAATGTATTCATTAGACCATGTCAATGTACAAGCGTATTGCTGCTATAGGAGAATAGTTAAATGCAAAGTCTGTTTTGATCACTATTTTAATAGCAAATGTCATGAAGACATTTGGATGACTAGAAGGTTTAATAAAGTTTTGGATTTTATTCTAACAAATCCTAAGTTTGAAATGTGAATACATGACCTGACAGTGCCCCTTTTACTATTCCTCAGCACTCACTATCTGCAAATGCTTAAAGCAAGCAGATTATTGGTCTTATTTTTTTTTACTAGCATGTTTCTTGTGATCCTTTTGTTGGTTTATTGTTACTGATTTGTAACACCCCAGGAAATTCCTGTTTGTATTCGCTTGTGTCCTGGCTCTATTATGTGCTTCTGAAAAACAAAGTATTGTGAAGATTAACAAAATAAAATAAAATTACAAAAACAACAACAGGGTCTAGGGCTTCCACTGGTATACATCAATAGAGTTTCATTCAAAATCAGTTTACACCAGTTGAGGATCTAAATAGCATTGATTTTCACTGGCTAAGGATCTGGCCTCATTGCTTTAAAGTGCAACAAAGGGTATGTCTACACTGGAGCCTTACATTGACTTAACCTTCTTTAAGTCAAGCTAAGGACAGCTCTGTCCACGTTTGGAGTTTATTAAGTTGACTTTAGCACTTCCTTAAGTCAACTTAATAACTCCATCTCGGAAGGTCAACTTAAGGCTTAAATCAACCCTATTAAATTGACTTAAGCCACTGTAGACAGGGAGTTGCCCTTAAATTGACTTAATGAGGTCAACTTAAGCCTGAAGTGGACCTAGCGGCTGCCAGTCTGGACATGGGCAGTCTACAGAAGTTTTCAGTGTGGATGCTCTAAATCGACTTAACTAGGTCAACTTTAAGTCGACTTAGCCCCAGTCTGCATTGAGGGCTTTTTTTGTGGCAGTCGACCGCTGTTTATGCAAGGAACGTAAAATTCCTTGCAGAAACAGCAGTGACTTTGTAAGCCACCATTACACAATTAGGGGAAAACTGACCACAAATAGCTTGTGGTTGGCTCTCCCTTACGTCCCTGGGACTTCCAGGGTCAGCTTCTGTGAGCGGCACAGTGAGTTCATACTCACTGCAATCTGCTCCCAGAAGCCCAAACTGATGGCAGTGAATTTGCAACCATCAGGATAGACACACTCTTAAAGTCAACCTTGTCAAGTTGACTCAACAGAGCCTCCAGTGTAGACATACCCAAAGAGATGAAGGAATCAGAGAAACCCATTAGACAAAGAATAAAGAACTGAAAATGATGATTCTATGTCAGGCTCCCTTTATTTGAACTGCACATCAATGAGCATGAACTCATGGCTTTTTTAATGTGTATCCTGTGTTTGTCACTGGGATATGGGAGGTGGAATGTGTTTGCCATTTTTATTTAAAGCAAAGTTCTTTGAACCTGCTTCTCCCTCTGAATATTATTTTACTCCTGTGCAATTGCACTGAATTAACTGAAGCTCCTTCCATTTTACACTAGAGTACCTAGAAGGAGAATCACAGAATAAAAAATGATTCTTCATGCTTGTGTGTTTCTGAGGAAATTACTGAGCAGTGGAAGGGTTAAAAGGGTTTCTTTAATTGGTGTGTTAGGGCTTGTCTACACAGAGAGCTATTGTGGAATAACTTCCACTGTGGACACTGCTTTTAGAGTAAGAATGTTTAGTTTAATTTAATTCACTGTAACATTCATTCAGAATTAAAATGGACTTAATTTAGTTTAGGCCTGGTCTACACTACAGACTATGTTACTCAGGAGTGTGAAAAGTCTACAGTCCTGAGTGACATGGCTATATCAGTGTATCCCCCTCCCTTTTCTCCCTGGGTTAGTTGGGAGCAGGCAACACTCACGTGTGCACGGGTGCCTAAGTTTGATGACAAGGAAATCCTGCGTCTCCCAGTGGTGATGTTGGGATTGTGGGAATTCTCTATCCACTCCTCTGCTGAGTCCCTTTTGCTTTACAGGAAATTAAGCTTGGTGGTGCCTCCACCTCGCTGGATCCTGTACATGCTCAGTGGTGTGCCTTGGGGGCCTCCAGGACTAAATTCATATGGCTAAGAATAATCTGTGGGATGGGTCTCCAAATTTGCTAATTATATGTACAATACATTTGACGTGCTTAAATTGCAGGTAAGAAACCTTTACTTAAAGAAACTTATCATAACAGGATGGAATTGAATATTACTACTAATTTAAATACACAGGGGCAAGTAAATAAATCAGTGAACAGACACAGAATACAGTTTAAAGGAAAGTTATCTAACTGGTGTTTACATGGCCCTTTTACTCCACCTCCAGAGTGCACACTCACCAGAGTTCAGAACTCTGACCCCTTGCTTGCGGGGCGCGTGCTTGGAGGGTTAATGGAGGAGACAAGGCAGCTCTCTGCTGGTCCAGCGTATCCGCTCAGAATCACGCTGAAGATCTACAGTGAGCCCAACCAATGGTCTGTAGTCCTGGCCCTGGTTCAAAGGGACTGCCACACTGCTACCCCTCAGGCTCAGTCAGTCTCTCAGTAGACTCCCTTTCTTTGCAAGCCCTGCTCCAAATTGGAAGAGGCGAGATAGACCTTCACACCCTCACTGAAGATCCAGCTCAGTCAGCTCTAGGCTCAGACCCTGCTTTGGGCTGAGTAGCCACCAATCTCTGAAGCTCCCTGTTCGAGTGAGCCTCCAGCAGCCTCAGGAACCCCAGGAGCAGTCACCAGCAGCTTCCAGATTCAGCCATGTCTCTCTCTCTCCAAATGGAGATCCCCTTGTCCCTCTGTGCTCCCTGACAGGAAGGGTCTCTCTCCCTTTACCAAGAGATCACGGGAGCTGTGGTCTCTCAGGCTATGTCCACACATTGCTTTTAAATTGAAACAATGACCTTTGTTTCGATTTTAAAAAAGTCATGTCCACACAATGTTTCGTTGCTATGAAGTGATGAGCCCCATCATTTCAAAACAATGAACATTACTTGCACCTTAGCTATCACTGATTTTTAGTTTGTGACCAATTTCTCTTTATCAAAAAAAGGCTGAATATTGTATTTCCCCATGATGCATGCAATTGCTCGAATTAGGAAATTGTCGTTTATAATATTGAAAAATTCGGAGACTTTTTTAGTGTTTGCCACCTAGACTGAGACTTCCATGATCAGTAATTTTTTTCGCTACACTTTACAGCAGAGTGGTGCTTAAGGAGGTTCTTAAGGATCCTGTTCCTAGTGTAATTTCATGATCTGAAGTCAACACCAACTAACAACCTATTTTTTGCTTTATCTGTGAGAACATTGATCCTTAAACATTTTAACATCATTTGCTTCCAAGTTGCCAGTGACTCAAAAACAAGTAATGTCATTTTTGTCACTCAGTACCCTTCTCCCTCCCCTTTTGTCCACTCATTCCTTCATAATTAGGCTACAACAATTGATTTTAACATGCCCGCCATGTGAATCATCTCACCTAGCCTCAGTAACATCAACTAGATTGAATTTATGCTCATAAATGATCAATTCCAATTCCTCGTTTCTCAAGCTTGTATCACTGATATATACGGAACTAAAGAATTTTTTTTGTTCATATCCTTTGGTTACTTGATTGCTTTTGTTCCTGGCATCTTGATTTTGTGCTAAATGAAAGCTGATTTCTTCCTTCTTTTCACCTTCTTTGATTATTCAACACCCTCCTGTAACTACTCTAGCCACCTTGTCCCTCAGAAGACTAGTTCTCTTCCTACTGAGATGGTTGCTATTCTAACTGTATAGCTTTCTCATCCTCTAAAAGACAACCCAATGTACTACAAATCTAAAACTCTCTATCTTATACCACTTATCTAACTAACATTTCACTTCTAGAGTATTTCTCCTCCTATCTTCTTTTATTTGCGGAGGGGGTGATACATTCTTAATCAAAGGAAATATGCTTTGTTCAGATTCCTTTTGGAGTTCATCAGAAAAGATAAATCTGTTTACAGAAAACTAAACCTGACTTATACCTCTGCCTCAGCCAACTGATCATTTATTGAAATACAGAAAATTAATTCAGAAGTGGCTTAGGTTTTGTGGATTACATTGTGCAGGAGGTCAGACGAGATGATCTTATTGGTCCCTTCTGACCTTTGAGTCTATGAAATTATTTCATCTATGAAACCTTATTTCAAAATGGTAAAACCTACTAAGAAATTGAAATAGCCATTAGTATTCACTCCTTACTTGGACAAAACTCCTGCTAGTATCAGTGCAAGGTTCTGTCTACAGTTGGAAATTCACATAGATTAAGGTAGGGTGTGAATTTAATGCACAATAGGTATTCCTGAATAACGTCATGGGTAGACATTAACTTTTAGGTATCTGTTTTCATCAAACATCACACTTTTTTGTAGTGTTATTTGCTTTCCTAGATTCAGCCCCTGATTTCCCCCTTGAAACCAAACTTCATAAAGATCCCTCATGCCAATGGAGTGAAACAGGCCTGGTCTTTCATGACTTAAATCCTGGGGTTCTGTGTTCTGCTTTTTCAAAACGAAACCAACCCAGCCAATAAGAAGAAAACTGCTTCTGAAAAGTCAGAGCTGGATTGACTTGTTTGTTCCAGCTTTGTCCTCTGCCTAGAGTCAATCAGTCAAATTAATCACAAAATGACCCTCAGTCATCTTGGAACTTGAGAAATCAAGAACAAAAGACCTCAATCAGATGCTGCCTTAGGAGCCAGGCCCAGAAGGATTAGGGGGCAGCCATAGAATTCAAGGGCTGTTAACTAAAGAAGCTTTTTTTATACAGAAAGCTTAGTGTACCTGGTTTAAATAGTAAGCTGGTTTTTCTTTTCTTTTCTGGTTCCATTTTGCATGGACAAATCCATACAAATGGACAATACCAGATCTACATGTGTGCATGAGAGAGACAGGGAGAAATTTCTGATGACTCATGAGAAGCAATTGTGAAAAGGCCCCATATTGTGAGATATGAAAAGGCCTCAATGCCTACCACTGCCATCCCCAGGGTGGGGGGAATGGGCAAGTGAGGTGACTGCTCCAGGTTCTGCAGGCCCCATGCTGCCCTATGGCTCTACCCTCCCTCCCCCCTTGTCATATGGTGGCAAGCCGAAGGCAAGGGGCAGGGTGGGAGAGCAGACCCCAGTCTCTGGGCCAGCCCACCCCACCCCTGGAGTTGGAGCAGCCAGGGGTGGGACAGGAGTGCAGATCCAGGTCTCTGGGTTGGCCCACCCTGCTCCTCCAGTGCCAGGTGGGGCTAGGGGCCCCCAAAGGCCAACTGGCCCTGAGCCCCTCCCCTTCAGGGATGGCCCTGACTCCTACTGAAAGCAATGGAAGATGAGGGCGTTCAGGGACCAATTTTTAAAAGGATTAATATATCTAAAGAGTCAGGCACCCAATGGGATTTTCTAACTCTTACTGTAGTCACCTTAGTATTTTTGGAAATCCCACTAGGACAACTAGCTGAATTGTTATGTACCAAATACCTTTAAAAATCTGGCCCTTAGCCTCTCACTGGGTGAGCAAAATCAATGACTCTGTAATTGCATCTGTCTATCAGACTATTTGGTTAGGAGCAGTTGAAGCACGGGTCTGATCCTGAGCCCCATTGGTTTGAATGGGAATTGCTTGCCTGACTTGACTGCATAATCAGGCCTTTTGATTGTTTTAGATCTGCGAGAGGGAACTGGTTGCCTTTTTACTTATCTGCTCTACTCACCGGCACCAACATTTAGAAAACAAACAAGCCCCAAAGTCTTATTCATTGTTCATTATATCAGTCGTATTCCTATTGCTGTCCTTCGCTGGTGCCCATATGTTCTGGGGGCGGTGACGGAGGTTAAACTGATTATATTCACTTCAGGGTGAAATTCACCTCTGTGGAGAAAGGCAGCAGGAGATTTATGTACTGCCTAGTCTCATTTAATCAAGTTAAGTCTTGTTCTACCCTCTTGTACAGGGGTGATTTTTCACCTGCCAGAACTTAAATCTGTTTGGGATGGCTTGATCAGCTCCTTGTGATTCACTTTAACCTGGCACAGAAGAGAAACTGATGGCTTCTGATGCAAAAAGACCACATTCTCATAATATAATATTAAAGTAAGGTGATTAAACTATCCATTCTGGGGGAGACATGTACTGCTATGGCCTTGGGAGTGAAAGTGTGTAACCTAGTGTGAAGTTTGGTCTTTAAAGACAGCTTTCAAAAGTTAGAGTTTAACTAATGCCCACTTCAGCTTTTATGTGAGCAGCTGTTTTCCCTGCATAACATGTATCTGAAGGAGAATATGGGGAACTACAAGCACTGTTTGTACTCATATGCGCAATTACCCATTTTGATGGCACAAATCTGGCTTCCTGTTTGATGATTTAGAACATGCTCTTGAGCACAGTCTCTGAGTGCCTGTTGCAGGGAAAACACTTCATAGGCAGCATTTATGTGTACTGCTTGTGAGCCAACTTTTACCATATTATTATTTATTACTATTATTATTTGTACTATGGTAACAACTAACAGACCATCTTGAGGATCAGAATATAGTGCTGCAAGTTGTAAAAGCGGGTAAAATGAAGACAGTCACTTCTCTAGACTATGATCTGTCAGATTAAGAGAAGACATACAAAGCGCCTGAAGCAGATGGACAGGGAGATGGGGGATAGGGAAGAAAAGTAACAGTAAAAACATACTGCATAAATCAGTAGTCTCTGCAGGCCCAGCTTGGCCAATGACTAATGTTAGTGCTTTGCATGCATCTACTTCTGATTATCTGACCCACACAGTAACAACTGCTCTGTATCCCTTGTAATTTATTTTTGCTCAGAAACTTCCTAAGGATTTTTAATGCATGGGATTAGTTTACAAACACAGCCTAAGGTTTAAATCAGATTTAAATGAGTACAGGCTCTATAAGGGCCCTCTGCCCTGGGAAGAATTTCACCTCCAGTGATTTAATTGGAAGCATGTAAGATTAAGTATGGAAGTGGCCTGAGCAGGTTGTCTAGTCCAACTCCCTACTCAAAGCAGGACCAACCCCAACTAAATTATCCCAGCCAGGCCTTTGTCAAGCCAGGCCTTAAAAACCTCTAAGAATGAAGATTCCACCATCTCCCTGCATAATCCAGTGCTTCACCACTCACCTTGAGAAAAAGATTTTCCTAATATCCAGCCTAGACCTCTCTCACTGCAACTTGAGACCATTACTCGTTGTTCTGTTATCTGTCACCACTGAGAACAGCCTAGCTTCATTTTCCCTGGAAACCCCCTCCAGTTAGTTGAAGGCTGGTATCTAATCCCCCTTTACTCTTCTCTTCTGCTGACTAGATAAACCCAATTCCATCAGTCTCTCCTCGTAAATCCACGTCACCGCCCCTCAGATGGAGCCGCATAGGAACTATGCCCTGGAACCCCCCAGAATGCAGCCAGCCAGGACTCTAGCTCTTCAGAATTTGCCATCTTGGGTCTACGCACACCAGTGCGGCCACCCTCTGACTCGAACTCTGGACTGATCCACCAGGACTCCCCCTGTGGATCCCCTTGACTGAGACCCTGGGGAGGAGTTACCCTAGTCCGTGTCCCCAAAAGGGCCATACACCCCCTCCTGCAGTCAAAAGCTATTCATAGCCAGCACAGACTTAAGAAAGGTTTATTAGATCTCAGAATCACAGCCCAGAAAGGCTTTGCTAGCAGTTTAATTAGGAATTACAGCAGTGACCACTGGAGGAGCCTCATCCTTGGGCTCCGCTCCTGGGCGAACCCCCCCATGGGGCACTGGCTCATCCTTCCCGGCAGCCCATTACCCTCCCTCAGAGTCATTCCGTTGCCCTTCCCCAGGCTTTTGACTCCTTCCTGAGCAAGGTGGCCACTCATCTTGATCTCCACCTGCCACAACCTGTTGCAACTGGTTGGGCTAGGGCTTGGAGTCCTGGCTAGGTCTACATCCCTAGGTCTGTGTGGCTGGGGAAGGCCCATCCACCCTCCAGTGTCTCAGAAATGATTATACACCTGGGTCCCATCATCAAAACATCAGTAACATATGACGAAACTGAGGCATACACAGAGCACCCAGAGAAAACTCCAAGCATATCTTGACTGCATCACAGCCCACTAATTATTTACATTGCCTTCTGCTGGACTTTTTCCAATTTGTCCACATCCTTTCTGTGGTAGGGGGCTCAAAATGACACAATACTCCAGATATGGGCTCACTGGTGCTGAAAAGAGGGGAGTAATCACTTCCCTTGATTTGCTGGCAGTGCTCCTACTAATGCAGCCCTGTTAACCTTCCTGGTAACAAGGGCACCCTATTGACTCACATCTAGCTTCTCGTACACTGTAACCCCCACATTCTTTTCTGCAGAACTCCTGCTTAGCCAGTTGGTTCCCAGCCTGTAGCAATGCATGGGTTCTTCTGTTCAAAGTGCAGAACTCTGCATTTGTTGAACCTCATCAGATTTCTTTTGACTCAATCCTCCAATTTGTCTAGGATAGGTCACTCTGTATCCTATCTCTACCCTACAATGTATTTACCATTCCTCCCAGCTTAATGTCATCTGCGAACTTGCTGAGGATATAATTCACTGCATTCTCCAGAGATAATTAATGAAGAAGTTGAACAAAATAGGCCACAGGACTGGGGCATTCTGGGGCACTCTGCTTGAAACCAGCTGCCAACTAGACATTGAGCCATTGATCATTATTCACTGAGCACAATGATCCGGCAAACTTGCTATTCATCTTCTAGTCTGATACGTCTTTAACTTGTAAGGATCCTGTGGAAGACTGTACCAAAAGCTTTACTAAAGTCTAGGTTGCCAAGTTCCAAAGGTGCAGCCATCTTAGTCTAGTTCAGAAAACAAACAAGGAGTCCTGTGGCACTTAAAGACTAATAAATTTATTTATTGCATGAGCTTTTGTGGGAGAAATTCCCACTTTGTCAGATGCTTGAAGATGGGGGGACTTACAGAATGAGAGGAAATAAATACAAGGAAGTGTAAGTCATGGGAACAGGTCACACTGTAACAACAAATCATAGTCTTTGATTCAAACACTGGGGAACAGTAAATAGAGGAAAAGGAGTTCAAATCACCTACTCTAATCAGAGAAAAATCCAAAGTCCTTATTAAGCCCTGAAGCAATGCAACCAAATCTGCAAATAAATTTGATCTCAGCAGCTTCTCTTTGAAGCCTTGATCTGGTACTCATCTGTCTGAGCACTGCAATTGGTAAATCATCAATGAAGTGATCAGGAGGGTTGAAATGCTCACCCACTGGTTTTAGCATGTTGTGATTTCTGATGTCAGATTTGTGCCCATTTATTCTTTTGCACAGAGACTGTCCTGTTTGTCCAATATATAAGGCAGAGGGGAATTTCTGGCACATGACAGCATAAATCACATTGGTGAATGAGCAGGTGAACGACCCTTTAATGGAGTAGCTGGTTTTATTAGGTCCTGTAATAGTGTCTTCTGTGCAGCTATGTGGGCAAAGTTGGCAGTGTGGTTTGTTGCAGGGATGTGCTTGCTTTAATTGTTCTGTTGTTAGGGCTGTAATTGCTGATAAGTATCTGCTTAAGGTTGGGGGGCTGTCTGTAAGCAAAGAGAGGTCTGTCTCCCAAGGCTTGAGAGAGTGACGGATCATCTTGTAGAATAGGCTGTAGATCCCTGAGGATGTGCTGTAGAGGTCTGATTTGGGGGATGTAGGTGATGACAAGCAGCGTTCTGTTGTCTTCTTTCTTGGGAGTCTCCTGTAGGAGTTGACTTCAGGGTACCCACCCGGCTCTGTCAATCTGTTTCTTCATTTAGGCAGGTGGGCTCTGTAATTTTAAGAATGCTTGATAGAAATCCTGAATGTGTCTGCCTGTGTCTGAGAGATCAGAGCAAATGTGGTTATATCTTAGGGCTTGGCTGTAGACAATGGATCATGGGGTGGTTTTTGGATGAAAGCTCAAGGGATGTAGGTAACTATACCAATCAGTATGTTTTTGGTATAGGGTGATGCTTATGTGTCCATCCCTAATTTGTACTGTAGTATCCAGAAAGTGGATCTCCTGTGTGGAGTGTTCCAGGCTAAGTTTAATAGTGGAGTGAAAATTGTTGAAATCTCTGTGGAAATCTTCAAGGGCATCCCAGATGATGAAGGAATATCATCATTGTAGCATTAGTAGAGGAGAGGCGCTTTGGTATGACACTTGAGGAAACATTGTAAGTCATCCACAAAAATGTTTTAAGTGGGAGTGGTCCTGCCTCTGGCAGGGGGTTGGACTAGATGACCTATGAGGTCCCTTCCAACCCTATGATTCTATGATTCTATGTTAGCATATTGTGGGGCCATGCAGGTATCCATAGCAGTGCATGGGCTTGAAGGCATAAATTACCCTCAGATCTGAAATGGTTGTTGTCAAGGCTGTATCCCCACTCTGGCACTCTGAGTGTAGAAGGTGGGGGCCTGCAACAGGCCTTAAAAGCCACTGGCCTTAAAGCCTGGTCTTAAAACTCTCCAAGGCGTCCAATTCCTGGCCTTAGAGTGGTATCGCTGCCACCACCCAAACGCAAAAGAACTCTTGAAAAGCCAGGAAGGTGCACTTGGGAATTCCTTCCTGTGAGGTACTTGCAATCACCTTTATTCCTCCCTTAGGAAGGTGACTGAACTCCAGCTGCAATATGAGCTGGAACTGGAACAGAGTCCCCTTCAGTAGCTGCCTGTGCAGTCTGAGGCACATGCGCACAAACCTCTTGCCCTTCAGGACACAGAACCAGAGCTTACTTAAAAAGTAAAATCTTTAATTAAACAGAAAAGATAAGAAACACAGATAGTTGCTTCTCTGGGATTTAACTTAGGTAGTTACAGGGTAGTGTGTGTGTGTGGTGAGGGGTACATGTGCTCAGCACAGAGAAATCCAAAAACAAACCTAAAAACAAAGAAAATACCCTGACCACGTCTAAGCACACATTCCCTGTTATACCCATGCCTGGTCAGTAACAAACAACTTATCTTTGGTAAGGATGTTGCTGGATTCTTCCTCAGGCCCCTCTGGCCTCCTCCTGATCCTCCCAGGAGCTCTGCTGCATCCAGACAGGAACAGGCAAGGCTGCAGCTCCAATTCAAAAACCTGTTCATCGTTCCTATTGGCTGTCTTGGGACTCACTGACCACATTGTTAACCCCTTCCTCCCCAAAGGTTACTACAGTTGTGTGTGAGTACAAAGTCACAAAGTTCAGCCATGAGGTGTGCTGTGGCATCATTTGGGATGGTTCTTCTAATAGCTTGTAATCTATCTTCGTGTGGGATTTGGTGTAAAGAGCTTCTACATCCATAGTGGCCAGGATGATGTCTTCTGCAAGCTCACCAATGGATCGGATTTTTCTCAGGAAGTCCATGGTGTCTCGAAGATAGCTAGGAGTGATGAAAGCATAGGGTCTAAGGAGGAGTCCACATAGCCAGATAAGCCTGCTGTAAGAGTGCCAATGCCTGAGATGATGTGGTGTTTGAGGTTTCCTTTTTTATGGATTTTAGGTAGTAGATAGAATTTCCCAGGCTTGGTTCCTGTTGGTTTGTCTGGCTTTATTTGTTCTTGTGCTGCCTCGGGTGGTTTCTTGAGTAGGTGGTGTAGTTCCTTTTGCTATTTGTTAGTGGGGTCAAAGAAACGTGGTTTGTAGAACATTGTGTTGGAGAGTTGTTTATAAGCCTCCTGATCATAATCCGATTTATTCCTGATGACGACAGCACCTCCTTTGTCAGCCTCCTTAATAACAACGTCAGAGTTGTTTTTTGAGGCTTTGGATGGCATTGTGTTCTACAAGGCTGAGGCTATGGTGTAAGGGATGTTGTTTGTCCACAGTTTCAGCCTTTGCACAGTGGCAGAAACAATCAGTGTTAAAGTCTAGTCTGCTGCAGGGCCGGTTCTACGATAGAGGTGACCTAAGTGGTCGCCTAGGGCACCAAGTGCTAGGGGGCGTCACACTGCTGCGCACAGGCATGTAGCCCAGGGTGCAGGAAGACGGGAAGCTGTTTCAGCTGGCTGCGCTCCCAGTTTCAGAAAAGGTAAGTGCTGGGGGGGTAGAGACAGGCTTGGGGGGACTGGGGGGGGGGCAGGGGCCCCTCTGATGGCCCGCTGCTCGGCCTGACCTAGCCCACCAGCTGGCCTGCACATGGTCAGCACCTTCCCAGTCTGCCACACCCCGTGCCCCTCAGTCAGCCTGGGGGGGGTGGCCTAGGAGGAGTGAGAGGGAGGGCCCACCACCCTCTGAGCCCACCACCTGGAGTGCGCGGCCCAAGCCATTGCTCAGGGGATGGAGAGGCACCGAAATCACAGGCGACTAGGGCACCAAAATACCTTGGGCAATCCCTGGTCTGTTGTTCTGACCGTCAGAAGGAGTCCACGAAGAATATTTCTTCTTGCGGTGTTGGGAGGAAGGTATCTCTAGGTCACTGCATAGATCATTGGTGTGGTGTAAATATTCCTTGATTCCAAAGTTGCAAAAATAGTCCTCCATGTCACTGGAGAATATTATTTTATGTGTGGGGGTTGTGGGGCAGAAGGCAAGTTGTCGAGATAGCACAGATTCCTCTGCTGGATTAAGCATGTAACATGAAAGATTAACAATGTTGTTGGGTGGGTGGAAGGTGTCACTCTTGTTGTCCTTTGTGGTGCATAGTAGTTTAAACTGTTTGGGGTTTTTCTTCTTCTGTAGGAAAGCAAAGTGTGTGTTGTAGATGGATTTTCTTTTTTTTTTGTGAAGTCCACCTGTGTGGAGGAATGTGTTGTAGGCTGGGTTTGAATGAGAGATTCCAGTGTTGAGAGCTCATTTTTAATTTAATTTTCTCTCATTAATTAATTTGATTAATTAATTAAATTTAATTTTCTCTCATCACAACAGGTGATTTGACCTCATCTTCCTCTGTATGCTGTTCCCCAGTGTTTGAATCTTAATGACTTTGATTTGCTGTTATAGTGTGACCTGTTCCCATGACTTACACTTCCCTGCATTTATTTTGCTCCCATTCTGCGAGTTACCCAATCTTCAAAGTGTCTGATGAAGTGAGATTTTCTCCCCCAAAAGCTCATGCAATAAATAAATGTGTTAGTCTTTAAGCACCACAGGACTCCTTGTTTTACTGAAATCAAGGTATATCGTATCCACCACTTTCTTCACATTCACTGAGCCAGTCACATCACCATAGAGGGCAATCAGGTTGATCAGGTCGAATGACCTACCTGTGGTGGATCCATGCTGACTGTTCCTGATCACCTTCCTCACTTTGGAGTGTTTCACAATGGGTCCCTTGAGAACCTGCTCCATGATTTTTCCAGGCACTGAAGTAAGGCTGAATGCTCTGTAGTTTCTCAGATTTTCCTTCTTCCCTTTTTTCAAAAATGGGGGCTATATTTGCCTTTTTTCAGTCATCTGGGATGGCCCCGATTATCAGGAGTTTTCAGAGATAAAGGCCAATGGCTCTGCAATCACATCAGCCTGTTCTCTCAGCAGCCTTGGATGCATTGCATCTGGTTCCATCGACCTGTGGATGTCCAGCTTTTCTAAATTGTCCTGATTTCAAGGGGGAAGCTAGGGAAATTTACCCTTTCACCTAAATGATTTGTTACCTTGTTTTAATGGTATAACTTTCTGAGGCAGGCAGCGTCGTCCTCCCCATCTTGCATTTTGGTGTGGTTGTATTCTTGCTTGCTAAAAACAGCTTGGCATTATGTGCCTCATTTTGAGTTTTGAAACCATTGTGTGGCTTCCTGCTCAGTTCTCTTCCGCTAAAACTTCCACAAATTAATCTTTGCTTGCAGAAGACACTCATGAATACTCTTCTCTATTTTGCAGGTAATCTGTTCTGTGAATACCATATGTACTCACCTACAAGCTGATCTGCGTATAAATTGACCCTCGGCTATTAAGGCCAGAAATCTGAAAAAACTCATGACCCACTTATAAGCTGAGGTCCCCGCATTGCCCCAACAACCTCCCTAACCCCCCCACCATGCCGCCAGCTTCCCTGGAGTCCCTGACCTCCCTCCCCCCCCTGCTGCCAGCTTCCCATGCTGCCCACCCCCTCTCTAATTCCCCCACCATGCCATCTGCTTCCCTGGAGTCCTGACCCCTTCTCTAACCCTCCCACCATGCCGCCAGCTTCCCCAGAGTTCTCAACCCCCTCCCTAACCCCCAAGGTCAAGGACCCCATACCTAGTCACTTTGGAGCCCACACCACATGCTGAGGCTCTCTGTGTGAGCATGCTCAGGAGGGGAGGTTTCAGAACTCCTCACCTGGGCTGGGGCTGCTCCCTGCCACAGCATTCTGCTGGATTTTTTCTATTTCTGGCACACTTCGGCTCTTGACCTGTGCATAAGATGAGCCCCTTTTTCAAAGGGAATTTCAAGGCAGAAAATTTTCAAGTTTATGCACGAGTATATATAGTAAGACAAACAAGGAGTCTAGTGGAGAAGTACAGATGAATGGAAGGAAAATAAACAGAATTTGAGAGAGCAGTTAAAGATCTTTTTTCCGTTTCTCTCTCTGTCGGTGGGGGGAAGGTGGTGTTAATGGGGCTGGACAAAACCCAGTGCTCTTTGACTGTGAACACTTTGCTGTCCTAATCAGTGTCAGCATCTCTCTAATTTAATTAGAAAGTAGCAAGGAAATTCAGAGTTAGACTCACACTCTGTTCTCATCTCACCCCAGTTTACTTAAGCATCCCACAGGTTTCTAGCAGCAGGTAGTTTTATGTAAGATAAATAGTGGTGTTTAGGTCCAAGGGGTAAAGTTCACCCTATGCAGAGCCCCTTCAACCGCACTAATTCCTTAAATTATATTTTGAGGGAGACTGAGCGGTCCATAGGCAATACGACAACCCTCTGTTTAGTGGTGATTTATAATCTAAAGGATGTGTTGAGGACAGGGTGCCAGCCCTCACTCACACTTTTGTTAGTTCAGGGCCATAAGTAGGGCAGGGCGGGTGGGGCTTTGCCCCAGATGCACCAGAGCAGCTCAATAGAGCCACTCCATTAAAGGGCATGTTTCACAATGCTGGCCCCAACTGCCGCTAATTGCAAGGGGTGTGTTCGGATTGGAACGTGCCCCAGGTGCTGAAACAGAGCATTACAGCTCTGCTCCTGGAAACTAGCAGGCAGATGCTACGCTCTGCACACCGGTGTAAATTCAGAATAAATCTATCCCTGCCACTGGATTTATATCCACTCAACTGAGAGCAAAGACTAGCCCCAGCCTTTGTGTTTGTGTGTGTCTAAGTGAGGGAAAGCCATTGATGTCTTAGTGGAAAAAAACAGCACCAGAAACTAGGCCTCCTCCCTCCCACAAATAAGAACACATTATAAATAAGGCACAACATGAACAGCAAGGTGAAAAAAAGAAAAACTCAGCCCAGCAACTTCCTTCTCCTCCCATTCCATGGATTATTTTAAGCCTTGCCCTATCCAGATTAGGCAGCCCAAAATAGAAACCAATGGTGCTTGCTTTTCTTCAGCGTACACTTGGAGGCAGCAAGGTACAGAAAGCAAGGCAGTTGCACAGAAAACTGAAAGGAGGCGGAGCGGTTGCTGTGATGGTCTCTAAGAACTGCTCAGTGTGGCGGAGAGACATGCGGATGGATGTTACCAACTTCCCAAGGGGCAGCCGTCATAGCCTGCTTCAGTAAACACCAGCCAGGAGTCCTGCGGCACTTCAAAACTAGCAAATTGCTTTATTGCATGAGCTTGAGCGGCAGAAAATCCCACTTCGCTAAAGGCTTTGAAGATGGATGTGACCGAGACGATGGAGCTGCGCTCAACTAGATGGGGTGCTTGTGCTGCCGCCCACAATTTAAATGAATGGGATTTGGGTTTTTTTAAGAAGGAGCGAGCGGCAAAGGGCTCGATGCTACGCAAGCACGTAGCAAATGCGCCTCACCCAAGGAGCAGTGCTGGGGTGACAGGTCTGCATCCCAAACCGTTCACTGCAAGCTGGGCATGCTTGCAAACGCAGACCCCTGCAGCCGTGAGCAGACAGCCCAGCCGCTGTGCAAGCCGGAGCGCGCGGCCGCGGAACACGCATCCGCAGCAAGCAGCCCCGTGCGCCGCTGACGTCACAATCGCGAAGCCCAGCGGCAGCCAATAGGCGCTCGCCAGCCGCTCCCCGAGCGGCGGCTCGCCACGGGCTGGAAGCACGAAACCATTCATGATTTGGGTGACGTCACCGCCGCGAGGGGGCGGGCGCTCGGGCCAAGCCACGCCCCTTCCCCTATAAAAGCGCCCGTCCAGGCGGCGGCGGGGCAGTTCTAGGGCTGCAGCTGCAGGGAGCGCGTGAAAAGCGGGTCGCGTCTGCGCTGCTCTGGGCAAGCCAGCTGCCGTCGGCTAGGCGCCGCCTGCTTTTGCCAGCCCGAGGACGCTTGTTGGCAGCCGTGCGGAGGACTTCATGTCTGTATTTTTCCCCATTCACTGGTGAGTGAGTGCATGGGGGGCGCCCGTCTTCCCCGCAGTGGCTTTGCAGGCAGAAGCCCCGGTCAAGGTTGCAAGAGGCGGGAGGGAAACAAAGGAAGCGAGGCGCTTGCGGGCTGCAGGTCTGCGAGCGCCGTGCCGAGCTGTTCTCCAGCCAGGAGACGGAGGGGCTGCAGGCTGCTTGCGATGTGCAGGGCGGTCTTTGCAACCCAGCCCGCCCTGCGGTGCCTCCGTGCGAGCCGCTCGCCCTTTGCAGCCCCTGGCAGAGGCCATCCGGTAAAGCGGCCCAATCCCGGAGTCACTCCTGGATTGGCCGGCGCGGTGCTCCGGATTGGCACCTGAGCCGGTTCCGCCCGCTGCGAGGCGAGCCCACCTGGGCGCCGACAGCGAGCTCGCCCCAATTCGGAGTGACACCCGGAGTAGCCACACGGCTATCTGTGTGGGCGCTTCAGGCCTTTTTACACACCGCTTCGGGTAGCCACGGGGTGGATCAATTTGAGGCTGAATCCGCTCCTTGGAGCTGCTTTTGCCTTGCTAGCTCATCTCCCGTTGGGCTGAAATCAGCTCCGGCTGTAATACTGACACGTGTGGTGCATCTCTGACCTTTCCCAATTAAGCCCCCCTTGCTTAATATCTTTACCGTTTCTTTGCGGCGCTGTAAAAGGATAAGCAGATTTCCTCTGCTTTAATGCCTTGGCTGAGAGGTGAGCATCTGACTCGCGTTCACCCTCGCTGCTGCTCACTTCCTTTTGATTTCCTCAATGGAAACGCTCTCCCACAGGTTGCATTGGGGAGCTGGTTGTAGACAAATGCATGTTTGTAGAACTCCTCCTTTATATGGCGTTAAAAAAGCCTGGAGCTATGTGACTTTGCCCAAAGCCTTATTCTTACTAATCCTGTGCTGACCTGCTCTATCTTTCTAACCCTCCTAGAGTTGAAAATAGAGCTCCAGCTCATCAAACAAATAGCTGGGTGCGACTTCTCTCACTTATCAGGACCAGTATGTTGCAGCAGAGGAGAGCCAGTATGCAAACAATTCTTATCTTGGGCTCCAAAGATAGCATAAAACTGCAGAGCACTTGCGGAGATCTCCCATCATAAGTTCTTTATGTGCCTCGGATGAAAGCTTGAAGGCACTGCTGTGCATTTTTTTCAGATCTCCACTACCTGTGATAGGTGCTGTGACTGCCACCTACTGTGATGCAGCTTCATCAGTGTTGTAGCAGTTGAGTGGGATTATATGACATAGTGGTTAATGTGCATGAGCCTCAAGGCTACAGTTTCCACTGCTGCTATTTAAGAGCTGGTGCATTATATGGGCTGCTGCTGTAAATAAAACCTGTCTGTACCTTGTGCTCTGGGATGCTTCTGAATGCCCTTCTTGTGCTGGCTCCTGTATATTAAGCTGGAGTGGCATTGGGGGGGCAGCGTGAACTCTTCTGAAGAGGCTTCATAGAAGCAAGGTGCAACAGATGGCCTGTGTTTTGGTGACAAATGTGAGCTGACTTGTGTGCCAATACAAAGTGTTGTGGTTATAAATAGGCTTAAGTAATAGCACAACACAAAATAGAGGAACTACAGGCTGTGAAAATCAACTTCACTTTCTCAAATTGTTGAACTGGAAAAGTCATTGTGACTGCAAAGGCAGATGTGGAGTTGGTATATTTCTTTCTTAACTGGTATGGAAATCCCTGAGGTAGCAAAAGTTAGGAGCTAAATACTTGTTAGCCTTCAGCTTAGACACACCAAGCAATAGTGCTGACTTACTGTTGCTTCTTGCTGCTTTTCAGGGGAGAGTTGGAGGATGCAGAGTCAAATTCTAATTGCATTGTGAAATCTTGCTCAAAAGGTCCTACAGACCATTACATGAGCTCATGAACCTAGAAAGTGAATTGTTAGTAAATAACTAAGGCCCTTACAAAGAAGGGTTCTAAGGAAGAGCAGAAATAGGATTTAGTGGGTTACCTATTAGGTTTTTATACCTGTAACTAGTTCTGCAAGTGTCTAAAGCTTTAGTTTTTAGACAGGACATAATGTTCAAGGACAGCTGAGAAAGTTCTCTTCCCTCTTTTCCAGCCCTGATTATCTGAGATCAGCTGATATGACTGAGGTGATGATGAGTACTACATCAATGGATGAAATGGGGTTAAGCCCCCGCAAGGATGGCCTATCCTATCAGGTAAGCATGCCATTGACTGGCCAGCATTGTTGGCTGGTTAGTCAACTATGGAACAGTCTTGACTGCAAATTTGTAGTTTAAAGCACTTCATCATGATCTGAACTAGTAGGTCTTGCTGTAATGAGAATGTCAGACTGGAATGTTTGCTTGGCAGGAGCAATGTGTCTAAACTTCATTCTTAATATCAGGCTATTAACCATGTACCTTTTTGTTTATATAAAGCTGATCACACAGCATTCTTGGGGGTGGAGAGTCTACCAAGGAGAAGTTTCCTAATCAGGAATTTTGGTTTGTCCTGCTAGAACTAGCTAACTCTGGCATTTCTTTTGACAAAGTTGCAGCTTGGCACACAAGCAGCCTGCATAGAGCAGATGGGGGTTATATGGCACTTTAAATAGCCTAATCTGCTTGATATAAACAAAAGTTGTCTTAAACTCCCAGTGACTCACTGTATGTGGCAGTCCTCTCCCCACCCAAAAAACAAACCCCAACCTCTTAGATCTTAATGGTGTAACACCTGGTGTCTCAAACCTTTGGCAGGGGGCTGTAACTTGAAATGACTGATTAGGGAAAACTGGATGTTTTCCATCAGCAATGCAAGCTATCTGTTTATTTCTCAAATTGAGACAAGATGAAGAGAACTAAAGCTCTCTCTAAAACCCCTATATGATAAACTTTAATATAAAATAGTTTTAAAAACTGTCAAAGAAAATCCCAAATGCTGAAACAGGATGTTTACAAACACTAAAGCAGACCTTTATTAAAACAAGTGATTTTTTGCAAAACATTGCTTCAGCTGAAGTAACATCTTCAGATGAAAAACTGTTTTGACACAACTTTCACCTAACTGACTTGCTCAGATGTGGGCCATTAAACAATACTGATGCTGTAGGGAGCTCTTGTATGTCTTTGTCAGCCTAGTGTCAAAGCCAACATTTTGACTTGTCTATTTTCTAAATCACCTGATGTGCTCAGAGAACAAGCATTTTTTGAAGCTTACTGTCCAGTCCTCCCAAATGGAGACTTGCTCACATGGCAAACTTGTTTGTGCATGCAAATGACTTATCTGTGCCTGTCTGCATAACAAGGCAGTTGTAACTTCCTGTTTTCAGATGCCATTACAGCAACTCCATGTGCAAACAATAAATGTGCATGCAGATGCATCTAACTCTAGAGAAGGGTCTTAAATGTGCAGTACTAGCCTATGAGACTGCATCAGCATTAGAGCCAACCTCACTCTGGTCATGCCATTGACATCTGTAGTAAACCAGCTCTCTGAATAGGGAAATGTGGCATATTTTGGGGGGGGACCTGAATCCACATGCTCTGTACAGTTTAAATGTTACTATATGAAATAGCTGGTTGAGTGTGTGGTTCTAAAGGCCATTAGTGATTCATGAGTGCCTGGAACTCTTGTAGAGTGGACACTTCAAGATGAATCCTCAAAATACTTCATCAGAATAGCAAGCAACCAGTGACTTAAAGTGGTGTTAATAGTCCACCACGCTAAATAAAACATAATCCAGTCAGGCCAGCAACTTTTCTCCCTTCTTTCTAGCTAAACAGATCTGGAGGTTTAAGAGAACTAGTCAGAATCTGGCTACCCTGTTTGTCCTAACCATATTGCTTGAGCTGGTGTGGGGCTTTGTCCAATTTCTTCCTCCAGCTAATGATACAAGGGCCAGGTCTACACAATGCAGTTGCTTTGGAATAATTGTTGCGGAGGGGTGTGAAAGCCACAGACGGCATTCCTGTAGGCTTAATGCCTTCCACAGAGGTTCCACTGTGGCACGGCTGAGCTGCTGTAAATTTCTAGTATAGATCTGCTCTAGGTCCATGGGACCATAAAATGGGTGGACAGACTGAATGCAGTGATCTAGTTGCTGAGAAATCACTAACATTTGCAAGATACATTTAACACTAAGCACTGTAAATAACTGTCTGCAAAGTGTTATTGGTTCTCAGCTTTTCTCTGTAGTCTGGTCCTCTTCAATGCCTGCAAGCTTTTTATTACCACATATTACTTGCTTTGCCCAAATGAGTCACATTGGTTGTAAGAAGCTGCCTTCTCCCTTTGTGGGCACACAAATGTCCATTGGATGACCAGGTTGAGTGATAAGTAGAGCCCTGCACAGATATGAATGTGTGGATCTGTATCTGACCTGCATCTCCAAGAAATGGTCCACAGATGTCCATGTTGTAGCCATGGATGCAGCTATAATGCAGATACCTGCATATTTGCAGGGCTCTAGTGATAAGTGGGTGGTCTCATTTGAGTAGGAACTAGCTATGTGCTACTAAACTCCAGAAGCAAATCATGAAATGAACAGAGGATGAATGTGTTTACTTGTAAATCATGGTACAAAGAGCAATGAAGGTCTAAATTGTTGTCAGTGCACTAATGCATTGGTGTGGGAACTATTTTGTACTAAATATGAAGGGTGATTAAAATGTTTAGTACAGTTTTTAAAGTTTCATTCTTAGCATTTGACTTTTAGAGAAACATCACAGGATGCAGACAGCACCACTAGCTACCTGTCTTGTGACTGGCACTACTAGCATACCTCACCTGCTCATGAAGTTTTCTTCCCTACATGGGGAAACTGTACGCTAGTCTGAGTGCCTGAACTTCCCATTTTATAATGGGACCAGGCTAATGAAGCATGAATGCACCTGCAATACAAGCCATGTCATTCTAAGCTACGAAATCTTTCTCTACCAATCCTGCAGAGTGGAATGGCAGTAAGAGCCACAGCACTTGGAACTGAGAGGCATGGACTTTTAAATTGGAACTGGAGCTATATTGGCTTAGTATTTTCTTGAATGGTGGATAGGGACAGGCAGTTCCTTGATATGACTCTCCTGTACTTTGTTTTGGACTGTCAAGATGAGCTTGACCTGGAGCTTTGAAATCTGCCCATCCTGGATCCCCAGTTCCCTGATTATCCAAACTGGTCCCCAGAGATTTAGTACTTAGTTGGCTCCTTATCTTAGAAGGACCACCTTCTGAAGAAGGGTCTCCCTAACTGTCTCTGGACTAACTTACCAGATTTTCATGCTCTCAAATCTGATGTAATATAGCTGGGTAGCCAGCCCTGTTTTGGTATGCTTTCTTGATCATTTGAAAACAGGCTGGATAGCCAGCTATAAAAGGTACTGTGCTAAGAGAATGTAAACAGTTCAGCAGAACTTTGCATGAAAGAGTAACCAGTGATTTCTAGACTCAAGGATTCATGCCTTCATCTCCATCAGCTGTTGTGCTTGGAAAATTTAACACTCTTCTGTGCTCCTGGTGATAGAATATTGATTGTCTAGATGTGCAACTGAACTTTTTATACCTCAAATCAATGCAAGTCAGGAAAAATGAACTCAAGGTAAGTTCATGCTTAAGGTAGCAGTGTAAAGGTTGAGGTCAGTGTACTTTTGCAGGAGTCCATACCTACTTTGCATAAGCAGTGGCTGCATTGTGCTCAGTGGTAGAAATGCTTAATCTATATCCAGCTTCACAAAAACAGCAGCCAGTTTAGAGGACTGCAATAGAAGCAAGAAGTGGTGAAAGAGCATGAACATTGCACAGTACAAATGCATCCCAAGGAAAACCTGGACAAAATATATCTAGAAAACTGAAGTCAGACTAGGGTCTTGTGACTGCAGCAAAGCTATTTCTGGCACTCTGGCTGTCCCATAATTCCTATAGGAATACTAACACAGTAACTCATTCAGCTGTAACTGATGGAGCAAGATTACCCTCCTACAGAGACAGATGTGCACATGAAGGGTTTCATTCATTTTAGTCTAGCTCAGCTGTCTAAAGAGAGAGGATGTTCAAAACACTGCCATTGTATGGTGATCCTCATTCTTTCCCATCACCAAAGAGATGCTATTGTCTAAGGCCCAGCTATCTCTTTGCTGGCACATCTTTGTCAGTCCACAGCAGCACAAGTGATGTGGCTGAAAAGGGTCATTAACTGAATGTCAGGTGCAGGTCAAGGCCCTATTTCCTCTTCCATTGCAAGAATGGTAGCTGGGATTGAGCCATATGAAAACACTTTAATTGCCTGAGGCAGCTGTAATGAGCAAGCAGTACATGCCAAACAGTGAGCTATAAGTTCCACTTCTGTAGACTTGCTGCCTGGCCCAGGTGACTTCTTATTTCTAAATGGCATAGGCATGCAATGATGCCAAGTTCTAAAGGGATAGCCCTGTTAGCCTACTCCAGAAAAACAAGGAGTCTGGTGCTCTAAAGACTGATAATTTATCACATGAGCTTTTGTGGGAGAATCCCACCTCATGCATGCAATGGTGGAGCTGGCTTAGTCTCACCACCCTTAATTTGGTGGTCAGGGGAAGCTTGCACCCCTTGAAGTCATGATGCAGTCAAGCAGGATCATAGCACTGAGCAGTGATGTGATCAGTCTGCCATGCCTTTTGCTTAGATGGCCAACCATAACCACCACCCACATGGCAGAAACTTGGATGTCTTCCTCTAACTTGGGCTTTACACAGTGTTGTGGACCTATAGAAGGTAACATCTGTATTTGAGAGGAACAAAGTTATTTTCACTAGGAATCCCATATTGGGAGTGACTTGTGAACCTATAACAACTCCACAACCTCAGTTCAGCACTACTGAAATAGAAGTGCAATGATTCAGGCACAAGATGTTCTAACCAATGGACAGATGCCAACCTGAGGCCTAATGGGGAACACAGAGCTGCCTTAGTCACCTATCTTGTAAGATGCCTTAACTTTAAGGGGGCCATGTCTGTACTGTAGTGGTCCTGTGTTAGAACTGATATCTGCCCTAATACCTTCCTGAATAACCCATAAAGTGATTCTGCTGTACAATGTGAAAGCCTAGATGAAATAACCTCATCTGTTACTCCAGTCCAGCTGGGCTCAGTAATGAAGGGACTCAGGTGCTGACATGTCTCTTAGAGCAGGCTGAACACTTAATGTAATAAAAAGCAGAGATGAGATTAATAGAACTCCAGTCAGTTACAAATTAAGGAACAGCCTTACCCTGAAACACAGGGTGATGAAGGAAGCATCTAATTGCAAGACATCCAGGCAGAACTTCTTGTTCTTCCTTCTGACTTTTTTGCAAGGGAAGATATCCTACTAGAAGCCTTGTAAGCAAACACAATTTTCCTGAACACTTTTCATCAGCAATAATGCTTGTCTGCTCTGTCATGAGTGGCTATAATGGTAACTGGTGCCTTGATTTTGGTTTCTATAGATGTGCCCATCTAGAGAGAGATAATAAAATGTGAACTTCAATTTTGCTGCTTGAAAAGGGGTTCAGTGCCCTGCTTCCAGGTGTAGGGGGAGGGATTGACTACCCTTCACAGCCCTCAATTCAGGTCTGAAATTTTTAGAATATGTACTTCAAGGACATTCAGCTTCTAGTATCATGAGTAGTCTCTGCTGTGTCTAGACACCCACATCATGGGCATTAGACTAGAAGCACCTGTGAATTTCACTAGCCTATGGGTTCTCTACTGGTATAGTAGTAATACAAACTAGCCACTTGGCTACATACTGAAGTGCCAATGTTAGACTAAGCATCTCCTAGAACTCATGACCAGGTGTACAATGAGGTAGGTGAATAGACATGTAGGGCTCTCCCCAAAGCAGCAACTAGCTTGATGTGAGAGCATCACTAGGGTCTGGAGCAGGGGTGGGTGACTTTTCACAGGTGGGTCACTCTCCAAACTTGTGTCATCACAGGCTGGACACTTCTAATATCATTCCAGGATGAATGACCACCTCACTTCAGACAACTCCACTGGGCACTGCAGGAGGGCAGCTGTCAGGGTACCCATGGTCTGTGGGAAGAAAGGGTAGAACCAAAAGTGGCGGCTGTGCACCATCCAGAGCACCCTGAGGCCAGTCCCCAGGAAGGAAGTGTACAGTCACAATAGAGGAGCAGTTGCTATTCAACCAGCCCCCTAGGAGAAGGGTGGAGCTGGGAGGGAGAGGGAAGAGTGGCCACGGTGCTCTGACTGTGGCACTGCAGAGCAGCTACTGGCAGGGGCAAGTGGCTGTAGCTGCCACACTGACCATTGCAGTTGGCAGGCCAGAAGAAAGGTGCTCACAGGACATATCTGGCCCACAGGCTGTAGTTTGCCCACTTCTGGTCAGGAGGGAACTGTTCTCTTATCAGTGTACTTGTACTTCTAATTTTCATGGTGTCTCGAAGAAAAGACACAGGGCTGAAGTCTAAATCTTGTTGCACCTGTCAATCTGAAGCAACTCTAAGGTCAATGGCTGCCCTGGGTTTACACCAGTATAACTTGGACTGTAGTCTGTCGTCTTGTATTCAGCATTGTGATCCTTTCAAGTCTCCTGTACTCACCTAAAAGTAGGTTGCTCATGGTGCTGTGGCCTTATCTTGTACTGACAATTAGCCCATCATGTACAATTAACTATTCTGTATCTCACTGTCTAGTGGTATCTGGTTCCATTATTAGCATTTCTCTGCTTTTTGCAGTCCTCCAGTTACATATGGCAAAGCTCCTGTGCTCTAGGGTGCTGAGAATTCAAGCACTGTCAACTTTTCCAAGAGCATAAATATTTTCCACTTGTTGTGCCAAGATCTCAGTGGAGTTGTACATGGGTAACCTTCCTTGTGTTTGGGGCTCCAGTTTCTGGTATTATATTAATTCACTTCACAGGCACAAGGTGGGAACTCTGATTTGTATGTACCTGAGCTGGAGCTGAGTCTACTGCAGAGCAGAATGGAATTGCCAAAGCACTTCTGAACAAGGCTTGTCAACTTCCTTTTTCAAATCCAGATGAAGTATCCCTCATGAAATAGTTTAGGAAGCAAAGATATTACTTGCCATCAGCAGCCTACAAAAATGTCTCTCAGCTCTTCGTGTAAAGCTTGGAAACAAAGGCCTGTCTCTAAAGTGGTGGTTCCACAACTATGGTTTTTCTATAACTGCATATTCAAAGTTGTATGCTGTCACTGGGAGGTGATGGAGGAAGTTAGCCCTTTGCAATGTATCTTCTGTAGCATTTTTGGCTGGTGAAAGGAGACAAAAGTTCCTGTTCATCACTGATGGCTCTTTAATGCCAAGATTCTAGTGAAGCATGTAGTTGCAGTGTGAGCGGACAAAACTGGCTTACAGCTAGGCACCACTAACTTTACTTTTGGTCACTAGAGTGCTCCTCCATTACATTTCTGCAATGGAGCCAGGCAACAGGCTTCTAAAACTGGTCACCATGGTGACCAGAAACAGATTTTTTTCAAAGGCCTGAATTATAAGCATTATCTATGCTGCACAAGTACTCACATTGCATTCCAGTGCAACATGTTGAATGCCAGGTGCTCAATGTAACTCCTGTAATGGGTTATGTAGGTGCAGATTTCCAATTTGTTCCCAAGTCCTGCTCTGGAGGGGATGGTCTTCTGCCTCTGCAGTGTATTTCAGATCACCTAGAGCAGTAGTTCTCAGTTTTGGGGTGGACCCAGTTGAAAAAATCATCTATGCCCATGACCCACCAATTACATCTTTGAGCAGTGCATTCCAGTCTTTGGCAGTGGCAGTTGGGGATTTCATGACCTGCTACATGAGGGTCTGAGATCCAGTACTTTCTCCTGACTAGTGGTTTGAAAACCAGTGAAGAGAAATCAGGCTGAGTAGGCTGACTAAATGAGTCTTATTTTGGGCAGGCTAGGAATTTGGAATGGGGTGATTTGCCTAAGCTGGTCCCTGAATGTAAATGGATGTCTCATGATGACAAACCTTCCCACAGTAAGGCCAACATGCAAGGCTATCTGTCATGAAGCCAGGTTTCCTGGCACATATACTTTTTCCATTGACTGTCCACACCCTTTTAGAGTATTGCAACATCTCATTTTGTGCTGGCTCTATGATTAAAAAGCATGACTTGGTGGAAAAAGCTTGACCTCATTGTGTTCAACATCTTGTGCAGCTGTTCAAGATAAGATTCTGCTAGTAAAAAAATAAAGCTGAACGCTTCATTTGAGAATGTTTGTTTGAGTCTTTTCCTCTGTAGCTTGTGAGAAAGCAAATCTAACAGTCTGTCAAACCTCTTCATTTAACCTAATGCATCTCAAATTATAGCAGCCAAAGGTTAACTTTATTATACTGCTGTTTTCCTATACCATAGGTTATTTTTGTAGCATTATAAGCATGTATAACTTTTTTCCATTGCAGCCTTGTAAACTGTAGTATTCATGTTCTTTGTATTCCAAATCTGAGGCTTTAATAATGAAAGTTCAGTTCTGGCTACAGCTGTTAAGCTAGGGCCAGTGTCTGGGGTTGGCCTTGCTGGAGCTACTAAATTAAATAAGGCCCAATTTCTGTAAGTCTTGCTTGGGGAACAAGTAATAGCAAATAGCACAGCCTTCACAGGCCTCATCTATGCTATGCTCTTAATTCCCTAATGGTGCAATTGAAGGATGTGGCTCAGATGCCCTGAAGCTGTCAGGGAGGGATGGATGTAGACATCTCTACCTTGTTTCCTGCCATGAGCCCAGGCTGCCTATTGGTGGTCTTTTTTGTTTCAGGCTTATTCCTGATTTGGGACTCTGGCAGCCATGCCAAGGCTTTCTGCAATGTCTTCTCCCAAAGATAGTCTTCTGCTTCCTCCCTTCTTTAGTAGCCATGTAACTTGTTTAACAGGTGTTACTCAACTAGTCCCAAAAAGCCTTCCATTATCTGAAGGAAACATTACCACTAAATCCAGTGAAAGCATGAGACTATTAAAAAAAAACAAACAAAAAAAAAAAAACCCACACCCTATGCTTTAGCCATGTGCTGTTACTAATTCTCAGCTCAAAGGAAACTGATCTGTCGAGTGGGTTAACTGATTGGGTATATCTCGAATACCTCCATTGAAGAGCTTAGGCTAAATTTTCCAAGGGTGTATTGGGTTTAGGTACATGCCCCAGGATTGGAAGGATCCTCTTGAATATCACTTAAGTCCTATGCTATTGGCAGCAACACTAACATAGGCCCTCTTATAAATTCCTCAAGCTCCACCTTTAAAACTAAGTTGCAGTCTATTACTTCTATGGGAAGGCAGTTCTCAAACTTGTGTGAAACATCTAGGATCTCTGAATTGTCTGCCACTACATTGGGCACTGGAAGGCCTCAGCACCTATAAAAATCAGGCTTTGGCTCTCAGAAGATGTGCTCCTAACTGTAGGTATTCCCCTTCATATGAGGGACTACCCCAGGAGATCAGAAACTTGACATACCAGCTGTTGTTGAGACCCTACTTTTATCTACAAGCCTCTGGAAAATGAAGATGCATTCATGACTATGCTCTCAACTTCTGAAGACTGATATTTAAGTGGTCCCTCAGTAAAGACTTAGCTCTGTAAACAGGACAGGACTTCCATTGGTAAATGGCCAACTCTTTTTGTCCACTTGATAATCACAGTTGGTAGTGGTCCTTGGGGGGCAGGGGAGTCTACCACAAATTGTGTGAACTAAGTTTTCTTAAAGATATCCACAAGTAATTCACAACAGTACTCCATTGCTCTTAAGCAGTTGGTCTTTCTTGCATCTTTCCTGCTCTTGAAGCTTCAGTAAACTTGGCATTTGGTCTCTCCACTACAGGACTGAAGGGCGCACAAGTATTGATGCAATGCTAAATGTGCTCTAGTACAATGGCTTTCACACTTTTCCTTAAGCCCCAGTTGAGAAGAAAATCACTTATGCCCATGACCCAGCAATCACATCTTTGAGCAATGTGTTCCAGGCTTTGGGTGGCAGCAGCAGGGGGGTGGTGTGACACCCATACTGGCTCCAGATGCTAAGTTTGAAAACCACAGCTTTAGTACAAAAGCTAGCTGCTTTTAGTGCTAACAAACAGTGCATTCTGCTTTAGGAAGCCACCCTGATGCTCTCATGTCTCCAGCTTATCCTTTCAGAATGTTGCCTGTACTCTGACTTGTTTAGTGGTCTGCTAAGGTTATCAAAAGATATCTATCTGGTTAGAAGATAGCAGGGACTCCAAACTTCCTTTTAATGGTGGGAAATGTATCTCAGGAACATTCAGTGCAATAAATACTGGCATTAGAGGGCAATCTGAAAAACAAAGAGGAAACCATAACCATCTGAGAGGTAGCTTATTCCAGTCTGCACATCAGTACACTCTAGCTTTCAAATTTCAGTCCCATTACTCATGAATACTGTCCCCCTATCCTGGAAATGTTTGCCATAATTTCAATTAGTCACTTTCTCCATGTTGATTCAGAAGAAATGGTTGTAGACAGCAGGCCTAAATCCTGTAGGAAAAAGATTAAAGCAGAAGAGCTAAAATGAAGCTGTGGGTTTTTCACAATTTCTGGCCTGACCAAAAGCAGGAAATGCAGATCTCAGATTCTCAGAACAATATTTTCAACTATCTGCAAACTCATGGACGTGAATGCTAAGCAATGTCTTTGAGGTTTAGTTGAGATGTGTTTGAAAGCAGAGATGTCCATCTCAATCTTTGTTCGAGCAGTCTGTCAGTTCTGGAAATCTTTAGGCCTTTGCAGCCTCCTGGTTCTTCAGGTCACAACCTAGCTCATAAGTGTGAAGATGTTCCTAAAGTCCTAAACATTCAGCACTTCATTTATGGTTGACTGTCACCTGGAACCAGACCTTTGAGATTTGGCTCTTGTTAGTTGTGATGCTCTAAGCCAGTGTTTCCCCACCAGTGTGCCATGGCACGCAGGTGTGCTATAAAACTTTGAAAAACCACTGAGCTCTGGATTGGCTCACAAATATTCATGAGTTCATTTGGCAACTATATGGTGTGCCTCAAATTAAGGTAGCAAGGTGTGCCATGGCAAAGAAAATGTTGGGAACCACTGCTCCAAGTTGCTAGCACATATCAAAACACTGTAAAAATAATTTACAAACTAGTCTTTTTAATGAGGTTTTCTTTTTTCAGATTTTCCCTGACCCCTCAGACTTTGACCGTTATTGTAAGCTGAAGGACCGCCTGCCTTCCATTGTGGTGGAACCAACAGAGGGGGATGTGGAGAGTGGTGAGCTGAGATGGCCACCTGAGGAATTCCTTGTCCAGGAGGAGGAGGGAGAGGAAGAAGAAGAAAATTGTGAAGAAGCAAAGAAAGAGAAAAAGGAACAATAAATGGCATCTAAATATACAAGGGATTGTATTAAGAGAAAAGCCACATCTGTTCAGAAGGTCTTTTTTAAAAAGACAAGTTCAATATTTCACCTGCAAGATCTTAGGTTTTTTCATATTCTCTGTATTGAGATCTGAAGCCCTCAATGTGACAGACTCTCCAGACCTTCTGAGGAAGGAAGTCATGCAGAGAAAAATGTTTGCTGTTCTCAAGATTACTATCTGATTATTAAGACTGAAAGGCAGCAGTAAAATTCAAAGGCACTTGGTGGGTGAACAAGCAAGGGTTGTTAATGAGTTGGGGGGTGGGGCTTGGAAATAGACTTAAAATGCAGCAGTGTTGAGCAAGGAACTGCCTCTGATTACAAAAGCTTGAGGATAGTCTTCATCTCTTTTCTTTTCTTACAAGCTTTTGTTTTGTGTATCTAGAGAAGAGGAGAACCATGTGGTGAAATAGAGCATCTAATAGTGATGACAGTTGCTGGATGAGAGACACAAAGGGATCTGTAGTCTTTTCTTTTTTTTTTCTCCCCCCCCTCAATCTAGCACCTCCCAAAATTACACAGCATCTGTATTTCTTGCTTTCACAGACTTAGCCCAGAAGGTACCTACTCTTCTTTGCCTTGTGTCAGCATTGAAACCCCCCTATAATACTGAAGAACACAATTGGCAAGGTTGGAATGTTCTGCTGCTACACTCAATCTCTTCTCCAGGGTCCTTGCTTATACAGCAAATGGTTAGCATGAGGTCACAAGGAGATCTCACCATATCTAAATCTGAGATCATGCTCTAGAAGTGGCTAAATGTTTCTTTCCTGCTAACAGACTGCTGTAATAAGACCACTCCTTACCATGCACAAAGCTTGACAGGTGAGGGGACCACTTATCTTTTAAGACTATTCTGGGGCTGCATAGTTTTCTATCTTAAGCCTTCTGGGTCAACAGTCTCATCCAAACTGGCTGAGTGGAGGGGCAGAAGGAGAATCTAAAGGGAACTGCTAGGTTTAGGTTTTGCATGTTGTCAGCAGTGCTTAATTGTAGCTCTAAAACCCAGCAGTACTAGTAGGCTGACCAGCTTGTATAAATATACTTAAAGAATGGACAAAATCAAAAATTCCCATGTGCAACAGTCAGAAGAATGTGGCTAAAGCTGAAATTCTACAGTCAGTTGCCTGAACTTGAAAGGATAATATGGGGGAATGATTCCTCTGTTCAGAAAGTATTACTGCTTTTAAGTATTCTGGGCATAATGACATGCTTCTGATTATAATAAAGTATTAGTTTTTAATTGCAGGCAATTTTGTTTTGTAAGGTCTAAGGTATCCGATGCAACTTCAGTCCTGGGTGACCTTTGTTTAGAGGGGGAGCTAATGACAAGTCAGTGACTGGCTGTTTCCTTGGATAGTGGTAGTCCAACTTTCTGAAAAAGCCTCAAGGCCCCAAAGTCTCTTGAGGAGCAGAAAGTCCAAGAATAAGACTGTTTCCATCTTAAATCTGGAGACACCAAGGAAAAAACATTTTAAGGCCTTAACCAGACATTACGATAAACCCAGTGCATCCCCTCTGCTTATAACTGGTTCACTTTTTAGAAAAATCATTTGGACTCTGTAATGTGTGTCTGTGTATATTATATATTTGTATCTAATACCTCATGAGTAGTTAAACGCTGGTGGGGGTTGCTTTTAACATATCAGCAGGATTGTTTTTTGTCTTGTCTTGCTTGTGGTTAAACAATGGCAATAACTTACCAGCTCTGTTACTATTTCAGACAGACCTAAGGGATTGGAGACTGACTTCCCATTGATCTTACCAGTAGCAAAGTAGAATGCAGTTTGCCTCTTCCTTATTAGCAGCAAAGAGCCAGTCTTGCATTCATGACCAGGTTTGGTCAATGCTGTGTCGTCATTGATCAAGTGATATTTTTTAAACTGATGGTTTCTGCTGTTGTATCTTAACATCTGTTAGTCATGCTGTCCAATGGAATGAGCTTGTACAAACTCTTTTTACTGGTCTCCAATCAGTACCATCACATTGAGGCTTGTGAACAAAGGTTACTATGTGAGTATCAGTAGGATGAAATCCTTAGACCTCAGGTCTGAGGAGAAACGTCTGCCCTAAAGACTGGCATCTTCCCGTCTCAATTCTCTTTTTCTTAAGTATTTGTGTGTATTTGTCAAACCTATTGGAAGAACAAAGCACTTCAGTAAAATTTCCTGTTGTCTGATACACATCCTATTTCTGTAATTCTTTTTGGAGCCTCAGGGAGAAGATAGTATTTGTTTTTTCAAACTACTTTTGTTTGTCACTGTGACAGTTGTAAATAAAGTTTGAAAACGCTTTCCAACTCAGTGGCTTTCATTTTGCCTACCAAAAGGAGGTTGGGATTTTGAAGCTGTGGGACGCTTGCTCTGTACTGGAACAACCTTTTACTTTAGAGGCAAGACCACTGTTGTGCAGAGCACTCAGCCATGTGCAGAGGTCCTGATGAAGCTCATGTAATTTAGGCATGTTTAGACCCTCTGTCCTTCTGTGGCTTGCTGAAGGAGGGGCTGGATAACTTGGAAGGATGAAATCAAGAGGCCTGACTTCTGACTGCTTTCCCCTTGTCTGGCTGTGCCTTTGCAAAGAATTAAGGGGTAAAAAACAAAATCCACAAAGGGACTTGGGTATTACTACAGTATTATAGTGCCTATTTTTAGGAACTGAGGTGGGGACCTACTCTCCCAGTACAACAAACGGGGAGAGACAGGTGCCCAAGCACATGATCCACAGAAGCCGGCAGGCTAAGCATCTCACTGCTGAAGCTAGCCATACCTATATGCTAAACCTTACCCGCTTTCTCAGATGTCTAGGCATAGGCTGGTGCCTAGCTCCCTTAAAAATCTGTGAATAGGTGTGATTTCTTATGGAAGCAAATTAGGTACCCACCTCACTCAAGGAGGAGGTTGTGCTCTTTCCACCATCACCCACAGTCACTAGTAGAGAGGCTATAGCATTTTGCTGGGATGTGGGAGATTCAGTTCCCACCCACCTCTGCCAGAGGGGGAGAAATGACTGGAACTGGGGTCTCCCAGACTGATTAGCACCAGGCAGGGTGCTAATCACTGAGGTATGGGCTGTTTTGATTGCCATGGGCTCATATTCACTGCCTTCCTTAGCAGAGGGGTAAAGATAGTTTGGTTCCATGACTGAGTTTAACAGCACACACACACACACACCCCCCCAGCATCATAGCAGGCTGGTCTTATGGTTTTGTCAGTGGTTCTAGTATTGGGCTATGTGGCTTATTGGCCAGACTCAGTGGCTGCCCTCCTTAGCAGCACTGTGTGGCCTAGTGGCCAGAGTCAATATGCCTCCCCCTCCTGGAGGGTTTACAGCCTCTGCCACCCAGTGGTGAGGGGCAGCTAGGATGGGAGAGTGAGGCCCTCTCTACTGCTGAGTCACCTGAGGTCTTACTGACAAGGGTTTTTGTCATGGGATCAATGAGGATCTGCCCAAAACATGCTAACTTAATTCATGACCCTACAACCAGCTTGCCTAGTTCCACATGGCTGCTTCCTACCATGCCTTCTAGAGCTGTGGGCCCCTGGGTTTCCAGAGCTGTTGACTACTAAGGCAGCTAGTTTGGCTCCATCACCTCTTTAGCTTCTTCAGGTAGGTTGATAGCTGCCTGAATCACAGTGTGTCTGGAGCCCCAATAGCTCCAGGGTGGGAGCATACAATGCACATCAGCCACCACTGAGCTGAGGTGCTCTCTCTTATAGTGAGGCTCCAACAAAAAGCATGACCAGCAATGTAGGGGGCTGCCTCCCTGCCTGGAGTATAGGGTTAACTGCTCTTATTAAGTGAGGGGCTAGTACACCTCACCAGACTCCCTCAGTCTGTCCTAGTAAAACTGTTTCATTGTGAATAAAATGACTGACTGGTGCAGGGGGCTGGACTTGGTCTCCTACATCAGAAGTGGTACCATGATGAGTATTAGAGATTTTTCTCTCTAGCTCTATGAATGTTCCATGCTGAAAGAACAAGTATTATGCATCAGAGACCAGGTCTGGTGGTCAATGCACCCAACTAGGGTGAGTGCTACCAGCTTTCTGCTCCTGGCTTCTGAATGATCTGTTTAAGTGTGCTCAGAATGTCTACTAAATTGGGCCACTTGTGTGAGCTGGATTGCTGAATGCCTGTTGTCCCTGTGGTTTGTGATTATTAATCTCACTGGGGCTCATGTGAGAGATAAGCCTTAGAGTGAGGTAGCAGCTTGTGCTCAGATGCAGAAATATAGGTGCTGAGCAAACTTTTACTGCAAAAAGTTAAGTGCTGAGTACACATAAGCACCTTGCAGGTTTGACAAGTTTTATTTATTGAAGAGAGGGACTTGGACACTGAAGTAGCTTTGGGGATTCTACCTTAGATTTTTACAGGCCCAAAATGGCACTCTAAAAGTCAGGGTGAGTTAGGTACCAAACTCTTTGGAAGTCTACCCCAAACTGATTGCTCAAGGTGTGAGTCAATAGAGAATTATACATGGTCTGGTGTGCACTTATTGACAGTAACAAATTGTGAGTATAAAACCCAAATTAATTTCCTTACCCAAATCCATGTCCTGGGACACATACATGTCTACGTTTTCATCCCTGCTGTATAGCATAACATTGCTGTGCTTTGAACTAAGAAGGGCATGGAACACAATTACATAGAGTGCAGAAACTACTCTAGAAAAGGATTGGCCCAAGGTTAGGGCTGTCAACTTTACTGGCCCTTCAAAGTCAATGGATCTGATTATTACTATCTAGTTGTTACTGAGCCAACTACAACATAGTTAAAATGTGTGGCACAGACTGCACTTTAACTGAGCTGTGACCAGACTAAAGCCCTGGTGAGATTCAAAATGATAGGCTGATAACTTTTGTGTAGCTAGGACCTTTTATGGAATCTCTCTCTTGCCAAGTTTCAAAAGGGCACCAGTGTTAGTCTAGTTCAGCAAAATAAGCAGAGTCCTGTGGCACTTAAAGACTAACATGTTTATCACATGAACTTTCTTGGGAGAAAAATCCCACTTTGTCAGATGTTTTGAAGATGGGGAAACTTGCAGAATGGGAGGAAAATAAATGCAGGGGAGTGTAAGTCATGGGAACAGATCATACTTGCATCAAAACATTGCCTTGCATGTCAAGGTGTAACCAGATTGCAACGGTCAACTAACTGAGACAATCCCCTATGCTTAATGGGGTTAAATTTCTACTAGGAAATCCAGGAGCAGGGCCAGGCATGCCATGAAGTCTGTAGCCTTAATCCAAGAGAATGAAATATATAGCTTTATTAGTTAGGTATATAATGGACTAAACCAGTAGCTATTCAGAATAATTGGCCTATGATTAGAGCATTAAGTTTACACTAGAATGGCTTAAAGATATTACCAATTTCCAAAGGGGCAGCTGTGGTGTTCTAGTCCAGCAAAAAAACCACCGCAACGAAACAAGGAGTCATGTGGCACTTAAAGACTAAGATTTATTTTTCACATGAGCTTTTGTGTGAGAAAATCCCACTTTGTCAGATGCTTCAAAGATGGGGGAACTTACAGAACGGACATTAACTTGGGACCTGACACTAAAATGAAATGCTAGGGAATTGAGGGCACACCTAGCACTAAGCCCCATTTCATAGATGCTTAATGCTTTCTTGCTCCTGTGATGTGGATATTTGCATTAGTACTTCTAGTGGAAAAATGTTGTTTGCTTTCTCCTGGTGGGACTGTTGCTTTAAGCCTCTTTCTAAAGTGCCCTGTTTAATTAGTTTTTCAACTCTCCTTAGGCCTTCAAGGCCTCTCTGTTATAGCTGTGGTGCAGCAATTTGTCAAGCTAAGGTAGCAATCTGTAAGATCACTTTAGAGGTTGTATTTCCCCTTCCAGAATATCAGTTCTCTGATTGCAAAGCACAAAGCTGGTCAGAATTTGAAAATTAGGGAGAAATTATCTGGGAGCAAATGAATGTGCTCACTTGGCACACTTGAGCTGAAATGGCTCTCTGGCTCAGATTAGAGCACATCTGATCCTGTCTTGTTCTGTAATTGTACGTTTAGGTCTGTCAGAACAGAAAAGGTGGCTTGTTGATCTCTGATCAGGTGAGCCTTGTCTGGACTAGAAGAAATGACTTGTCTAAAGTCAAAACTATTAGAATTGTGCTGGAGGGCAGGGGGGTGTCTATTAAATTGTGCTTGGTTTTAGCCTCTGTAATCATTATTCTCTTTGCACTAGCACCATCAAACAAAAATGGAATCAGATTGTAGTCAAAGGGGTGGCCCAGACTCTCCTAGAGAGCGTTGTCCTCTCCATCATGCTGGTCCTGTCTTACAAATAGAATGCAGTTTCTAGATCTAGTCAGTAATTGCTTCTCCCTCTTCTCTTTCGTTTAAAGGTTTAATTCCTTCTGGAGGAAGGGGACAGCATAGGTATGTTTACATGGCAGCTAAACACCCATGGCTGACCAGTGTCAGCAGACTGAGGCTCACAGGGATTGGATGCAAGCCTGTAAAATTGCAGTGTAGACCTTCAAGCTCAGGCTTGGAGTAGAATCTGGGTTGTAGCACTCTTCCCTCTTGCAGGTTCCCAAAGCTCAGCTTCCATCCTGAGCCAAATGCCAGCACTGCAGATTTACAGCCCAAGTTAGGTGACCTGGACCAGCCATAGATGTTTAATTGCTGGGTGGTTGTCATTTCCACTTGAAGCATTAATTCTCCTTACAGCAGTGCATTTAACCATAAGGCTATGCAAGCAAATAACTATACTCTGTTGTCTAACTTAGCGAACAGATACAATTTCTTGTCTCAGGTAGCTGGCCTTGACATTCATTTCACCCCACCTCTGACCTGTGACATGCACTTCTGTGCTGAGATCTGATCCTCCACTGGATTTGCCACATTTTATGTGTGCTTATCCCCTGCAAAATGCTTAGGCCAGTAAATGCAGTTTTGCTTACCCACCATCCGGTGCACAGCATGCTAGTGCAGATATCTACTGAAGTGTAGCTGAAGCATTGAATCAGGCTTTCAATGAGCTATCATAGCATTCAAAGAGCCAATATCCTTTCCTCAGTAATGAGTAGGGGACAACCCAAATTTCCACCTCCCTTTTCTGCCCTTAACAAGAAGTTCATAAGGATCCAAGTCTGTATCTGAGATACTGAGAAGCACATCCTCTATATGGTTGAAACCAACCACATGGGAAATTTTGAAGCACAATTCAAAAGAAAAAAACCACTTTAGTCTAACAATCTGCAACTAAGTGAAAGTCAAGGAGCAATGCATTTTAATAGACATGCTCCAAGCCCTCCAAAGCAATCAAACAAACCAAACTTATCTACATAAACTGAAGCAATTACTATACTTTCAATCCATGTCAGAGTAGAAAATGAAAGCTCTGTCATGTTCCATTTTTGGCTTGGGTGATTGCTTTCTGTTTACGTTTGACTAGATGGGAAAGTAGCAACATCAAGAAAATAAAAAGGGTAAAAGCTGAAACTGGCTCCTTTAACTGCAGTTTCATGATATACAAATGTAAGCCAAACCATCCCACCACTCTATGCATGATATCTGAGAGTAATTTTGCTTGTCAAGGACAAATCTTATGTGAAAATCAAGTGATACTTGTCACCTCTCCCAATTTATAGATGTGTATCCATGTTTTATAGTTTAAAAAACAAGCATAACTATTTTTGGGCATTGCTGCACTGCCAACAAGGCAGGATTGAATGTAAGAGTTCAACTGCGTGTCAGTAAAAATGCTCTCAATTGAGCTTGGAAGGAGGTCAATCTATTAAGACCACCACAGCAAGTAACATAGCCTTGTTGATGGGATTGGGAGGGCATTTTCCACTGATTCAGTACAGTGGAGATCCAGTGAGCAGGCATTAGGAAGTCAAAGGGACATACCGAAGTTATTTTAAGTAACTTGAGTATCTTCTCCCTTCAACTGCTGCTGAAAATGGCAGCAAGTGTAGACCAAGGCTTTGTGAGCCATCAGAAAGTCCAGTGTATGGTGCTGTCATCATATATAAGGTATAGATCTAAGTTTCTTTATGGTCATCACCTTCCTATCTGAGAGACTCTCCTAGTTAAAGGCGAGGACTAGGGGGGGCAGGAGGGGAAAGCTGTTCCCAGCTCTGGCACTGCCTCCTATTTGATTTTCAACAAGTCTCTTAGACCAAGCTCCACCAATGTGTTTAGGTTCCTAACTACCAGTGGTTTCAGAGGACATGATAGGCCTAATTACCTAGCTCAATGAATACTTGTGAAAGGTATAGAGCAGTGTTTCTCAACCTTTTGCAGATCACCCTACAGCACACCAGCCCACCTCCACCCCCCACAGGCCAAATCCAGGCATTTCCCCAGCTCTCCTTGACACACTGCTAGGTGGTGACAGACCAATGGGTCCCACCACAGTGTTTGAGAATCACTGGCAGAGAGAGTCTCAGGTGGCAGGTGTCACTGATGTGCCAGGTACTGTGATTGTTATGACTAGCAGATGCTGGAACCCCTTTTAAAGTTGGTGCCACTAGAGAACTTTGGGAGGTAGCATGGGCTGATACTGTCAGCTAGCGGTAGACAGAAACAGGTGATCTGGATTCTGCTCTTATCTCGGCAATAGCCTTCATGTGTGAATGCAGGTTAGTCACTCTCCTTGAAGGTACTCTAAGAGTTAATGCTAAAGATTCCACTCAGAAATAGTACTGATCCATCTGGGTCCCTATTAATGAAAGCTTTACTTAGGGCTGCTACCACCTGGGCCTTTCTGTGCCTGCTTCTCTATACTAGTATCTCTAATCTTTCTGGGTTTTGGTTTTTTAATGGCAAAACTATGGATGATACCTACCTCTGTAAGGGAGTTTGAGATCCTGGTGTGAATCGGACTGGAGGTAGGTAAGTGCAAATTTGTTACAATAAAAGTGGACATTTTGGAGTACTACTTTGACAGACACAATAGGAAAGACTTCAAGCTCATCCTGATTTAAGCCAAAATAGCTAAGGAGTGAAATGAGTTCAAGCTAGTTTTGCAAATGATGGCTAGAGTCTGCTAGTTTGCAAATCTGGAGTTCATGGTAATGTAATTTGTCCTGAGTACTTTATGAAGATGGTTATGTCCAGACTTACTGGGTAGTGAAGGCCAACACTGTCCTGCATCAATGAAGGATAAAGGGAATGTTGTTTCATACATACTGCCTCAAGAATGAATAGTGAATGTTAGAAAGTTTGGAAAGGCAGTTTGGGTGCTTCTTTGAACTTTCTTTGTCTTGGAAATGGGGCTGCTGATGCAATGAGATTGTCAGGTCTTTTGTCTTGTCTTTGGGAGAAAGGGGACATTAGGGGATGGCAAGAAGAGCTAGATCAGAAATGACAAACTGTCCTCATGTCATTTCAGTTCATCCACCTTAGCACATAGAAAAACTAAGAAAAAAAGCTCTAACACTGTTAATGTTTTGAACCAGCTGCAGAAAATTCAGCCCTTGATTCAGTGTAAATGTGAGCGAAGGTCTCAACTGGTTCTTAATTTATCTCAACAGATTGATCCACTCCTAATTAGGAGCATGCCATGTCAATGATACAATGCTACCATAGGCAATAAAGCATTGTTCAGGGCTTTTTTATTTCTTCTTTCCAATATTAGTTTTTGTTAAGCTGAAAGTCTGTGTGGAGTGGGATGGAGTGAGGGGTGAATTAGCTCTGCTGAATCACCCGTGCAACTGCTTTTCATAATGCTGTGTGGTCAATTGTGGTGAAACCTGAAACAATACAGAAAACACTAGCAGCCATTTCTAATACTCTAATGTGGTTAGAATGCTCCAAACCAGCAGACTGACCGATTCACGTGGTACATAGGGGGTTATTTAAGAAATACACTTAAAGCCTACTGAAGTATGATGGGCCAAGTTCATCCTAGGTAAAACTCCATTGAAATAATGACTTTGATGGAATAAGAGCATCCATTAAGGCTATGCGCTGAGCTTTTGGTTTCCTAACATTTGCTACAAGGCACTACGTTGGTAGGGAGGGTTGAGTAAAGCACAATAGCTGATCAGTGAAAAATTGGGATGAGTCTATATGCCATGGTGGTTTGACAAGCAGCATTCACTATAACGAGCATGTTTTTTCTAGAAAGGTGTAAGGAAGAGGGTGATTGGCTATAGGTTCCAGAGTGTTTCATCTTTAGGTCATTTTCAAGAAAGGAGTAGTAACTTTATCATCTGATGGCTGTCTGATGACCTATAAACTAGTGATTTCACTGTAGCTTCCTGTGGATGGGAATGACATCAGATTTTTATTCTCTAATCCAGCACCTCTCATTGGCATGGAATCCTCTCAATAATCAGAACAACAAATCTACATGGGGAAGGGATGAACATTGCTTTTATGATTCTGAATCAGACTTTATTCTCTCAGTGTAAACCAGTCTTGTTGACTCTCTTGTCATTGGTATGGATTTTCCAAGTACAAAAAGCAGCCATGTTCTTTGAGGCAGAATTACTTTTGTTTTGTACTAGGGGGAAAACAAAACAAAACAAAAAAGAGAGTGCAACACCAAGGACTGTGTGAGAGAGAACACAAGGTGCGTGTCTCTTAGCATCTGAACACAAAGCAACAGCAAGGAAAAGCAACCATCTCATCCTGAGAAGGTCCAAAAGGCAGAAACAAGTCATAAAAAGATACAAGTTACATAAACCCTTTCAAAGGGGGAGCCATGTTAATCTAGTTCAGCAAAACAAATAAGGAGTCTAAAAGTGGCACCAGACTCCTTGTTTGTTTTGATTAAACCCTTTTGTGAAACATCAGAGTGGAAGCAGCATAAGGAACATGGTGGTAGGGAGGGGAAAGCCACAAAGGAAGTGTATGCTGAGCTCTTGCTCTCTACCAGAGCTGTAACCACATAGTGTTACTGTAGCAGCGACCACCAGCTTCATCTGATAAAAATAACCAAAGTAAAGAGTACGAGAGGGAGAGGATGTCATAAGCCAAGCATGAAAATGTCACAGCAGCTTTGGTTTTATTTTCAATACTTCCTTCTTTCTTCTGCACTTAACTTGTTTATGAAGCAAAGAATTTCCTCCTTAATCGTTTCATACATGTGTAATGTTAGCATTCTCCCTGTCACAAATGTTATTCTGACCCAGTGCTTCCCTGACTCCAGGGGTTCGTGGATGCAGAAGCCCTGTTGGAGTTGGTGGAAATCGTGCGAGCAGAGAATGCCACTAGAATGAGGGCTGCAGGCTCATTGCTCAAAGGAAGAGAAACACCAAGGGCTTGATACTCAGCTAGGGTAAGGCAGCACAGCCCTGTTGACTTCAGTGGGGGGTCATGAGTTGACAGCAGTTAAGGTTCTCCCCCACATGTTTGGTTCAGGGCACCTGAGAGGCAGAAAGGTGAAGACAAATTGGAAGGAAGGAATCTGGTGAAGAAAGATGACAAAGTTTTCGCCTGGTTACGAAACATACTTATGACTCAGGGGTGGCCCAACCATACAGGTGAACTAGGCAGTTGGCTAGGGTGGTGGGCTTGAAGGGGTACCAGATTATATAGAGAAAACAATGCACTTCCATTTAAAAAACTATATTGCTATGTTATCGCTTACAGCATGGGGGGAGGGGGGTGCAAAAGTCATAGTTTGCCTAGGGCACTAAAAATCCTTGGACAGGGACTATGCATTTAGGTGATCTGTCATGGCTTGCTTTTTTTTTTTGTCCCTGCAAGGAATTTAAAACCATTGACTGCACTGGGACTGGACTACAGGGGTATTTCAAAACCTTGCTTTCGTTGGCTCTTTTCACACTCAGACTTCAGCTGGTCTAGCTGCAAAAAAATCCAAAAATGTTCACCTAATGTAGTTCCTTAAGAATCAGTACTGGTGACTCTTTTCCTTCATGGTTAATGCTAGCACAATTTTACTGTGGTTGCAATGTAATTCTGGACATACTACGATAGTACGAGACTCTGAGATGTATCCCTGGGGCACCACTTGTAACTGTGAGATCACCATACCCTTAACTCTATAGCCTGGGCTGTCTCTCACAAGACCTTGCTAGTGAAAAGCGACAAACCCCACTGGGCCCTGCTATCATAGAATATTAGGGCTAGAAAGGACTTCATGAGATCATCTAGTCCAGTCTTTTGCTAAAACCAGGACTAGTCTCTCTAAATCATCCCACCCAGGGTTTTGTTATCACTTAGCACAATAGCATGTGGAGGTCCACATCCAGCTCAATTGCAAGAATGTTTATCTGGGATGCTTTCATGTTGTGATGCTGTGAGCAAGCTACAAACCTCTGGCAGGTAGTGGACTTACACAGACATTCACAGGCCCAACTGAGTTACATACACACTTTCCCCAGCTACTTGTGAACTACTAATGGACAGGCACCAGCCAATTCCCTGCAGCCCTGCACCATGGGCCTGTGCCATCTTGCACTGATCAGAAGCCTAGATAAGTGTAAATCCATTATTCAGTTCACCACTCTTTTAAAGGAATGTGGGCATGCACCAGCCTTTGTAACCTGAGCAGATTTCTCAGTCACTTCAGCCCAAATGCATTGTTTTAGGTAAAGTATAAAACAGATTTATTAACTACATAGAGAAAGATTTTAAGTGATTATAAATGGTAGACATAAAAGATCAGAATTGGTCACTTAAGAAACAAAAGGAAATTCACAGTCTAAGCTCTGCAAACTAAACAGGATTTAAATCAAAGAGTGTCTCACTCTGATAGATACTACAAACAGGTCACAAATCTTTAATACACAGACTGGAACACTCCTGCAGTCCAGGACCTCCTCCCCAGTTCAAAGGTTTGTGTCTTCCAGCTGTGTTTCCAGACAATGAGTTGTAAGGGGAGTAAAGCCAAGTGATGTCACTTTCCTTTTTTATAATTTCTTCAACTTGCTGGAAAGATATGTGACTGTGATGTGGAGGGCCTGCCCCCCATTGGTCAAGCATTGTGTGTTGTCTATGTGCTCTTTCTGTGAAGGCTTCATTGTAAACAGCTCCTGAGCTGGTGGCTTCTTTCCTTTGTAGGTGTTGATGAGTCATTATAGCTGTAGGGCTATTACACAGTCATACTGGAAACGCTGGTTGGGGGTGGTTTCCAACTCTCGACGTATTTTAGTAACATATACAGCAACAGGATTTCATAACTACACAGACAATGATGGCACATATACAATGGGATATTAATGTTCAGCAGAAGACTTTTAAAATGATACAAGACATACTTTGTACAAAACGTATCATAAGCACGTGACAGTGGTTAATATGGAAGTTTTAGGCAGAGCTGTCTTGGGGGAGGGGGGCAATCGGTATGGGGTCAGCACCACAGCCCCCTGCCACTTCTGTGCCATTCCCCCACCTCCACCCTGCTGCTTGTGGTGGAAGGCTGAAGGTGGCAGGGCAGGGCAGAAGCACAGAACCCAGCCTCCGGACTGGCCCTCTCTGTCCTCAGGGTGGAACACGGCCCAGGGGTGGCGTGGTCCAGCCAAGGCGTGAGGCTTTGCTCTCCTGTGCTGCCCCTGGGCTGGCTGTTCCACCCTGTAGGCAAAGAGGGCTGACCTAAAGGTGGGGTGGGAGAGCAAAACCCAACCTCTGGGGTGGGGCCCCCCACTGGCCAATTGGCCCTGGTCCCTACCCTCGCCTAAGGTTGGCCATGGTTCTAGGAGCTGCTTTGAGGCACAGAATGTCACAAGGACCCCATCTGTACTTCAACTATGATCATTACAAGTAGCTCCAGTTATATGCATTCTGCAGTGAGCATGGGGCAGGCCATGAATACAGTTGGATATGTTGCACCTGGTGCCCTGGTACTGTTTTGGCTGCAATACAGCCAGGTCCTGATTTGGCTTCTAACAAGGTGTGTTGTGGTTGCAATCTGTTGTGGGTTTTTTGTTGTCTGTTTATTTGGCGACCCCTTCAAACGTGATCACAAGCCGCACAGTGCAGAAAGCCTGTCCTTCATTCCCTCTCTCATGCTCCAACTCCTAGGCAGTTCTTTATCCTTCCCCAGCCTCTTAAGTAATTGGACATACTGTTATTTTTAATTGGTCAGCTTAATCCGTTAATACTTCAGCTGATGCTGCTTGTGACACTCTTGTGAGGGGGTGAGGTGGGAGGAGGGGAATTAATGAGGGAATTAAAGCAAGATTTAGACTGTAAATGTGGCCTGACAGAAAGGGAGGGTGGGGATGGGAAGTGGAGCACAGTCTCATCTAAATACTTCCTATAGTGTAGCAACTTATAGGATGCACTGAGGCTTGTCGCTCAAGCCAAAACTTGATTTATTATCCCAATGTCTGGGGATGAAGGAATTAAATAGTTACCAGTCTTTTTACCAGTCCATCCACACTGGCTTTTTAATCTGAATTAAAATGAAGTGTGCCAAGCAATTCAGAAGTCTTGACAAAAATTCATGGGATTCATCATAGCTGAGTGTTAAATCTGGGGAATCGGGGATGCATAACAGGGAGGGGAATTTAAACCTGTGTACCAAGTTTGCAAAGCATGTAATATTGGTAGTAGTTATACAGAGCATCTGCCTTCAACACTAACCATGTAGGGGGTGTCATTGTCTGCAGAAGGCAATGGGTTCCTCTGGACAGAGAATCATAGGACTGGAAGGGATTTTGAGACATAGTACTGCAAGGCTCTGGACCAGTTCAAGTATCATCTAGACTATTTTTGACAGATGTTTAACTTGCCCTTAAAAACCTCACATGATGTCAGTTTCACAACCTCCTTAAGCAACTTATTCCAGTGCTTAACCACCCTGACCGTTGGAAAGTTTTTCCTAATCTCTAGCCTAAACCACTTTTGCTGCAATTCAGAGCCATTGCTTCGTGTCTTATCCGCAAAGGTTGAGAACAACTTTTCTTACTCCTCCATGTAATAACCAATTATGTACTTGGAAACTGTTGTTATGTCCTCCCTCAGTCTTCTCTTCTCCATGCTAAAAAAAATTCAGTTTTTTTTTTTTTAAATCTTCCCTCCTGCTTTTTAGACCTTTAATCCTTTTTCTTGCACTTCTGTGGACTCTCTTCAGTTTGTTCACATCTTTCCTGAAATGTGGCGCACAGAACTGGATACAATTCTCTGGCTGATGGCCTAATCAGTGCAAAGTACAGCAGAATAACAACTTCTGGTGTCTTGCTTACAACACTTCTGCTAATACATTCCAGAATGAGGACTGTTTTTATGCAACAGTGTAAGAAATATGAAGACTTGTATTTAGGTTGTGGTCCACTCTGACACCCAGATCCCATTCTGCAGTACTCCTCCTTAGGCAGTCATTGCCCATGTTGTACGTGCAACGAATTCGTCCTTTGCATTTGTCCTTATTGAATTTCGTCTTATTTACTTCAGACCATTTCTCCAGTTTTTTTCAGATCATTTTTTAATTTTAATCCTATTGTCCAAAGCAGTTGCTCCAAAACAAGTAGAGACCTCTTTAAATAACCACACAACATGAACATATCACCTGGACAACTCTAGTGACTTCCCCTCCAATTCAAAAACGGTTTTAGAATAGCCCTCCATGGATTTGCTCCAATCCTTTTTCAGTTGCTCAAGCACAAGTATTCCCTTTTGGTGGTCTGACTTGTTTGCTGCTACTGACAGAGCCTCTCCTCTTCAGCTGATTCTGCTGGGCTCGCCCTCCTGGTATCTCTTTGCTTCATTGACCACTCAGCTGAGTCTCTCTAACCATTAATTGACTCTAAAGCTGATGTGATACTATACTGGTGACCAGTACTTCACAGAATTATAAATGCTATAAATGATCACCCAGACACCTCCCCTCTGTCCAGCTGCAAATAGTTCAGTGTGCTAAGGAAGTGTGCCCCAGCACAATGAAATACTAGTCAATGATTTTAATACCCTGGTTGGAAATGTATATGCATTCATCTAACAGAGAGAGGTGTGGTTTAATCACCTGAATGGAGACCTGGAGCCAAGAAGTCACAATCAAAACTCTGACACAGATGGTCTTTATGGATTTGGGCTAGTCCCTTAAACCCTAATCCCTCAAACAACATGTTCTTTGTTGAACAGGTGCTTTCACCCCATTTCGCAGCTTGAGAAATTGAGGGGCTAAACATTATCAGCAATTTGTGAAGTCTAAACCTAAACACACACCTGTGGAAAATTAAATTCAAACTCAAAAGCTGTCAGATTCATTTTCCACTGTGGAGAAAGGGGCAGGGTTAAAAAGCAGGTGGGGGAGGGATGCAGAAAAAATGGAGCAGGGAAAAATCTTTGGAGAGTGTATGAAATAAAGAACACGCAGGGGAATCTAATAGCAATACACAGATGGCATATAACTTCATATGCCATCTTTGATTTGTTGGGGTGGGAGAGTGGGTTCACCTATTTCTCATATAGGCCTGATTCAGGACGACTCATAATCACACACACAACTTAAAGCTTGTGCTTAGATCTTACTGACTTCAGTGGGATTTAACCATGTGCTTTAACACTGTCCTGACTAGGTACGGTTTTGTGAAGTGGGGCCATGTGACAGAGGCCTCCTTCTAGCTAGGGCAACATATGTTTTAAATATAAACTCCTCAGGATAAATTAAGTACCAGAAAGAAACATTCATAAACTCAGCTTCATTTAGTGAACCCTCTAATCTCAGCAAGAACTGGAAAGGTTTGTGAACCCTTGAACTTTGAGAGGTAAAGCCTTCCCAAGCTGTGAAGGTCAGTTAGACTCATCAAATCATAGACGTTTATGGTGAAGAGACCTCAGGAGCCATCTAGCCCAAACCCTGCTCAAAGCAGGACCAACCCCAACTAAACCATCCCCACCAGGGCTTTGTCAAGCCAGGCCTTAAAGGATGGAGATTCCACCGCCTCCCTAGGTAACCCATTCCATGGCCTCATTACCCTCCCAGTGAAACAATTTTTCCGAATAGTCAGTTAGACCTCCCCCACTGCAACCTGAGACCACTGCTCCTTGTTCTGTCATCTGCCACCATTGAAAATAGCCTAGCTCCATCCTCCCTGGAAATACCCCCACCCTTCATTTCAGGTAGTTAGACTGCTATCATATCTCCCTCCCCACCCCCTGCATTCTTCTGCAGACTAAATAAGCCCATTTCTCTCATAAGTCCAAGTCCAGTGCCTTAAGGCTTGACTTGTATTTTAAACTAATTTATCCCCAAGAGAATCTGTATTCAAAACATATGGTTTCCCAAGCTAGAAGAAGCCCTCTGCTACGTGGCCCCACTTCACAAAAGCATACCTATTCAGGACAGTGTTCAGGCATGTGGTAAATCCCACTGAAATCAATGTAATCTAAACATGTGTTTTAAGTTAAGTATGTGAGTGTGTATTCCTGAATCAGACCAGTGAGGTCCTTTAATATTAAAAATATTCCCCTCCTCCTGATACAATATGTTTGAAGGGCTCAGTCCTTCAAACCGTGCACACACATGACTTGACTCACTTGAATAATCCCACTGAGGCCTATGAATGTATATGGGTTGTGTTTGAGTGGTGCAACCTCTACACCAAGTGGGTTTCACTCCTAACAAATAGCAGAATAAGCCAAATCCATTGAGAAAAAATTCACTGAATAAATTGTTCACTAGAAATTATCATCTCCATTCTTACTTTTAATATATAAATGCTGCAGCCTTAAGTAAACATTTGTCTTTAGTATTATTCCATCATTGAGAGATCTTACTGCCTATGGTTAATCATATCTTGCATTTGTAACCCTTCTGTCAGGGCAAAATGGCAGAACAAATGGCCAGGTTCTATCTCTAGGGGTTTCCAAATAACATTACAGCACCAGCCGGCTCGAGCCCCCACCCAGTCTTCTGAGAGATCATGCACTAATTCCTGGCCACCCCAAAGGGGTAATGCTTCACAGCTCGCAAGCATGAGTCAAGTGTAGTGTACAGAACTTTTAATAGTAATAGAAAAGAATGTAAAGACACAATAGCAAAATCGATGTTGATTTGGAGAATCAATGCAGAACAAGATTACCACCAACACAGGCGTCACTGCCCCCGGGAATGACCCGGGGCACAGTCGCAGGCCCCGCCCCCGCCCGGGGACAGGATGGGGAGCGGCAGCCACAGCCGCAGGGTCGCCAGCCTTTGAAGGAGCCGGAAGCGGCCACTGCTGTCATTGGTGGCTGGGCCCCGGATCCCTGGCTGGGGACAGGTCTGGGAGTGGCAGCTGTGGCCACAGGCGGCTGGGCCCCAGATCTCCAGCCCAATCCGGCCAGAGACTGGGAGAGGCGGGGCCCTGCCAGGACTCAGGGTACTAGTGCTGGCATTCGGGGCCTGGACCCCATGTGCCAGCTGCCAGCAATGCCCCATGACCACCAAAATCCTACACAGCATAACAGAACGTATGGACTCAATAGCAAAACTGCACTGATTCTTCCGATCAGTGCTGGAATAGGGTTCCCAAGAAAGGCCCAGGGTATGTAGGGAATGTCTCTCATGCCAGCTGTCTGCTGGTGCCACCCACTGGTCACTCACGCTGTCCACTTGCATTGTGCGCTGGCTCCACCCACTGGTCACTCCCACTGTCCAGCCATCTGCTCACACCATCTGCTGATTCCACCTACTGTCCACTGGCACTGCCCACTGGTCGCTCTTCAGTAATTTCGGCTTTTAGAGAGCCACAGCCCTCGATGATTTCAGCTCTTAAATTCAGGATACTGCAAACAGCCCCTTTGATTAACATAATATAAGAAAGGCTTCACAAGTAGCCAAGCCATTGATCTATCCTTTGACAATGGGGCACGGGCTCAGGCATAGCTCTTGATAGAGTTATGCTAACCCTTTCTACCTTTAACATTCTGAGAACACAAGGTTGGTACCTCTTTCAAGTTCCTTAGTGCTAATGGTGACTCTTACCCTTCAAATAGCCTAAACAGAGTTTGTATAACCAAGAGTAACATATTGCAAAAGCCAGTATTTCATGTTTCTTTTCAGTGAAATTACAGATATTGACAGATTTGTGATCAAATCAACCTAAATGCCATTAGCCATCATGCGCTGCACCCACCAATGAGACTATGCTAATATCTAATTGTGCTTTTTGTGCTCATGCAAATACAAAATCCAAGCAGATTATTTGCCCCCCACCCCCTTCTCGACTGTTGGGCACAGCCTCTAGACCCACCTTACGCATTTATATGGGGGCCCAATCCAAAACCCACTGAGGTCAGTCAGAGTCCTTCCATTCCACTGGGTCTTTGATCGTTCTGATGCACTAATTGTTGCTAGATTATCTTCAACATCTGAAGCCAGGTCCTCCACCAGCAAAGAAACAGTATTATTACCATTGTTTTAATGAGAGCTGGGTTTAGTCCTGAATTAACATAGGCTTTGAAGCCTCACTGGCAGGTAGGTAAAGAACTGGTAAAACTATTGTCTCTGTGCAGTGTCCAGCACAATGGAATCTGGGTCTAACACATGGCCCTGTGGGTGCAATGGTTATACAAATAAATAAATAACCTATTTCATTTCACTCACTCTTTGGCCCACTGCAGACTCAGTAGCAGAAACTGAAGTCCTTGTGTAAAGCAGTTGTCAATTAAACAATGTGGGTATGTCTACACAACAAAAGTTAGTTCGAATTAACAAAGTCAAACTAATAAGTTTGACCTTAATTCGAATTAAACCTGACTTTAGTAAGTTGAATTAACAAAGTGCACTAATTTGACTTAAACATTAAGTGCACTTTGTTAATTTATATAACTGCCCTAATCTGAATGTATTTAATTCAAATTAAGGCTTAATCCTGGTCTACAATGCCCTTAGTTCAAACTAAGAATCAAACTAAGCGCTTAGCTCAAACTAAATCCAGGTGTTACTAATTTGAACTAAGCTTTCATTAGTTTGAATTAAGGAATTCCTTAATTTGAGCTAGTGAAAGTCTATGGTGGATGGGGACTAAGTTAGTTCAAATTAAGGCTCCTTAATTCAAACGAGCTTGCCAGTGTAGATGCACCCTACGAAAGGTCCTAGAGCAAAGTGCAAGCATCATTCACGGGAGGAGTACTTAGTATATTGGTAACTAGAAAAAGAGGTAAAAATAATGTTCCTGAAATTTTATTTGACCTTGTGCTGTCTAGCTTGCTTCCCAAATACCTGATCCTGCAGATGCTTCAGTGAAACTACTCACAGACTTAAAGCTACTCTGTGTGTATGCAGGATTGGGATCTATGTTTTTCAGTCAGCTGTCACATTCATGTAGATAAAAGCAAATCCTGAGAGATCTGACTGCCAAGTTTTCGGCTGTAACCAAAACAGAGTGAAGGCCTGGCATGAGAGGTTACTGACAAGAGCTGATAACAAGCTGACTTCGCTTATTACTGTTTTTAAAGTCCAAAGTCATCGGAAAAAATGACTAAAATTCCTTTTCACACACCAACAACAAGAGAAGAGCTTACCGGAACGTCTGAGTCATCATTCCAACCACTCTTAATTATATAGAGATACATATTTTATATACTATATCACTTATTATGAATGTACATAGATGCTTTGGAAAGATCAACAGTTATTATAGACATCGTTTGCCAGCTGACTCTGGGTTTGGTGGGGCAACTGAATTGAGGTGGTGATGGTGACTGTTTTTTGTGGGGTTATGAATAAATTGAAGCCAAGCTTCAAATGAGCAAACTGAACTTTGAGTTCTCAGTTCCTGGCTGGGGCTATTTGTAGTACAGTAACCAAACTGGGGTCGGTCAGTCTGTCTGACTCATTCACCTTACTGAGACTTTCTGTTTATTCTACATTTGTATCACATCTTTCACAATGGGTTCCTGGTACATGACTGGGATTTGTCAGTGCAACCAAAATACCATACATTTTTATATATAGTCTGGGCATAAAAGAAATGTTCTAATAGTGAAATTTGCTTTTGTCCAGAGGGCAAGATTTATGCAAAAAATATGGGTTTAGGTTACACTGAGGCCAGGCCTACAGCAGGAACATTTGCCAGTCTAGAAATATTGGTTTGTAGTATAATTTTTCTGTAACACTCTTACACCAACAAAAGTCTTAAAATCAGGTAGTTTTATAGTGGGGTGAAAAAAGGCTTTTGCTGGTATAGCAAGGGACTGACCGTTCTTAACCATGAAGAGCAGCTATTAAAATATTTGAATCAAGAGGAGTTAGAGATACCACAATCAAAGGAAAGTGAAACTAACTTTATAACCCTCAGTTCAGTCCTGCAAAGAAGTGTCAACAAACTTTCAGTGCAAAATATCAAAGAGTAAAAATCTAACAAGATGTTTAGTTGACATGCTCGAGACAGCCAATTTACTTTCCATTGCTTCCTATTGGCCATGTTTTCCCCATTAAGTGCCTTATCCTGCAAACACATGTGAATAACTTGATTCATGTAAGTGGTCTGACTGAAAGTGCAAGCTTTTGCATGACTGGGATATAGATGATAAATTCTTCAGACAGGGAATCTGATTTCTTAGGGCTTGTCCAAATCGTAAATCTATGCTGATCTAGTTAAAACAGTATAACTATACCATTATAACATCCTATGTAGGTACATTACTTTAAAAAGGCACTCATTCCCTATTATACTTTATACCATTTGAAAAGTGAAATAAACTAAACTGGAAAAAAAAGCCCTCTTGTATTGGAATAAGAGTGTTTAGGGGTTTGTCTGTGCCTTTCAACTGTTAGTGCAGTACAGCTGCAAAGTTTCAGTGTAGACACAACTTTTACTCTGATGAGAGGGGTCTCTCAGCAGATAATCCAGCACCCTGCAAGGCAGTAGCTAGGTCAAAGGAAGAATTTTTCCCTTGACCTAGTGCTGACTACACCAAGGGTTATTGAGCATTGCTATATGTCTCTCAGGGGTGTGGCCTTTTCCAGGGCTGGATCCTGAACTGGCATAAATTGATATAGTTGAACTGAAGACAATTTACAAGTCACTTTGCACAATGAGGATGTGACTGGTAATGTTTATATAGCACATCCTGTTTTCAACTTAAGTTACTTTAAAAACATCAAGGCTGCCCAGTCCAGGAAAACCCTTAAGCATCTCTTCAGGTTCCAGTGTCAATAGCCGTATCGATGCATGCCTCTTCCCCATCACTTCTGTTGGAAAGGATTCAAACTGCAGTGCATGTATCTGATGTTTAGAACCCTTTACCAAAAAGGGAGACAACAGGCTGAGTCCTTTCACCAGCAGAACTTTCAGAGTCCAGCTCGCCTAAGGGCAGTTAGTCAGGTTCCTCACCAGCCCCCAATAGCAGCCCCAAGTAATGGGCTCACTTACATTATTGCTTTTCCTGGATTACTTTTGTATGCACATGACTGGGTTTTGACAATGAAGAAACAAAAAGCAATAAAGATGCTGAGGCCCTACTTAAGAAAAGAGCCATGTTAGTAGAGAAGTATAGCTAGTATCCTGAGTGCTGTTTCAGTTAGCTGTGAGGCACAAAATGTTGGAAAACTCCAGCATAGAAAGAGTTAGGAACTCGATTGCATAATTCCTTTATTGGGTTGTTTTGTCATAGGCCATATCATAAACAGGCAGGTGCTGAGGGGTACAGGAGGAGGAATGATTCCTTAAAGTCACAGCCGATTGAGGCTGTAATTCATGCTGGGTGACTAACTTAATTACCTGCTTTTTGCATATTCCCTGCTCCCCCTCACTGCTCAGAGTGGTTTGTTTCTTTCATGGCTTGACCTCTTTTTCTTTGTTCTAAACTTTGTTCCTCCATGTCCTGATTTGCCCCCTCCTACTCAGAGCTGATGTTTCCATGCTGTTTTGCAAAGGAAGGAGCTCACCCTACACTTGACAAGGAGGATGTGCAACATGGGCGATTGCCCAGGGTACTGTGGTCAAGAGGAAAGTAGCAGGGTGGGCCTGGTGTGCGAGGCCATGGAAGAGAGGTTCCAGGGCAATGGGAGGGAAGCAGTGGGATCTGGGGGTGATGAGTGGGGAGGCAATGGAGGCCAGGAGTGCCAAAACACAAGGTGACCCAAGCTGCCATTTTCCCTACAGCTGACCCTGTCTTGGAATATCTGGATTTGGGAAGCCCATTTCTGAAAGTCAGAGCTTGAGTCATATCCAAGCTTTTGCAAAGCTCAGGGCTGTTGCCTTTTAAAAATACACCTGTAGTATTTATGATAATGGTCCCAAACCCTACATCTAAGGGCTTTCAACATGGAGGGGATGGGAGAAAAGCCTGGAACAGGTAGTCTTCATTAGCTCACAAGGGGGAGGGGAGAGAGTAGGAGAGGGGCATGGACCCTTGTTCCATGTTATAAGTGCTTTTGTGCAGTTTAGTTTAATGAATGTATTAAATTAAATTGCACAAAGGCACTCTGCAATTAGGTCTACACTGTAATTGAAGGTGTTACTGAAGCATACGCACACTAGCTTTAACCTAGCTATTGCAAGTAACGACAGTAGTACAGACATGGTGGCATGGACTAACCACCCAAGTACAAGTCCACTGGCACCCCTGAGAGTGTACTCAGACAACTAACTTTGTAATGAATCATGTGCCATCACATCTACGCTACAATCGTTATCCATGGTAGTTAGAATGAAACAAGCACAAGTATGCTACAATCACAGCTTCTCTTGCCGTGTAGACACACCCTTACTGCAGAACAGAAGTGCCGGCCTGGGCAGCTACTGTGGAATAGTTCCATTCCAAAGGGGTAGTCTTGTTAGTCTAGCTCAGCAAAATGAAAAAGGAGTCCTGTGGCACTTTGAAAGATCCGCCCACAAAAGCTCATGCAAAAAATAAATTTGTTAGCCTTTAAAAGTGCCACTGGACTCCTTATTTGTTTTACTGTGGAATACTTATTGCATTTTAAATTCATGCCCTAGCCATTTTTCACTTCCCATGAGTTCCCTGTGTAATCAAGTCTTGCAAGGGCAAGAGTGATTTGGCAGCATTTGGCACTCTTGGGCTGTGTTCAGACGAGAGTTTTATTTCAAAACAACAGCTGTTGTTTCGAAATAAAATTTCTTATGTCCAGACGACGTTCCGTTATTTCGAAACTACGGGACCCGTTGTTTTGAAATAAGGGCCGTTGTTTCAAAACAGTAAAACCTCGCATCTAATTGAAGTAGCCACCATTTTGAAACAATGGCGTTCGGACGTGTTATTTCAAAATAACCATTATTTCAAAATAACACTTTTGCCCTTCTTCTTCCCAGGGTGCCTTCCTTTTAGCCTTTATTGGGTGGGGGAATGGCCCAGGGAGGGGCCATGTTGCCACACCTCCCATGGTGCCCCTCTCCTGAAGCAAAATAGCAAGTCCTGTCTTTGGACATGCTATTTTGCTTTGAGCTTTTCCCTGAATTCGAATTAACATTTTCTTAATTCAAATTAACTTATTTCAAAATAAGGACTTTATTTCAAAATAACTCATTTCAAAATAACAGTTTACGTGTGAACATAGGCTTAGTCTTTCTGAGTCTCTGTATCTTGTGTGATTTACAGCCCAGTTCTACACACCCAGGACCAACCCCAACTAAACTATCCCAGCCAGGGCTTGCCAAGCCAGACCTTAAAAAGGTCTAAGGATGAAGATTCCACCATCTCCCTACATAACACATTACAGTGCTTCACCACCCTCCTAGTGGAAATGTTTTTCCTAATATCCAACCTAGACTCCCCCCACTGCAACTTGAAACCATTGCTCCTAGTTCTGTCACCTTCTACCACTGACAACAGCCTATTTCCATCCTCCATGGACCCCTCTTTCAAGTGGTTAAAACTGCTATCAAATCCCCCCCCCCCCTTGTTCTCTTCTGCAGGCTAAACGAGCCTCGCTCCTTTAGACTCCCCTCATAAATCATGTGCTTCAGCCTCTAATTATTTCTGTTGCCCTCCTCTGGACTCTTTCTAATTTATCCACATCCTCCTGTAGTGGGGGGCCCAAAACTGGACACAGTACTCCAGATGAGACCTCACCAGTGCCAAACACAGGGAAATAATCACATCCCTCAATCTGCTGGGAATGCTCAGCCCAATATGCTGTTAGCTTTCATGGCAACAAGTGCACATTGTTGACTCATATCCAACTTCTTGTCCACTGTAACCCCCAGGTCCTTTTCTGCAGAACTGCTGAGTGCTACCCATTTGGACCCCAGTCTGTAGCAGTGCATGGGATTCTCCTGTCTTAAGTTCAGGATTCTGCCCTTGTCCTTTTTCTTTTGTCCCATTCCTCTAATTTGTCTAGGTTCTATTCCTAGCCTCCAATGCAATAGTTCCCAATCTGTGGTCTGGGAACCACAGGTGGCCTGCTGGGGCTTCAAAATGGCCTGAAAGTCCCCTTCTGCTGGCTGCAGAAGGAAGCTGCTGCCTAACGACTCAGGTAGAGCACATTTCCATGAAGCTAAAACACCAGTGCAAGGTCCTTGCTGTAGCCAGAGCCTAGATACTGGAGTCACTGCTGGAGCCAGAGGAAGGGGAGCACTGATTTTTCTATCCCCCTGGCTATAGAAGGAAGCCACTGCCTAAGGACTCTAATGAAGTGCCCAGGGCTAGGGAAGGCATGTAATTTCTCTGCTGTAGGCAGTGAGAGGGGAGCTCAGGAACGGGCAGCCTCCTCGCTGAACTCCTGTCTACCTGCAGTGGAGGGTGGGGCATGTGCTGCTGGAGACTGATGGCTCTTCACTGCTGTAAAAATGGTATCTGTAACCCTTGAGCCAGAAAGGTTGGGAACCATTGCTCCAGGGTATCTACCACTCCTCTGAACTTTGTGTCATCTGTAGAACTTTTGAGGGTGCAATCTACTCCATCCTCCAGATCATCAATGAAGATGTTGAACTAAACCGGTTCTCTCACTGACCCCTGGGGTGCTCCGCTTGTTACTGGCTGCCAATTAGATATCAAGCCGTTGATCACTACCATTGAGCCCAATAATCTAGGCAGCTTTCTATCCACCTTGTAGTTCATCATCCAACCCATACTTCTTTGACTTGCCGCAAAATTATTAAGATCTCTGCAATTTACTTGAAGATCACTGTGTACTCACTTAAGTAACTCTCCCAGCCCCCCTCTCTTCACTTGCTGATGATGTCATTAGCAGCAAAAAGTTCAAACTGGGTCAACTTGCTGCTGACACAATTGGTGCTTCAATGTAAGGGGCTGTGTCTAACATCCTGCTGCACACCCCCACCCCAGGTTCCTGCTCAGGGTGTTGCAACACTCAGTGGAGAGACTGCCCCATAGATTCCATGCCAGGTGGATGCTGGGATAGCACTATATAAATTTAACCAGTGCTATGTGTATGCTAATACAATGTGCTGACAAGCTCAGTAGAGCTACTAGTTACATAGTTGGCTATTTGTAGAATATTTGTATTTGACTCCTGAAGAACAGCTAGATGAAAAATTCTGATAGCCAGTATATGAAGAGTACAAATTCTAGATGGGGCTTAGTCCCACGGCCCTACTACAGACCACCCACCACTGATGGGCAGGAAGCTAAACACTCTGCAGGAGCAATAAGTATCTGAAATCTGTTCATTGGAACAAGACAATGGATGAGCCCTGGGGAGGCCAGCAAAAATTTCCCAAGATGCTTAAAACATGCAGAGGACTAAGAATCTTGCATCACAATGTTGTTTTTCTTTTGAGTTTAGTCTCCTATTAAAATGATAGATATTTGGTGGTGGGCTGGATTCTACCATCTCTGATGGCATTAGAAATGCAAAGTAATGCCACTGACTTAAAATCTTTATTGGAACATATATGCATTATTACTGGTAAGAAGAGCCAGCTTTGGGTTCAGATTTGCACAGGTGGGATGGAGAGCAGAAGAAGGATGTGGGAGACAGTTTGTAGATGACACTAGTGTCCTAGGTTGGCCGTGCTTGCAAGACATCAATGAAGCCATTCTGATGTGGGCAGGAATCTAGAGAAGCTTTTGAAGAGTAGCTTGTTTTCATGTCAAAGAGAAAAATAACTTGACCCCAGTGATACGGATGTCAAGTATGCTGAGTCAATGAACTCACATCAGGGTTATTAATGCAAGCATGGAGGCAGGGAGGCAACTTGTATGACTTAAACCATCTGTCCATGGGGCTATGTGGCTTAAGAATAGAATAGAATAGAACTGTAGGGTTGGAAGGGACCTCATGAGATCATCAAGTCCAACCCCCTGGGGCTTGAACCCAGGAGGTCCAGCCTAGCTCTGTAAGCCAATTAAAATATATTTCTCTTTTCCTAAAGAGAGGTATGAGAAATACATTTGATTTTCCCCCAGTGATCCATTATTTCAATGTGTTTTGCTGACTTCTGCTAGACCTGTGTGGCCTGAGAAGAATGAAAAAGGAGGGAGGGAGAGAGGGCTGCGAAGTGAGTGAACAAATCTGTGCTGGAGGGACAAGGGCCTGCTGATGTTTCAGTCATACTTTTGGCTAGATCTCAGTGGTACTTGCGGTGCAGCCAGCTTTTGTAACTCTTCATGAGTATTGTGGTGATTGGTGTGTTTCTTTAAGCCCCAGCTCCAGGAGTCATGTGATTGCATGTGACGCTCAGCATTCATTGGAAAATAAAAGCATTTCTAAACCTTGTAATTTCAGAGAGAAATTTGAAAAATGATCCCCAAAGTCTAAAAGGCCAGAAGGTGTACAAAAAGAACCCCCAACTGATTGGCTTAAAAATCATGATTTAAAAAAAAAAAAAATACCCTAATTTTTGAACACTTGGAATTGGAAGTGCCCTATCAGGAGGGGCAGGCTATTAATGAAGTGTATACTGGATACCCATATCTTTTTTTCTCTGAGGGGGATCAGCTGTAAAGTACATTTGTTATGTATAATTTGCATTATGACAAAGATCAGAGGTTTTTGGCTCATCATGCTAGATGCTACACATCCCTGACCAAAAAAAAAAAAAAAAAAAATGGTCTCTGCCCAAAATGGTTACAATTGCTGTAGTGCTGTAGAGTAGTCATTCTTGCAGGTCATGACACACTTGGTAGCATATTGCAACATTATGGGACACACCAGCTCACCCTACCCCCAGGCCAAATCCAGCCACCCCCACCCTCAGCTCTCCACGTTACCAATGTTCCCTCTAATTTTTTGTAGGTTGTGTGCACAAAACATTCCTTTTGTGCAGATTTTCAGAACTGGTGTCCAAATTTGTGCACATTCCAGTGAATATAGTCAAACTTGCAAGCACAACAAAGCAAGTGTATATGATGCAAACAATATATTTAGCTTTATTTTGATATGGTGATGGGAATGATTTTATAATTTACAAAACCTTATTTGAAACATTCTCCTTGAAACAGCTTTCTTAAGTAGCATAAAAATATTCGCACTGTTGAATTTTTTTTTGTGCACGCTTTTTGTTGCATGCGCAGGTTTCACAACCTGTGTGCGTGTGCACACGCGCACAGCTTAGAGGGAACATAGCACATTACACTTACCACTATGTTAGGACACAGTAATGTGTCCCAGCACAGTGGTTGAGAACCACTGCTGTAAAGAGCAGGCTCTGGGCATTCAATCCTATACAGACCAGCAATGTCTGTTAGGGCTCCTCGCCCTCTCCTCTCATATCCAAGTCACAGCACGAAGATGTAAGGGCTCCCCACCCTGTCCCCTCTCAGGTCCCAGACACAGTTGGCCAAAAAGAAATGGTCCAGAGTCCAATCCACAGGCACTCCATGAAGGTTTATTTGAGGGTTACAATGGCAAGCTTAAAACCAGAATCCGTACCCCAAGCCCTTCTCACAGTCAAGTTTATTTCTGATAGTTTCCCCTTAACCCCAACAATTCTAGTTCTATGTGCCCAAAGAACATCATCTTTCCCTAACCATGGCTCCATATACCAACAAAACCCGTTCTCCCCACCTCCTCTTCTTCTTGATAGCTTTAATTATAACTGTAGGCCACACACGTGCCCTCTCCCCGACCCCCATACTGCCCTTTTCAATATATGGGCATATTTCATTTTGGGGGTCTGCAGAGCTGGATTAAGCTTCCTGGGGACCCCACTCTTTTGTGCCTCCCCCATTGCTGCAGCACTGAGCCTGGGAATGAGGCAGAGTGATGCTCAGGTGCACCGGTGCTGCGGCCCAGACTGACAGACTTTCCAGCTATGCAGGGCAGGTCAGCACTCTGCAATGGGGTCTGGCCAGTGCTGGGGGTCCTGGTAGGACCCACAGACTGGCCAGCCTTGGGGTTGGGGCAGGCCAGTGCTGGGCGGGGACTGGGGCCTGGTGACTGGCCAGCTGTGGGACCAGGGCATGCTGGTGCTGGGGGGGGGGGGGGCTTGGCCAGCACTGGGGCAGGAGGGCTGGGGCCTACAGATCAGCCAGCCGCATGGGTGAGGCAGTGCTGAGGCCTAGCAGACCAGCTTGCCACACATGTGACACAGCACTTGGTCCAGGTGCCTGATTTATTCTTATGGTGCTTGAGGAGTTGGGGCCCCCTCAAGCTCAGGGCCCAGGGCTGCAGCTCCTAAAGCTCCTTGGTTAATCTGGCCGTAGGGTCTGGGAGCTTTAGTACAAATCTTTGGTGTCCCGTCCCCACCACCACCACCACCACAGAAGGGGCAAAGAGTGGTGTTACATCATGGCCATGGTCAGTTTCTGCCCATGTTTATATTTCTTTTTAATACGTCCTTTCTCCTTCCTCGCTTTCCTAGCCACTTGCTTGGCCTTGCTCTCGTGTCTGTTTTGAAAAGGAGTCAGAGCTTTTCCTCACTTGCACATCCATATATCACACCTTCACTGCACCTTGAAACATTGTAACTGCATCCCTTATCTTTTCACAGTAATAAAGAAAAACCCATTTAATTGCAGACAGGCAAGAGGAACACACTATATCTTTGTTCTTTGCTATCATGTGCAGCTCAGAGACTGACTTTCAGGCAGGCCCAGAATCCCATCTCAGGCCTAAATGTTTATATGAACTTGCATTACATACTGTACTTATATCCTAACATCCACCCCTGCTGTCTCACATTCACTTGCATAAACAGGTACTAAGAAAGCTCTGCTTGACCTAATATTTTGCTGTCCTGAGAGACCTCTGGTGTGTGCCTGGGAGGCTGTGTAGAACTGGTGTGTGTGTGTATTATTCTGACTGAAGACGGCAGTGATGCCCTGAAGGTCCCAGGATCTGGAGCTGACCTGTCATTTCTGCATGCTCTGGTGACCTCAGAGAAGCCTGCTAGGTATGCGTAATGAGAAAAGAGGTGTGTAGAGGGCAGCAGGCTGTGTGGAACAGATGTCTATGTATATCATGCTAAGTCCTTTCAGCCGCTGCCCTGAAGGAAAATCCAGAGCTCCTGACCTGGAAAGATTCGAGGCTAAGAACACTAAGAATGAATAAGAATGGGTGGCTTGTTATGATTACAAAGAGAGTGAAAAGGCTATGAACCAAATCCTCTTGAATTCTGTGGCCCCGATTCTGGGCCTGTTAAATTTGGTCAGCATAGAGAGTGCTGAGCAGTTCCCAGGATGTACAATATGGCAAAGGAAGAAAGAGAACAGGGTGAGGTATAGCTTGGGTTTTACTCTGTGTTTTGGATGATGAAAGGCTGCTATTGATGTTCCTGTTTGTAAAATTCTGGGTTTTAATCCATGCAAATGGTGTCTTGAGCTCCAGAGAGGTATTTTCTCAGTGGTATCGTTTAAAAAGCAAACTTTAAAATTATAAATTAAAATTATAAGCCCAAAAGAGAAGAAGGAGAGGGTATGGGGAAGCGCCAGGTTCACATGAAAGAAGGACATGGATTTACTGACTTGTGTAACACACATCTTGTGCAGGTTGGTTGCACAGCTGTAGCTGATCCCTCCATAATGTCTGGGACTGAAAGATGCTGTGATGATGACATAGGCTAATAACTGCTGATGGGAGTTAGTAACTGCATGGTAGCTAAACTGTGTGTGTGTGTGTGTCCATGCCCAGGGCTCTTAGTGCAGTCACCTTCTCCTTGACTTTCTATCAAGTGGGCTTTTTTTAGCTCATTCATATTTTCGATCATATGGCAGAACAGGAGGCTCTTTATTCGCTCTGCTTCTCTCCCTGAGATGCATCACCCCCAGAGAGAGACATGCACTCGGGCATGGCCACAAACAAAAAGACTGTAGGTGGCTCATCAATGTTTGTGCTTTCCAGCAAAGTCCTAGAAAAAGCTTGTTCAAATGGGGGTAGAGGGGCCAGCTTGCACTTCTATATGTGCATGTTGACTGGCACATATAGGCATGTGGGTGCCCATGTGTTGGTCTGTTTATATATTTCCAAAGTGCCTTTCCCCATAGTGTGCTGGTCTCTGATTGCCCAGGGTATTTAGTTATCCAAATCCCCTGGGAATTAGGTGCCAGCCTGACTGCCTTTGGGGATCAAGGCCTAGCATACATATAGGCATGTTTGATTTTGTGCATATCTCTTTGAACTATAGTGTATCCAAGCTGAGGCCTATGTTTACATACTTATACGTGCATATGTGTGCATTTGCCTGTGTGCCTCTGTGTTGATGTGTGTCGCATGTGTGCTTGTGTGTGCAATTGCTGACTGAGCTCACGGTTTTCCACTTACCCTTGGGAGAACGTTAGTATAAGTGAGGCCTGGACTCTATTAGAGACTGGAAGACCATTTGGATAACATCCAACACATTTATGGATCAAAAAAGTTTTGTTCATTTCTTGACTTTTGGGTTCAGAATAGAAACCATCATAATTCCCTGGAAAAATCCTGTCTTGGTGAGAGTCCCAGGCCTGTTGCACAGATCTGAGAGGTTCCCAACCCAGAGAGGCTAACAGACCTTCACTCAGCATCAGGAATGAGAGTTTCTTAAGACTGTTGCTTGAAATCTCTATTATGCTTTCCTGTTCCCCATTACTTAGGGGCTTTGTGTTTCCAGCAGATCAGCTGTTTGAACTCCTCTACTGGCTTAATTTACTATTCCTTTTCTCACAGATTGGTGCAGGAGGATCAGCTGAAGAGACAGGTAGTTAGTAACTGGATGGTAACCACATATTTCTGTGAGGTGAGTAATAATAGTAGTTAGCATATTATTGCTTTGGAACATGGCACACACATCAGATAAGGGATACTCATGACATCCCCAGAAAGTAGGTCAATATTATCCCCACTTCACAGGTGTAAAACCAGACACACAAAGAGGCTGCATGACTCACCAAAGGTCATATGCTGCATCAGTGGAAGATCCAAGATTAGAATTTGGTTTTTTTCTGGCATAGCTCAGGTAGTTTGTACAAACATTTTACACATGGCCCTGCCAATCCACTTCACTCCTAATCTGCAACTCCCTCTACTTTCAAGTCCCTCCCACCCATGTTAGAAGGGCTCTTGTATCTCAGTTCAGGTCTGCAGCTCCCCCAGGTAGTCAAGTCCTTCTCCAAAGACCCCCCCACCAACTCTGTCAACACACCTCTGTTCTGACCTTCAGCTATTCCACTCCTGGGTTTATCATCTCCTAGCTCTGCAAACATGCCTGGGTTCTGAGCATGACCCACAGCTCCTTTGCGGAGTTCATTCCTTCCCCCAACCAACTTGGCAACGACTCTAGGCTGTCCTCACCTCCTGCTTACTCCACTGCTGGACCTGGGGAGCAGAGTCTAACCAGCTGTGGAACTGTGACGGGCTTGGGTGGTGGCGGTGTTATGTGAGCAGGGGGCAGGGTGGTCTAGCACCACTCATTTGTCTTGAGGAGACATAATTTCCTAACTAGGTATGAAGCACTCTTAGCCCCCTATCACAGGGTCCCACAGGAACCTTGCTCTGAAACCATTTGGGGCAAAGCTGGTCAGGACTCTAGTTCTTGGAATCTGCCCCGGGCAGTCATCTCCTGACTGGTGTCTGAGCATTCAGCACCCTACTCTGCCTGGGCTCCTCCTTTGGGTCCCCCTGATGGAATTCTGGGCAGCTCCTATATGCTCCCCAAAGGGGACATGTACCCCACCTTGCAGTCAGAAGCAATTCACAGCCGGCATGGAGATCAGAAGGGTTACTTAATTCTCAGGATTGCCATGCAGAAAGACTTTAACAGATTAATTAGCAGTTACAGCGGCAACCAACTAAGGAACCTCAGAGCCCATTCTCAAGCCATCTCTTGTGTCCCCTTACAGGAGGCTGACCCTTCCATCTGGCCAGCACCCAGACCCATCCCCTTGCCTCTCCACAGTCCTTTATCTCCTTCCAGGCAAGGTGACTACCACCTCCTTGTCTTCACCTGCCGCAGCCTCCTGGAGCTGGCTGACCCAGAAGGGCAGAGGGATCTGACTATTGTCTGCATATATATGGCTGGAGGAAGCCTATCCACTCTCTAGTTGTCTCTACAATGATCACACACTCAGGTCCCATCATTGAAATACATGAGTAATGTATGGAGAAACAGAGGCAAACCCAGCACTCAGAGAAAACCCAAGAATGTCTCCACTTCATCACTCTCCTCACCCAAGCTCTGGCCGCATCACTCCTTTCCCATCTTCTCTGCCTAGAAACAAAGGAAACAGATCTTGTGATGGGGAGTGAGGATTGAACTATGAAAGCTGGCTTCAGTGTGTGGATGTAAATCCCACCTCTGTAGAGCGTGAACTCCAATGGGTACATGGAACACTGCAACAGCCATTGTTACCAAGTCACAGGAAGAAGATTTAGGCATTAAAGGCTGTGCTGCTCTGACTTGCAAGCCCTTCATATGCTCACTCAAGTGTCTGCTGTCTGTCCCTCTGCACTTCCTGGCATGCAGTAGCAGGGCAGCAGCAGGCTGTAGTCGTGGTCGCTCTGTCACCAGCTTATGTGGGCAGATTTGCGGTGGGGTGGTGATGTTAGAACCACTAGGGAATGTGGGTTCAGGAAAGGTAACATCATAGCAGCCCCTAGGGACTGGCATGGTGGTGGTGGTGTTGGGATGGGGAAAGAGAGGAGAGGAAATCTTGAGTAATGACAAAAGTGCAGGGGAGGGGTTGTGTCTGCTTAGTTTGAACCTATGCACAGGGAAGCCTCATTCTGGAATAGTGCTCAAGGGCTCATCTGCCTCAGGACTTCCACGCCCTACAATAAAGGGCTTGTTTAAAGGAGTTGGAAGGAAAAAGGAATTAAAAGAACAGGGAAATTCTTAAGATTCTTTCCAGTGGAAAATATTTCTCCACTTATCACTCAGTGTCAGCAACAACATCAGACACCTGCCTTTAAACTCTAACAGCACAAATCAGGACAGAGGTAACTTAAGGCCTCAACTTATGTCCAGTCAGGTTACAGTTCTGACTCATAGCTCAGAGCAGAAAAGCTGCCTTTGATGTGTATATGTATATGCATAAGAGATGGCCTTGAGCTAGAAGGCTACTTGATCCAAACACTTCTGAACTGATGTGTGGTCTGAACTTCTTAACTTGTGCAGTCTGGCCCATTTTCTAATAGCCGTGTCTGTACTTGGATACAGTGTGCAGATGCACATGTGAATGTGTGAGTAAGGTACATGCAGTTTAGCTGTTCAGCTAACAAAAATAAATAAATAAGCTACATTAAAGACCATTGTTTGCAAATGCAAGCACTCAAAAAGTAGGGAATGCCAGAATTAAGGTTACCTGTGTAATCTTAATTCAGCCCGCATTGTGCAATATGCATTATGATTATGTTATAGTCTTTAATTACATGATTGCATATTATTTCATCATTCAGTGCTTTGTGTATTTAATAAGCACCTATTCAATATTTTGTTCTCACTGTTCAGTGTGTGGTCTTATTTACTAAACTCTATCCAAACCCGGGTTTGAAGATAGAATTGTTAATTTCCTGATGGCATTTTCCGTGGTGCTTCTCACTGTGGCATGTGAGAGCTTCACAGTCAATACTCCCACAGAAGCCTTGTGCAGTAAGGGAGTAACGTTACCCCCATTTTACAGATGGAGAAATGAGGCATGGAGAAACTAAGGTCCAAACTACCCCCTGGTTTTGGATGCTTGATCTGAGGTGCTTTGAATCTGATTTTCAAAAGCACACCACTTAATATGTTCAAAACAAAGTTCTAGCTGTGACTCCTCAGTACTTTGCAAATCATACCCTGGGGTCTCAGTTGGGAACCCTGAAATTAAGGAACATACAATTAGTGACCACCTGGGAAAAATCTGGTTTAAATGACTTGCTTAGCACTACTCAGGAATTCTGTTGCGAATGTAGGAAAAGAATTCAATTCTCAAAGGGAGCATTCAGCTGCCTTAAGTAAGAGACCACTCTTTCTCTTCCAGAATTCATGCTCTGAACAGCTTTCAGTGTCTCCTTCACTACACAACCTTGACTCACCCCCCCCACTCCCCCTAGCAGGTTGAGCCTGTGCAGTGAATTAGATCATTTCTACAATGATGTGTACATATGTGCTTATATCTTTAACACAGCCCTGTGGTAGATGTCTTGCCAAGAGAAATTACCCCACAGGAGCTCCTGGAGACATTGCATCTCATCAGATAGACATACACTCTTCTAAGACCTTAGGGCAGCACATATGTCACTCTGAAACAGAGTGAAGAAGCATGTGCTTCACCTGAAATTTGGTAACTCCAGGGCTCCTTTGGAGTCCTATTCTAAAAAATGATCCCTCACTCTCTAAGACCTTGGGAGACAGATCTCTCCTCACTTACAGACAGCCCCCCACCCTTAAACAGATATTCACCAGCAACTACTGACCCAACAACAGAAACATTAAAGCAGGCACATATCCCTGCACCACACCATATTTCCAACTTTGCCCAAATATCTGCACAAATGACACCATCACAGGGCCTAATCAAGCCAGCTATGCTATCAGGGGCTCATTCACCTGCTCATCCACTAGTGTGATTTATGCCATCATGTGCCAGAAATGCACCCCTCCACACACACACACACCTTATACATTAGACAATCTGAGCAGAAGAATAAATGGATAGAAATTTGACATCAGCAATCACAACATTCAAAAACCAACAGGGGAATATTTCAATCTTCATGATCACTCCATCAATCATCTGTTGTTAGCCATACTTGTGCAAATGGATAACATATAAAAGCTTCTAAGAGAAACTGCAGAATTGGAATTCATATGCAGATTTGACACAATCAATTTAGGGTTAAATAGACACTGTCGTCTTTTTCCCTATTACAACAGGTAATCTTGCTTTCCTTTTTCCCTCACCTCTGACCTATATGCTTTTGTCTACTGTTTGAATCTAAACAACTGCATTGATTTGCTGTGACAATCTGACCTGATCCTATGACTTACACTTCCCTGCATTTATTTTCCTTTCATTCATCGGTACTTCCACTTCATCAGACCCTTGGAGATGGAGAATTTTCTCCACTGAAAGCTGACATGATAAATAAATTTGTTAGTCTTTAAAGTGCCATTCAACTCCTTGTTTGTTTGGCTGAACTAGACTGACACAGCTACCCCTTGGGAACTTTGGAGACACGTTGTTGTAGGAGGGGGCAGTGTCACTTAGGGCTTGATCCTGTGCCCTTTGAAGTCAGTGGCAGAGTTCATATAGATTCAGTAGAGCCAGATCGAGCCTTTAGTCCTTGTGCTCAAGGACGGCGCCATGCACTGGGTCTTGGCACCCCCACTGCCAGCTGCCTAGCACAATCTGGCCTTTCTATGTATAAATTGCTATACAAGCATCTGTACGTAAATAGCTGAGGGTAATTTATGTGTGTTTTACTGCATTAGTGTGCTTTCTTTTTAAGATACTGTATATACATCTTTATAACATCTCAGGAGATAGGTAGCAGTGTAAATGTAGCCATGTCAGTCCCAGTATATTAGAGAGATACAATGAGTGAGTTAGGAAGTATCTTCTATTGGATCAACTTCTGGTGGCAAGAGAGAGAAGCTTTCTAGACACACACAGCTCTTCAAGTCAGAAAATATACTCATGGCAGCAGGCAACATGGAACAGATTCTTCAGCATAAGTAGTTAGCACATACTGTAAGGGACGTTCAAGGTAGTTACTATTTGGGTTCTTGGAAGTGTGTTTGGTACAAATCCACCCCTCCTTCAGCTTAAGGGGAGAAACTACTGGGACCTGGACTCAACTAATTTTAGGGGGCAACAAATGAGAAAACAGGAACACAGGTGTGAAGGTCAGAGGGCTAAATGGAGGGAACCTGAAGGGGCTACTGTGCAGAGAACCCAAGGCAGCACCCACTGCTTCTCAAAAGTAGCTAAGGAGCCAGCAGAGCCCTTTTAGGTAGGAGCAGGGAAGTGTTATTCCCGTATTATAGATGGGAAGACTTAGGCAGGAAGGTGCAGTGACTTCATCTGTTCAGGAAGCCAAGCAATGATACAACCTGCTGACTTCAACCTCTGCACTGATTTCTCCAGAGCAAAACATGTCCTGCTTGGATTCTGTATTATGATATAGTAATGGTAAAGTGATTCCCTGGCCTGAGAATGATGGAGCTATTTTCTGTTGTTCTCATAAGAACAGAGATTACTGAAACTTTACCTCACCTACACAATGTGTCCACCCCAACAAAGCCTGGGCATGTCTGTCCTAGATTGGCCATCAGCTCCTCCCTTTGGATCCTAATCCTCAGTAAATGCTTTGCTTTTTAATGCGTATATAGCATTTCTTTATGAGACTTTTCCACTCGGCTCACATTCAGCTGAACAGAGCCCTGCCCAGTACTGCTTGGATTTCTTCACATCCTTCACTTCTACCAGTTCTCCTTCAGCTCCCCGTCTTCCCTTTTTGTAGCTTAATATCCTGATAACAAAGACAAGGGGACAAATCCAGATGTGAAAGCAAGTTTATTTTCTCCCACCTTCCCCCAAATATCTGTTTACTGCACAGTTATCGTTAGCAGAAGTGAACAGGAAGAAAGTGTCAGGTGATTAGAAACAGAAGACTAATAGGCAGAACACCTAGACTCTGTTCTTAGTTCTTCCATTGACTCGTTGTGCAACGCTGGGCAAGCTTCCTTTCTCTCTGGCTTAGTTTCTCCCTCTGTAGAATGGAGATAGTGAATCACCTTTGTAAAGCCCATGGAGAATGTCAGATGAAAGGCTTTGGATAAATGCAATATGATCATTATAATGAATGTTTAAAATGACTGCACTGTTTCTACTGCTGTAGCTTTTCTTTAGGACTGTTTAGTGAAGCTCAGTGGGAATGAGGCCTGAAGCCCTTATTTATATCCTGTTCAGTTATGAATCAGGATAATCGCTGTAGAAATCAAGGGAGTTTACAAGGCCATAGCTTTTCAAGCCTTTGCTCAGGTGATTAAGGCACTGGATGGGTATGCAGAAGATCTGGGTTGCTCTTCTTGCTGTGCGAGCAAGTCACTTCCCCTCTCTGTACCTCAATTCCCCATTGGTAAAATGCACATAATGATACTGGGCTACTCATAAAGTGCTTTGAGATATCTACAGCAGAAAGCAGTATGAAAAGGCTGGAGCAGCAATCTCTTTTCCTGGGCAACCTGCTGTTGGTGACAGAGACAAGCAGTCAACAAAAGAGCTCAATGTAACTCAAAAGTCAGTCTTTTCTTTTTTCACCAACAGCATTTGGTCTGTAGGAGACACTAATTCTTCCACCTTGTTTCTAAAATACTGGAAACAACACAGCCACAGCAGTGTGAAAGAGCTAGGCCTTTTTACCTGTGCGATACAGGGCCAGATTATAGCAGGAGCTATAGGGGCTGAAGCCCCAGGTCCCAGACAAAATGGGGGTCCAGGCTTCAGCCCTTGAAACCCCTATCTCCCCCCCCACCCGCTCAGCACTGGCAAATAAAGGAGCATTGAGTGCGCCCCTGCCCTGCTGAGGCTCGGGTGGGGGAGGGCTGGCACGAGTCCAGAAGTCGAGCTCCGCACTCCTGATCTGCCCCTGGGCTGCCCAGTCTGCCCCCAGAGGCAGGGCAGACCAGCACCTGCTCACTCCACCCAGGGGCTGGGCAGGGGGCATGCAGTGTAGCCTCAGCTCCTGTGTGGCCCTCCAGGGCCTGAGGCCCTGAGGGGCTGCACTCAGGTCACACTGCATGCCAGCCAGCCCTACCCCAACCCAGTTGTGGACTGTCCAAAGCAGGGCACGGTGGGAGTGCCCTTTGGCCCCAGGCCTGCCCAGTGACTGGCCTCCATGCTGGGGGATGTGCCCCCACAGTAGGGGGCAGAGGCTCCAGGAAGAGGGATCCCATGGTGGGAGGCAGGCCGGGGCCCTCAGGCTGGTTAATCCAGCACTGGAGAGAGAGGATATTTTTGTCACAGAGCCTGATATGTGGCTTACAAATGAATGCCAGTCTTAGGTCAGACTGTAAGAAAACAGGACAGTCAACCCAAACTGTTGGTATAATCTATCGTTGGATTTCACCAACCTCGTAACAGATATACTCTCCTGGGCTACCATATTGGTCTCATCATGGAGCCACAGCCCCCTTAGACTCTCCAGCATAGCTTGTCTTTCAAATGAGCTGGATTTGGTGATTTAAAAGTTTTTTAATACCAACAATTAGTCACTTATCCCAAGTCAGTGGTTATCCTGAATCTCACACCAAAAACTAAGCTGATAGCTAATCCTTTAGTAAAGTGACTAAAGCTATAGTAGCTAAGATAAGAAAGGGCAGTTGATAGGTTAAAACAGATAAAATACATATCAGGTGAACCAAAGTTTGTAAGTCCAAACCATAGCAGAGATGGCATATCTACTTAATTCTCCACAAATCTCATAGGGTGCGCCAACAGTATCCAAGTGGATCAGAGATACAGAATTGCTCCCAAGTTCCTCTTTATAGTTGAAAACAGTTGACAGGCCTTTTCAGAACAGAATGGATTCATAGATTCCTCATTGTTGAACACGCAACTCACACTTTGACGTCAACATATTCCTTTATTTACATTTCCAAGACACTAGTCCACAATGGGTAAACATAATAAAAACACAATGTGATAGCCAGAAACAATTCTTCATTAGTTTTCATGAAGCTTTATACATCAAGTAAATTCAATTTAAGCACCAACACACACTTCAATTTAAGACTAATTAAGTACAAGCTTTAGACCAGTGGTTTTCAAACTTAGGGTCAGGATCCAGTACTGGGTCACAGACCCTCAGGTACTAGGTCGTGGCACCCCCTGCTGCTGCTGCCAAAAGACTGGAAGGCATTGCTCAAAGATGTAATTGTTGGATCGTAGGCATGAATGATTTTTTTTCAAATGGGTTCTGAGGAAAAAAGTTTGAAAATCACTGCTATAGACAGATGAAAACAATACAATCAACATCTCTTGATTTCTGTCAGATCAAGTGACCTGGCTTGAACACATGTTGAAACAATTAATGCTTTTAGGGATCAGGCTAAGTCATGGAAACCATGATTTCCAGTGACCTCCCAGGACTTTCCCCATGAGTTTGTCTGATCCCATATACAAGTGAATTGCCCTTTTGTTGTGATCTGGTTTGTCTGTGTCAGAGTTGGTAACCTGTTTAAAGAGCATCACAGTATTATCCCTTTCTCCCATTTTTGTCTACTTCAACTGAAAGCCCCAGCTCCTCAAAGGTATTTAGACACTTAGCTACTATTTATTTCAGCAGAAGTTAACTACACTCAGTAGTTTTGAAGATTTGGCCCCAAGGTATATAGGACAAGCACTGTCTCTTACTATGTGTATGGACAGTGCCCAATTCAAAGGGACCCAGTCTTAGTTCTGGCCTCTAGGCTCTACTAAAATATAACTATTTAATAGACTCGGACTTTAAGGTCAGTGGGACTAATATGATCATCTAGTCTGATCTCCTGATGTATTATAGAGAGCAAGCTTATCTCCCCTCAACCCTCTTTTGGTTAGGTTAAACAAGCCAAGTTCTTTCAGTCTCCTCTCATAAGGCTGGTTTTCCATTTCTTGGATCATCCTGGTAGCCCTTTGCTGTACCTATTCCCATTTGAATTTTTCTTTTTAAGGATGGGGACAAGAACCGCACATAATATACCAGATGAGGTCTCACCAGTGCCCTGTACAACAGTGCTAACACATCCAAACATCTAATACCTCATCTAGTATATCCTAGGACCACTTTAGCTTTTTTCATGGACACATCATCTTGGCAGCTCATAATCATCCTGTGATCAACCAATGCAGCCAGGTCCTTCTCCTCCTCCCTCACTTCAAGTTGGTGCACCCGCAGATTCCAGCAAAATTTTCTTATTAGTCCTGAAATGCATGATCTTGCACTTTCTGCTATAAATCTCATCCTATTTCTATTACTCTAGTTTACAAGGTCATCCAGATATTCCTGTATGATACCCTCATCCTCCTCTGTATTGGCAATACTTCCCAGCTTTGTGTCATCTGAAAACTATATTAGCACATTCCCACTTTTTATGCCAAGGACAGTAAAAAAAGGCTAAATAAGACTGGTTCCTGAGGAACTTCACCAGTAACTTTCATCCTGACAGGTCACCTTTCAGTAGGACCTGTTTTAGTCTCCCCTTCAACCAGTTCCTTATCCACCTTTCAATTTTCAAATTAATCCCCATCTTCTCCAATTTAAGTAAGAATTCCCCATGCAGAAATATATCAAATACCTCACTGAAATCTAGGTAAATTAGATCCACTTCATTCCCCTTTTCTAAAAAGATCTGTTACCTTCCCCCATAAAGGGAGATCAGGCTGGTCTGGCAATGAACTACTTTTTGTAAAGTCATGTTGTACACCCCCCCCCCCCCAATTACCATTAATATCAAAATCCTTAACTACTTTCTCCTTCAATTTTTTCCCCAAGACCTTGCATACTACTCAGTTAAAGTAACAGGCCTGTAGTTACCCAAATCACTTCACCCACCCCTTCTTAGAAATAGGAACTATGTTAGCAATTCTCCAGTCACCTGTAGGGGCAGACTGATGCCAGAGGGGCCAGTGCACTGAAGGGCTAGTGGGCTGCTTTTCCCCCCTCCCAGCCCTGTCCTTTTCCCCCTCTCCCTCTACCATCACATGGACCTAATGCAGCTTTGCTCCCTTCGCAGACCCAACCCACCTCTTCTAAGTCTCACCACATGGAGCACAGCAGCCACTCCCTGTATGGCCCAGAAACAGCCACTCCCTATATGGCCCCGGCTAGAGCACAGCACCACTGTGCCCCTCCCAGTCCTGCCTCTCTCTCACCACCATGTAGGCCCAATGGCACTTGTCCCCCCCCCCCCCGGCCCTGCCCCTTTCCCTCCCACCTTTTTAAATGCCAGGGCCAATTTTTAGGCCCACTTCATCACTGTACAATACTGACTCTGCTTCTGTGAGGATGCTAGACTTCCAGCACCCAAGTCCTCCCACTCGTTTCTACCCACTCCTTTCCTCTCTCCCCAACCTCTGTACCAGAGGCACATTGAAGGTTGCAGTGTGTGATGTATGCTGGGTATACTATTGAAGTCTGTGGGTAGTAAAGAGTAGTAGTAAAATGGTACCTTACGTACCATTTCTTATTTTTCCCTTTGTTTTTGTTTTAAATATGTTATGTAGATCAACCTGCACTGATACACAGTATGGTGTACTTGTATAATAATTTCCAGTTTTATCTTTTAGTGTGTTATGTGACTACTTGGCTTTTGACCTTTCTCACTTTGTCTACATGTTCTGATTTCCAAGTGGTAGCTTTCCGTGCTCTTCCCTCCCATCTTGCACTCCTGCTAGGCCTTCTGCTTTCTCTTAATCACCTGTCTGCTTGGTACTCATCCAGCTTGGTCTCCAACTCTTGTCTATGATTTTTTTCCCCTTCCTTGGGATTCTGGCTTCAGACAGTTCCTGCAATTTTGACTTAAAGTAATTCCAAGCCTCCTCCACCTTTAGATTTAAGAATATAATAAAGAGCTTTTGCATTAGGCACATAATGTAGCCAGTTACTGATATGCTTATAGGAATCTCGAGCTACCACCTCAAGTCACCATCCTTATTTCATGTTACACAACTATATTCTTCCTTTATTGGTTTGAATGAAAGCAGACAGCTATAGCTTAAGACGCTGCATTATATCCTCTCAGCTGGTGTCACCTTACCGATACTTAAAATGTTTTTTTTATATTCATTAATCACTCTTTCCCAGACTCCTCCCCTGACCGTCTCCTGCTAAATGCCACAGCATCATTCAGCATCATCTGATACCTGTCATATTAAAATCATTCAGCAAGGCTCAGTTGCTTCAAGATCCTCATGCTGTAAAGCCTGGGACTCTTTTTCACCTGGTCTTCATGAAAGTGTGCTCTATGTTGAGACAAGGCTAAAGGAAAAAAGAACCCAGAGAAAAGGCAAATGTAGCTCCCTGCTATGGGGCATCATAAACAGTTTGGATTAAACACAGTGAAGCCCATAGAAGTGGGGGAGGGAGAGGGGGAGAATAAGACAAATTCATAGAAATTACGAGGTTGCCAACTCAATGAAAGCACTAAAAAAACCTCACCATACCAACAACTAAAAATCCAGCTGCTGAAAGCAATCTGTTTCCATTTAAAAAGGAAAATCATGGTTGCCAAGAAGAGTCTGAAGAGGTGAGCTGAGCACGTGCTGAAGGCTTGGAAACCAGAAGGCAAATAAAAACCCAATATTTGTTTATTTTAAATTATGACTTTTAAGCCTCAGTTTCTGGGGGCCAGTCTCATGATTTATGCATGTTTGGGACTGGCAATGCTGTCCTGCCCCATTAGTGAGCCACTGGAGACAGGCAGCCTTTCCGAGTAGCCATTGCTCCAGGGGTAAAATAGGAGAGACTTTTCAACCCTGGAGTTCCAAGCTGTTTTGCTCTGTTTATGCTCCCATTTTGACCACTGATTTAATTCTTCATCTCTTAATGAAATGGTCAGCTTTGTGATTGATTGATTGATTGATTGATTATTTGTACCCCCAACAACATGCATGTTGCTTGGTCAGCAGCCATGACAAGTGCTTGTTTTGCCCTTGCCACTGGCCTTAGCCCCCATTTGATTGTCCTGTGACTTGTTCAGCACACTCTTACTTTGCAGTGTAGCAACAGTATCCTCTCCAGGACTTGAAATTGGGGGGGGGGAGGTGCGGGGGGAGGATTGGGGGTGCTCACTAAATTGGTATAACTGTTACTAGCTGACGGCTGGAAGTGTGTTGGGAAGTTCGGGGTGGTGGTGGTAGGAGGGGTGTTAGGAAAATCCCTGGTAGCAACTCTTAACCAAGCCTGGTTAACATTGTTGTCTGCTCTGCTTTCCCTCCATCTCTCTGGGTAGTAGGCTATCCCAGAGCACATGTGGCCAGCACAGCACTTTCATCACACTTTCAGGATTTTGGGTGCTGAGCACTTTGGAGAATCTGACCTTAGGGGTTACGACAAAAAGTTATGCTGCAACCACAGCTCTTTTAAAACTCTGACCCTGACTTAGTTGGCTGAATGGTAGCTCAGCTCCAAAATCTGCCCCAACTTGTCAGTGATGACCACTGTCAATCTGTCCCTCTGTCCACTTAGCCTCTGGGAACCTCTGCTGAAACACTATGGGATAGTTGCCTGGCTTTTCCCATAAAGCACAAGTAAAAACATGGTCAAGCAGCATGGTAGGCATGCATATACAAACAGTGGGACAGAGTCCAAAGAGGTAGCCATGTGAGTCTAGTTCAGCAAAACAAACAAGGAGTCCTATGGCACTCTTAAAAGCTAACACATTTATTTATTGCATGAGCTTTCATGGGGGAAAATTCCACTTCATCTGATGCTTTGAATTAGGATTTTCTGTCACGAAAGCTCATGCAATAAATAAATATGTTAGTCTTTAAAAGTGCCACAGGACTTCTTGCTAGTTTTACTGGGAGAGTGGTGTATGTGAAAAAACTGCAACTCCAACATAACTGTGTGAGTCTTCCTATGGTGGTACCTCGGGTTGTGTGGTACATCACTACCACCGCCTAGCATGCACATTTCACAATGAGATATTGATGACTAGTGGCACTTCAGCGTCTGTGAGATGTCACATTATATTGTTGGATAAACTTGAACATACATAGTAGACTCAGGAGATTCCTGTAGCTTCTGGGCACCCTCTCTGCAGCCTTGCTGGTTGATATTAAGAGGTTCCAGGCTTGCAGTGAGTCAGATGAGAGCACCACAGTATCATGACAAAAAACCCACTCTTATGCTGGAACTTCATTCATGTGAATAATCCTACAAAATTACTCTTCAGAGGGTTGACAGATCTCTCTTTCTCTTAAGTTACTCCTTACCTCTCCTTATGTGCCTAGTATTTCCTTCCAGATTGTTTGTCCCCTTGCATACATACTCCATGTCTACTGTGAGATCCCATCTCAAGACTTTTCTTCTGAGTTAGCCTCTCAGCCTGACCTCTGCTGTGCTACTCCTGACCACTTAGGTATCTCTCTCTCGCTTTCTCTAATCCCAAAGATGTGGAGTGCCCCCCTACACCCCTTCGTCCAGCCTTCTGCTGTAAGCTCCTTGGAAGAGGGACCTCTTTTTGAGCATCACTAAAACATAATGCTCTCCTCTGGTATGATATCGGTTATAATGCATTAGAAGACATGGTTGCTGTGTATAGGGATTGTGGGAGCTGACCATGCCCTGTTTGTCCTGTGGACAAATAGAAAACTTGAGTGTTTCTAGGCTCAACAGCTTTCTGCACCAGTTCTGTAAATGTCATGGAATGTATTTGTGCTTCTCAGAGGCCCCAGTGGGAAGCTCTATCTACGCTTCTTTTCTTTCCCTCCCTCCCCTCACTTTGAAAGGAGACCTCAGGAGCAAGAAACAACCTTTGAAGTCCTTGATAAGATCTATATCTTCCTGATTGGGAAGGTGAGGGTGGAATACATTGAGACAATTTGGCTTTTCTCCCAGCACAGCCACAACCCCATCCTAGGTGAGGTGCCGGAGGCAGTCTTGTCTATTGGGATGCTTTGCTCTCTCTTCATCTCTCCCTTCAGCCTGGGGAATGGATTAGAACAATGCAATAAGGTGACAAGTGCCACCGTAACAAAAATAATAATTCCCCTTTGATGCACACCAAAAGGGAGGTGGAAATAGCCCCAGAATAGAAATGCAATTCTCACCCCTTCCCTAAATGGCAGCTGCTAACACAGCTTGAATCTTTAAAATTCAAATGGCCTGGCTTAACTCTTCCATTACTGTTTGATTTTATTTTTTAAATGAGTGTCTTATATGTGCTCAGATGCAGGAAGAAACAACAGGGTGCAAGAATTAAGAGAAGGAAAGGTCCTGCCAGGTGCCAACCAGAACTGGGAGAGCAGTATGGGAGCATAGGAATGAAACAGCAGGCAGTGACATAAATTAGCAGAGGTGGATAAGGCAGAAGATTGACAAAGCAGATAGGATTGTGAGATGGGCTGGAGATGCATTGGCAGACCTAAGGAAGAGAGAACTGGAACAGCAGGATGTGCTTCATGGAAAGGTGCCTCTGAAGGGCTATATGGGAACTCAGAAATGAAAACAACAGGGAGTATCTGGGGACATGAGGCAGAGCTGTCTGACAGGAGATTGTACAGTGCCTGCCTGGCCTGTACCTAGCTCTAGCCATAGCTATTCATTCCCACTTCCATGAGCAATACACTAATCTGCAGTTGCTACCCCCCACACGCTTCTTTTCTTTTAAACACCGAGTAGTGGAACGTTATCATGTGAACTCTTCATTTCTGCAGCGTCTTGATTGCCTCTGAACAACTGGAGTCAATAAAACATTAGATGAGGAAGCACCTTGTATGTTAATGAAGTGCTGTTGCTAGGTGCTGCACCATTCTGGTGGAGTGTTATGAAGAACATCTAGATGTGTTAACAGTGTCTCGGGGCTGCACTCATTGGAATGGGCCTCATCTTAAAGGTGGATTTTCAGTCTTGACTTTAGCTTTAAAATACATTGCACATTCAAGGAAATCCATTCACTCTTCACTGATTTTTCATACTTTCTCTGGCTGTGGTTGCTAAGTGTAGAACCTGTTTGTGTTTAAACAAAGGCTTCGTTCCTCATGGACCATCTGTTCTTTTTCTTTCAATCCAGCAGTGAAGTTTCAGCGTTGAATTTTGGCCAAGTGGTTCAGGGAGCTGCTGAATCTGTCAGCCAGTGGTGCAGTGAAGGTATGGTGCTGAATATCCGGAGAAGAAAGGTGTTTGTGGTTTAGACATGCAACTGGGATTGGGGAGATTTGGGTTTAATTTTTGGCCCTGCCACAAACTTCCTGTGTGACCTTGGGTAAATCATTGAATTTCTCTGAGCCTCTGTTCCCCATCTGTAGCCTGGGAATTAATCATACTTATTTATGCCATCCTTGTCTGCCTTGTCTATTACAATGTAAACTGTTTGGGGCAGTTACTGTCTCTTAATCTGTGTTTGTGAAATAATAATTCATTGTATAATCGATCATATGAAAATCCCTTATGCTTGTGAGAGGACCTGAGCTGTAGGCAGGGATTGCCTCCAAAGCTAAAGCCAGCCATGTGTGACGTTCACGCTCATGTCAAAAGCATATAGCTTTGAAAGAGGTTCCTAAAAAGTGAAGACTAAGGCAGTGGTTCCCAACCAGTGTGCTGGGGCACAATGGTGTGCTACGGGAACACCCAAAGTGTGCCGCGAGCATACCCAAGAGCTGGAGTTAAAGTTTCCACCCTGCTCAGCCCAGCCACCTGGGCTGTGCAGGGCTGGGAAAAGACAGGGGTTAAAGTAAGGGGGAAGGCACCGGAGCACAGTTCTGGGGCCCCCTATTTTTATGCAGGCAACATTCTGGCCCCCTAAAAATAGAGGAAGGCAGTGGAAGGGGGAGTTCCAGGGGTCCCCCTAAACATAGCAGGAGCAGCCCAAACGCACTGTTCAGGTGGCTCCACCTTAAACCTGGCTCCACCTTAAGCCCAGCCAGCAGAGAGCTGGGGGAGGCTGGGAGTATATGAATCTCCCCCTGCAGGGCGGAGCAGCTTGTGTCAGCCAGCCTGCAAACAGCCTAGGTAAAGGCTTTGGGGGTGCACTGTTGGGGGTTGTGTGGGGCAGGGGTGGGTGGGTGCGCGTGCGTATATAGCAGAGGTGGGTGGAAGTGGATGTGTAGCAGAGGGTATGTGACAGGGGTTGTAGGGTGGCTGGTTGATTGGGGGGGTGTGTAGCTGGGGAGTGCGCTGGCTGTGGGGGGGGTAGCTGGGGGCTGGAGGGTCCATCACAGGCAGCAGGGGGCTGGGGGAGGGGAGGATGGGACCCACTGGGGTGGGAGGGAACAAAAGTGGGATGAGGATTTGCCCTGGGTGGCAGGGAACCACTGTGGAGAAGGGGTAAGTGGGTGCTGCACTGTGCTCCCCTGCCCTACCTTCCCACTCCCCAGGTTCCCCCTACCACCCCCCACAAAGCCACTCTTGTTCTCCCTTCCTCTCTCCTCTCTTGCCACTCTTGTGCTGTTCCCCACATGGCTGCCCTTGTCCTCTTTTGTCACCCCTGCCCTGCTCTGCTCTCCAGACACTCCTGCCACTGCACACAACTCCTGACCTCCCCTGTTTTGTCATCCCTGGTCTGTACCCCTACTACCCTACATAGCAGCATTTCTGAAACACTGCATCATGGTTCATGAAAATTCCTAAGTAATTTAAGTTAATTTGAATATTCATGAGTTTTTTGTGGTGGTGTGCCTCAAAAAATTTGAAGATCTCAAGGTGTGCCTCGGCAGAGAAAAGGTTGGGAACCACTGGACTAGGGCACTAAGGAGGTGGTTGAAGGAAGACAGCTCAGGCTATGCTACTGAGCTGCCTGTTGCATTTTGATGCAGAGGTTGAAGGAGAGAGCTTGGCAGCTCCCTGGACAGAGGAAGGACAGCAATGATAATGACATCAGAATAGTGCATTCCACTCTGTATGACTCCTTTGTGCAAAGCTCTTCTTTCAGGAACCAGGATCCAGGTAGCTCCATAGTTTCCATTGATACTGTGATGCAAAACTAGGGCCTTACACTCTGCTGATGGGTTGCAGTGTCACACGCACATACCTCCAGGGCATGACTGTTCTCCAGGGTGAGTGCGAGACAGCAGTTCTCTGTCTGAGTTCCTTTCTCTTCCTCCTGGGTTTGCCTAGATTAGGGAAGTTCCAAAGCAGTAACCATGTTAGTCTAGTTCAGCAAAACAAACAAGGAGTATAGGGTCATTTTACTCCACCAAAGGCTCATTCATCTGATCATCCACCAATGTGATTTATGCCATCATGTGCCAGAAATGCCTCCCCCCTTCCCTCACCAGCTTTACATTGAAAAATGGGACAGTCTCTGAGCAAAACAAAATATGGACACAAATCTGACATCAGAAATAACAGCATTCACAAACCAATAGGGGAACACTCCAGTTTTCTTGATCAATTATCTGTTAATAGCTGTACTTAGGCAAACGGATAACAAATCAAAGCTTCTATGAGAAACAGCAGAATTAGAATTCATATGCAGATTTGACACCATCAACTTAGGGTTAGATAGAGACCACGGTTTCTTTTTCCATTACAACAGGTAATTTTGCTTTCCTTTTTCCCTCACCTCCAATCTATATGCCAGGGGTGACCAAACTTATGGAACTCAAGAGCCGCACAAGTTGATCATTAAACCTTCGAGAGCTGCACTGGGGCGTATAACCACATACTTTTACCTACTCCAAAATTACTAAGCTTGAAATTCATTGCACATTTTACTTTTATTGTAAAATCAGGGCAAATATTGATCCTACTAATGTCAGATTCTAACAATTACTTAAGGTTACCATGAAAACTAGGCCTATACAGTAAAAGCTTAGCTGTTGCTGGATGTAAAGCACTGCAGGCTAGTGGTGAGTTTTTTAAAATCTGGGCAGTAAGTTGTCAATGCAATATATAAAAGGTCTCTCAGGTGCTGATCTCTAAGTATTGCACAATGTTTTGATTTAACAAATTTCATTATGGAATACAATGCGTCACAGCAGTAAGTTGTGCCAAAAATTGAAAGTAATCTACATTCAGTTTTAAACTTTTCTCCTTCATATTTTCATTTCTTATTATTCCATGTCATGTTTAGGACTTGTAAAACATGATTTTTTTTTAACAAGGCGTAAACTGCATTAGGGCCTATAAGAAAACCTAAACAGGCCACAGCTTCCCTGACCATGCTGCACCCCCCCCCCATCTCTGCCAACACCACCACTTCCCTGCCACCTCTTACCATGTGGCTGCTTCTCTGCTGTCCCCAACCATGTCGCACTTCTTCCCCCCCATTCCCAGCCATGCTGCTACTTCTCTGCCAGCTCCAACCAAGCTGCGCTTTCCCCAAGTCTCTGACCATGTCAAGCTTCTCTGCCATCCCCAAAGATGCTGCTGCCCCAACCATGCCACACTTCCCGCCCCCAATCTGACCATGCCATGCTTTCCTGCCAGCTCCAACTGTGTCATGCTTCCCCCCCACCTGTCTGACCATGCCGCACTTCTCTGCCATCCCCAACTGACCATGCTGCCGCTTCCTTGCTGGCCCCAACCATGCTGCACTCCCCCTCCCTTGTCTGACCATGCTGCGCTTCTCTGCCGGCTCCAACCAAGCCACGCTTTCCCCATGTCTCTGACCATGCCACCACTTCTCTGCTAGCTCTGACCATGCTGCTGTGTTGCTGCCAGCTCCGACCATGCCGCGCTTCGCCACCTCCGTCTCCGTCCATTCTGCCCTTCAGTGCCGTGCTGTTCTGCGAGCCACACTTTTTTTCTTTGAAGAGCCACAGTTTTGGTCATGCCCGCTATATGCTGTTGTCCACTGAATCTAAACAACTGTACTGATTTGCTGTGACAGCCTGACCTGATCCTATGACTTACACTTCTCTGCATTTATATTCCTGCCATTCATCTGTACTTCTCCATCTTCAAGCATCTGACAAAGTGGGATCTTCTCCCACGAAAGCTCAGCTATAAATAAATTTGTTAGTCTTTAAAGTGCCACTAGACTCCTTGTTTGTTTTGCAAGATTAGGAAAGGGGATCAGTCAGCATGAGCTGGGGGTTAGCAACTAAGCAGGACTTTTTTTCCCTAGAATAGATGTACATTGACAGAGTTTGTCTTGATTTTGTTTTGATATTTGTCTTCTCCTAGAGTTGACTTTGACCAGCCCACGAAAGGTGAAATGTGGTAACCTGCTGTCACTGGGCCTCAGTGAGTCATACCTGTGGGTACTAGGTTCAGGACAAACTACTGAGAAACGGGACCTACTAACTAAGCCAATAATGAAAGTAAATTTCTCTCTCACCATACTGGTGAAAACTCACAAGTGAAGTCTCCTTAGACAGCCCAGCCCTTGTTTCGCTACACAGGCACAAGATTTAATAATGAATGGTTATTGAAAGCCAATTTCATCAAACAGAAGGGTTCTTCTTGGCCTATAAGCCACACTGCTAGCTCAGTATCTAACTCAGATCTTTCCCAGTAATCACACTGCTGCCAATTCTTTAGTATCTAATATCTAGGTTTATTTAGGAGAGAATTAAAATAGTCAAAGAAATCACATATGTATACTTATTTGCAAAGTTCTTGGATCAGGGTTTTTTTAGTAATGATGTTACTGACTGCTGGCTGGAAAAGCCCCTGGTAACTTCCAAAACATTAGAAGGTCCTAACTCCATAGTCCATGTGCTCATTTTAGTTTAAATCCATAGTCCAGAGATCAGAGCAGGAAAGAGGATAAATGGAGATGCTTCCAGGATATTTTTTTTTTTTTTCCATGAAGAGGAATGGTTCTCATTCTTAGTTTGAGGAAAACTGTAGTCCCAAGATAGAGCGCTGGGTCACATTGAGCAAGCCACAATGCCCTTGCATGTTTTGATGAGTCATAGGAACAGCAATTACACATATTCTAGCTAAAATGTCCACAGGAAGGCCTATCAGGTGGGGACCGGCTCCTTCTATGGTCTAGTGTGTAAGTTAAGTACACTGAGCCATCAACTTGAAAAGTCCATTCACAATATGCTAGCTAGACTGGATACAAACTAGTGTGTTACCCCTCAAGCAAACATATTTGAAATATAAATATATAGTCAATATCTCATAACTTTACATGCAAAGATGCTACATGCACACAGAATCATCATATTTAGTAGACTAACTTTTCCATTTATTTCTTGCATGACATACTTTGTATAAGATATATTGCAACTGTATAACAGTGGTAGCAACAATGATATTTTAATCATACGAGAGCCCTGAGTAGATACAAATCTATGGATCTACATCTAACCCGCATCCTCAAGAAATGGCTGTGGATATCTGCATCACATCCACAGATGCCCTATAATACAGATATCCGTGGAGATGCAGGGCTCTACATATAACATCATGCCTATCCTGGCAGAAAAGACCAGGGTTAGCTAACTTGTTTTTTGCTAACCCCAATCAAACCTCAACCTTCTTTCCTACTTTAGACAATACTCTCCAGGACGATCAGTCTAGTATCCACTGTCAACAGAGAAACCCTGACTTGTGTTGTTCCTTGAAATTCAGGGGGTGCAGAGCTTTAATTCATTTCTAGAACAGTCACTCTTGAAGACTATGTGGTCTAGAGGATGGTACTGCAAAGGGAGTCAGAGATTTGGGTTCGGTTTCCATTTTTGCTGTTGCTCTGGGGTCTTTGAGAATATGATGGCACTTTTCTGCGCGTCAGTTTCCCCATCTATAAAGTGAAGATTGTGACTTCTTTGTGAAGCACTTTGGGATCAGCTGATGGCAGCTACTATATAAGAGGTAAGTATTGTAATTATTTTTATTGTAGTGCTGGTGGTGCCACGAACTTTTCCCCAGTACTCTCTTAAAATGAGCCCTATTCTGCTATCCCTGTCTTTTGGTATTAAACCAGTTAGGATTATCTGGGAGAGTGGGAGGGTTATGGTGGGTTAGGGAGGAGAGAGTCAAAAGCTTCCTAGAAGTTGCATTCCTAAAATTTTTCTTCTACATGGAGATACAGGAGCAGCATTTGCTTGGCCTTTCTCCTTTTCAAATGTTGAGCTTCTGAATATGTGGAACTGATCTTGTATAGGGGTGAGGCTGCAGAGACCAAAGGCCCTCTTCTATGGTGGAAGGCAGTGCTTGGTACTGTAGGGGGCAGAGCAGATGAGTCTGGTAGTTGTTGTCTTAATATAATTGTCCAATACAAACTCTCTTGCTTTAATGCAAAGAAGAACACGCTAGACAGTCCCATCATGAAAAAAATGCAAAGCCACTAGAGTGTTTTGCCCTTGTTTCATGACATTACAATATTGTGATGCCACCATCCAGTGACATGTCACCATGCTGCTGTAAACTCAGGCACTACAGTGATTGACATGATATAAGAACCTAAATGGGATAGAATACACATGCTTTCAGAGCCATACACATTGTATTGCTACCATGCTTTCAGAGCCATTTTCCATCTCCTGCCTATGGGATGTAGTCAGGGCCGTCCCTAGGGTAGATCAAGAGGGACAGCAACCCAGGGCCCTGTGCTTTGGGGGGCCCCACACCACTGTCCGCCCCATGCCGGAGACAGGGCGAGCCAGTGAAAAGTGGCAGCCCGATTCAGCGCTGCTGGTCCACCCCCTCCCCATGCACGCTGCTTTCAGCTCTGTGCCGGAGCAGCAGGGAGGCAGCGCAGGGCCCGTACCACTATCCCCTGCCCCCCAGCTGTGCTGCCTCCTGCCCCCTCCTTGCTGCTCCGGCACAAAGCCGAAAGCAGTGCATGTGGGAAGGGGGCTGACCAGCAGTGCTGAATCAGGCTGCTGCTTTTTGTCAGCTTGCCTGGTCTCTGACATGGGACAGCTGGCACAGGGGCCTGCCCTCCCCTGGGCCAGCCGGCCCCACCCCCCAGTGCTGGGGGGGGGTGAGTGGGGGCCCCACAGAGGTCAATTTGCCTGGGGCCCTGCACCCACCTAGGGACAGCCCTGGGTTTTGAAATGGGCTGACCAGATCTGCGCACAGCATTCAAGATGTGAACATACAGTGGAGACCTATTAACATGTGACCCGTTTGCGGGTGGATCTGCTTAACACGCGCTCCCGTCATGTCCCCCAAAGCCATTGACTTAATGCGCAGGACTCACTAATGCATGGTGCCTAAAGGCGGAAGTTGGCCTGGGCACGGAAACGTGCGAAGTGAGCAGCAACTTAAGGAGGCTGGGAGCTGGGGCTGGCCAGAAACCTTTTATATCTCCTGCCTTATGCACAGCCACAGGTACGAGTGGCCTGGCCAGAGAGCTGTGTTCAGGGGCTGGATTCAGCCCATTTCAGTGGGGGCCAGGAAAGGAGCTGGGACCCCTGCAGCGCTGGGAGATGGAAGAGGAACCCATGTGGGTTAAGGGAAGGAGAGGACCCTGTGACCCGGGCCTCCTGGGATAGCCTTCTGAATGTGCCAAAATCAGGGCAAGCTGCAAAACCAGGAGCCAAACCCCCAAACCACCGACGGGTGGTACTTAAACCAGTCTCCCAGTCAGTAACAAAACATGCTTCTGACTAACCACTCTGGTCATCACCAAGCATAATAAACTAGAAACAGCCCCCTTTCTGCACATCAGATCCTATGGTCCCCTCTAGCCACTGGGCCTCTTTAAGAAATAGGTTCTCCTGACCCCAAAGGGCCAGCCACATCACCCAGAACAATATAGGTTTGGATCTTACCCAAAATACCACTCTGCCAGCCAATCCTGTAGTAACTACAGCTAAAGGTTTAATATAAAAAGAAAACAAGCTACATATGAGAGATGTTAAAGGGTCAAAGTGAATCACATACATACGAATGATTTAGAGTCCATAGAAAACAAATCCTTAAAGATCTTGTAGTTTGCAGATTAGTCCCACTCCTCTGGTATGCACCCAGCAGCAGCAGCAGCTGGGTGGGTCTCAGTCCTTTGTTCAGTCCCAGAAGAATAGTTCCAGAGGCAGGTGTTGGTTGCAGATAGACCAGAGACTGAAGACTAAAGACAAAATGGAGAATGGGCAATGGCCTTTTATCTCAGATTCCTTGCCAGATCCAAATGGAGGTGGGCTACATGGTCAGTCCAGGAAACTGGTCAAACAGGTTTCTTCTTGGGCCCACTGTAACTGGGAGTTCCCTCCTGATGGGCCATTAACAGGACATTAGGTTGCAGAGGCCCAGTCTGGGATTGCCTCAGCTCAACCAGCTTGGAACACACACAAAACAAATAAGATTCCTAGATTCTAATACAAATATGATACCTACATATAAATCATATAAGCATTCCTAGCATATTACAACCTTTCTATTGATACCAAAGGTGGCATATCCCCTATGGATTATTACAAATATGAAATACTAATATGAAAAATAATCATAACCAGTCCCCTAGACACAGACAGCGTCACAGGACCCATCCCAGGGAGAAAGACAGGGAAGGGTGGGGGGAAGGAGAGGAGCCTTTGTGCAGGGAATGACAGGGAAGGTAGGGAGCAGGGAACAAAAGGAGCTGTTGTGCTGGGGAAGAGAGAAGACAGGAAGGGAGCAGAGCGGAGCCATGGTGCGGAGAAAGAAGGGAAGAGGAAGAGGAGCCCTCATGCAGGGAAAGAAAGCTAGGGAGAGAGAAAGAAGCCCATGCAGGGAACAGAAAGACAAGGGAGGGAGCAGAGCAGAGCCCCAGTGTGGAAAGAAGAGAGAAGAAAGAGGGCAGGGGATCCCGTGCATAGAAAGTAAAGGAGAGGAGGGCAGATCCCACAGGAAAAGGGGTTGGCAAGTCCACACAGCCACATGGCACAGCAGGGGCCAGGGAAGTGGTCAGAAGCCCATGCAGCACTGGTTGGGGAATGGGTTGCGGAGTCTGAGTGGTGAAGGGCAGGAGGAAGGGTCCTGTTTGCGCGCTGTCCGTTTAACGCACGGTCGCGGGGGCTTGTCCCCCGACACCCGCACATTAATGGGTCCCCACTGTACCATGTATTTATAAAGAGACAATATGATATTCTCTGTTTCCTTATCTATCCCTCTCCTAATGATTCCCACTTTGTTAGCTTTTTTTGGCTGCTGTTGTGCATTGAGTGGATGCTTTCAGAGAATTATCCACAGTGACTCCAAGATCTCTCTTTTTCTGTGTGGTAACAGCTAATGAAGACCCATCATTTTATATGCATAGTTGGGATCATGTTTGCAATGTACCATGCTTTGCATTTATCAGTATTGCTTTTCATCTGCCATTTTTTTCACCTGCCAGTCATCTGGTTTTGGGAGATCACTTTGTAACTTGTTGAAGTGTGCTTTGGACTTAACTATCTTGCATGTTTTTATATCATCTGCTAATTTTGCCACCTCACAGTTTACCCCTTTTTCAAGATCATTTCTGAATATGGTGAACTGTACTTGTTCCAGTAGAGACTCCTCAGGGACACCACTATTTACCTCTTTCCATTCTGAAAACTGATCATTTGTTCCCAACCTTTGTTTCCTGTCTTTTAACCAGTTACTGATCCGGGAGAGGACCTTCCCTCTTATACCCTGACAGCTTACTTTGCTTAAGAGCCTTTAGGGAGGGACCTTGTGAAAGTCTTTCTGGAAATCTAAGTGCACAGAACCACTGGATCACTTTTACCCACATGCTTGTTGACCCCCCTCAGAGAATTTCAGTAGATTGGTTGGCATGAGTTCTCCTTAGAAAAACTATGTTGACTCTTCCCCCAAGAAATCATGTTCATTTATGTGTCTGATAATTCTGTTCTTTGCTATAGTTTCAGCCAGTTTTCCTGGTACTGAAATTAAATGTCCTGGCCTGGAATTGCTGGGAGTGTTTATTTTATTATTTTTTATTTTTTTAAATTGGGATCACACAAGCTGTTCTCCAGTCAGCTGGTATAGAAGCTGCTTTAAATGGTAGGTTACATACCACAGGGAGTTGTTCTGCAATTTCACATTTGAGTTGCTTCAGAACTCTTGGGTGGATACCATCTGGTTCTGGTGACTTATTTCTGTTTCATTTATAAACTTGTTTCAACCCTCCCCCCCAATGACACCTCGATCTGGGGCCATTCCTCAGACTTGGCACCTAAACAGAATGGCTCAGATTTGGGAATTCCCCTCACCTTTTCAGTCATGAACACCAGTGAAAAGAATTCATTTAATTTCTTCGTAATAGCCTTATCTTCCTTGAGTGCTCCTAAACCTTGAGTGCTTCTAAATCCATATCGTCCAGTGGCTTCACTGCTGTTTAGCACTGCAGGCTTCCTGTTTCTGATGTTGTTTGACTAACTGTTCTTCAAATTCTTTTTTGGCCTTCCTAATTTTATTTTTATACTTCACTTGCCAGAGTTTATACTCCTTTCTATTTTCAGTGGGATATAATTTCCACTTTTTAAAAGGATTTCTTTTTGCCTCTAATTGTTTCTTTTACTTTAGCCACAGTGGCATTCTTTTGGTTCTCTTACTATGTTTATTAATTTGGAGGTATATGTTTAAATTGAGCCTTTATTATGGGGTCTTTGAAAAGTTTCCATGCAGCTTGAAGGGATTTCACTTTTGGCACTGAACCTTTTTATTTCTGTTTTAAATAACTTCCTCACTTCTGTGTAGTTCCCCTTTCTGAAATTAAATGCTGCATGGTGAGCTGATACAGTGGCCTCCTTCCCCCACAGGGATGTTAAATTTTGTCAAGTTATGGCCATTATCATCCTCAGCTGAGATGATTTAGTTGGGGTTGATCCTGCTTTGAGTAGGGGATTGAACTAGATGACCCTTCTGAGGTCCCTTCCAACCAAGTGGTTCCTCTGTATTCACCCCTTGGATCAGATCCTGTGCATATGAAGAATTCTGTGTTCCAAGAGTAGCTGATCTAAGAAGCAATCATTTAATGTGTCAAGAAACTTGAACTCTACTCCTGTCCTGAGGTGACATGTACCCAGTCAATCTGGAGATAATTGAAAATCCCCCATTGTTGTTGAGGGTTTGTTTATATAAAAAAACAACAAGCAGTTGTGTGGCACTTTAAGACTAACAGATTTATTTTTTGCATGAGCTTTCGTGGGAGAAGATCCCACTTCCTCAGATGCTTCGAAGATGGGTGAACTTCCTTAGAATCAGTCACTATCACCATCCTGATCACGTGATTGGCAGTATGCCTCTACTGCTATAGTCTTCTTATTCAAGCGCGGAAATACTATACATAGAGATTCATCCTCAACTTCCTGGTCACTTCACTAGAGAGAGCATCTGTTATAGCAGGGGTCTCAAACTCAAATCACCTCGAGGGCTGCATGAGGACTAGTATATTGGCCTGAGGGCCACACCACTACAACCTTTTCATATAATGATATGGAAGTACAGTAAAAAATGAAAAGTAATATAGTATACTAGTAAAAGTCAGTTTATTAACTGTTTTGAAACTGTAACATGAAAAGTCTGTGCTAATTTGGACAGTCTTTCCAAAGCCAAAACACACATTTACTTCTAGAATTACTTCCATTCAAGATGGCAAAATCATCAAAAAGACAAAGAGTAAACAAATAAACACACTTAAAATTTTACATTATAAATCAGTGGTTCCTAATGTTTTTTGGTTTGAGGGCCAAAACATACTTTTTAAAACCCAGAAGGACCACCAGTTAATTTAAATAAAATTAAATTAAAATGTATTTTATTGAATTCAAATTTATTTAAATTGAAATAAATTAATTGCAGTTTGATTTATTAAAATTAAATTACATTTAATTGAAATTAAATTTTTAAAAAAGGTTTCACGTTTTAAAATAAAATTAAATTGTTTTAGAAGTTTTTGGCTTTTTATTAAAAGGGGGTCTGCATGTATCCCCAAGCCAGGAGGGGAGGAGAGCATCCCATACGCTGGGACAGGGCTGCAAACGGGCTGGGCAGAGTGCCCCCCAGGACTGTAACTAAGCACCCCCCTTCCAGCCCTGGGGACAGCACTGAGGCTGGCAGTGGGGAAAACATCTGCTCCTCCCACCTGAATTTAGCCGCATTGGGGCTGGCAGAGGGGGGAAACACACCCCACCCACCCAAATTTAGCTGCTCTGAGGCCGGCAGAGGGGGAAACGTCTGCCCACCTGAATTTGGCTGTGGTGGAGCCAACAGAAGGGGAAATACCCCCTTCCTGCCCGAATTTAGCCGTTGTGGGGCTGGCAGAAGCGGAAACACCTCTCACCTGCCCAAATTTAGGTGTGCTGGGGCTGGCAGAGGGACAAACATCTGCCTGCCCATCTGCCCACCTGAATTTGGTTACGGTGGGGCCGGCAGAGGGGGAGACAACCCCCGCCCACCTGCCTGCCCAAATTTGGTTGTGATGGGGCCAGCAGAGGGGGAAACACTCCCCGCCTGCCCGAATTTAGCTGCACTTGAGATGGCAGAAGAGAAGACATCCCCTGCTTGCCTGAATTTGGCAGCACTGGCATGGGCAGAAGAGAAAACACCACCCTGCCCACCCAGAGGAAAACACCCCCTGCCTGCTTGGGCCTGCCATGCTGGGGCTGGCAGCAGGGAAAGCCCTGGGAGCCACACTGTGGTTGGTTGTGGGGCTTTCTGGCACATCCCCAGAACAAAGCCCCCCATGAACTGTCCCCACACACCCAGCCCTCCCTCCTTGGAGTCCTGCTCCCACCTGAGCCGTCTCTGGATGGCCCAGCCTGCTCCAACTGCTTGACCAGCTGCTGCATGTGAATGGGGCAGCTCCCAGGAGGCAGTTAGGCTCTTCCCCATCAGCGGCTGATAATGCAGGGGGACTGCGATGTGGCTTGGCCCACCTAGCCCTTGGCCCACCTAGCCCTTGGAGCACTGCTGATGCCAAGCTCTCTGCCAGCAGAGAGGCTTGGCACTTGAAAACCCCAAGGGTTCAAGTGGTGGGAGCCCCAGGATTCTAGCAGTTATGAGCGGCTGCAGGAGGCAGGTTCAAGGGCTGCATGAGGCCTGTGAGCTGGGTGTTTGAGACCCCTACATTATAGTTTCCATCACACACCAGAGTAAATGTGGAAGGTGTTCCTTCTAGAACCCCAAGTCCACCCTCTCCAGGTGATCATCTGGCAACAAATCTGATATATGTGAGAAAAGAAAAGCAAAATGTTTAGAAAAATGGAAGTTTGTTTTCCTCACATTGTTTTGAGCCTAAAAATGGAGCATCAGGGTAATGACCACGGATACAGATCCTGGCTAATGTGGTCATTTATCAAGAGCCGTGGCAGCTGGCAACAACATGGCTCATGGGACTGGGTACTTAGCTGTAAAGTCCTTCACCTCTAGGTCACCAATACACACCCAGCTCAGGTTAGTAGAGGCAGAATGTTGTTATCATATGAGAGTTACCCAGTGGTCTCTGTGAAATTTTTGTATCAGCTTCTCGCAATGAGGTGACAGTCTCATAAAAACTGGCTTTACAGTTATGCTCTTGTTGACAGTTTCAGCTTAGTAGCCAAAGGACATAGGGCCCAGTTCATGCAGATGATCAGCGTGGCTAGTCTCATGATAAGGAACTATTTCTGAAAGACATGAAGAACCAGGACTGAGCAGACAGTGCCTTTGGTGTTTCAGACCAGTGTTTCACCCTCTGAACTGTTAAGATCTCAAACCTGTTGTGCTGGGCAAGTAATGCTGTGACCTCTGACATCTGCCTTCAATAGCAGTGCTAACATCATCCGGAGCTGCTGTGCTAACACCATCCATGAAATTCAACTGCCAGAACACTGCCTCTGGGATCCAGTTCAATGTAGTCTGACCACAACCCCTCATGAGGTTCCATTGGCTTCTTCTTGACCTACTGAAGTGTTTGTTTACTTTGACCCCTCATCATTGTGACAAGGACCAGGGATCTCCTCTCTTGAATTTCTATGGGGCGCAGCCATGTCATCATTACAAACCTGGCCATGTGACAAGTGGGTCTTTTGTTGTTTTCTACTTTGTAAGCAGTGAAGTTGTAGCAGTGTCCATCCCAGGATATTAGGGTATGTCTACACCAGTGTTTCCCAACCAGTGTACTATGCCATGAGCCACAGGCAGGTGTGCCATAGAATTTTTGGAAAAACTTCTCAGAGCTCTGGAGTGACTCATGAATATTCATGAGTTTATTTGGAGACTCTGGTAGTGTGCCTTAAAATAATTAAAGGTGTCAAGGTGTGTCACTGCTGATAAAAAGTTGGGCACCACTGGTCTACACTTGAAAAGTTAAGTCGATTCTATTAAGTTGACTTAACTTTTCAAGTGTAGACACAGCAGAGTGGAGAGCTGTGGCTACCTGCTGAGAAGGGAGCTAAGGTCCTCAAAGGAATCCATGGCTCCCTTTTTGTCAGGACTCACGCAGGTCTGGGGCAAAGAGAGTGGGGTTCCCTTCTTGCTGGGACCTGCGCAGGTCCTGTTTCGGCAGAGAGCCGCGGCTCCCTTCTGCCAGGGCACCACAGCTCTCTTGTTCCTAGCCCTAAATTGACTTTTGTAATTAAGTCAACTTAGAGCGCCCAAACTGGCTTTAGGTTGGCTTAACAAATCAACTTAGGCATTAAATCAACCTAAATACCGGTAGTTATAAAGTCGACTTAAGGAAGCCCGTAAGTCTACTTAATTGAAGTCAGGTGTGGACGGGGCTCTATTCAGGTCGAATTAAGCTTCTTTAAGTCAACCTAAATTGCTAGTGTAGACATACTCTTAGAGAGATGAGATGGGTGAGGTACTATCTTTTATTTGTATAATTTCTGTGAAGCACATGCAATGCAATAAATAAAACATCATGCCCAGGGGTCTCTCTGTCTATAACCCTCTGATCCTTACTTATAGCTCCAAATGTGCTGAATACAGAAGTTGGTCCAATAAACGATGTCACCTCATTCACCTTGCTTCCCACCTTCACAGGCAAGTAGTAGCTAATAAGAGTGTGAGCCAAACTCCATATCTACTAGTTTCCATCCTTTTCAGTAGACCACCTTGAAGTAAGAGAGGAAGAAAAAAGTAAGACATAGCACCCCTTTTCTCCAAGGCTAAGTGAGTGGCTAGCTCTTCCAGGAGTGCTTGTTTTTTCCACTCTACTCTGCTTCTGAGGGAAGTATTAACCTCACTAATATCCCTGGAGGCTAAAGAGCAGGGTTAGCAAACAAACTCTTGTGAAAAGAGAGAGCCAGAAATAGAAAGGATTGAGAATATAGAAGGCCCCAGGCAATGTCTTCCTCTGTCCTGGAAGAGAGCTTTTCTTATCATAAAAGACACATTCTGACTGGCGCTGCTGTAGCCCCAAGTAAGCAGAGGGATATGCAGGCCCATCAGCCTGCATCAGGTAGTAATTTTTCTGTTACATAGTTAAGACCTACCCAGAAAATAACCAGAAAGGGGAGAGAGGAAAACAAACAAACATAAAACACAATAATCAACAGTGCCTTTCATCTTCAGGTCTCAAAGCACAGGAAAAAAACTAATTAATTGAGCCTCACAATATCACAAGTTAAATAATTTGTTCAAGGTCAATAGCAGAGCTGAGATGTGAATGCCAGGGACTTCTGGTTATTTGCCTGTCTTTATTCCACTGCCTACTTGTCCTCTGAGAGATGGTGTAGCAAGAAGTAGATATTCATTCTCATTAGAAAACAGGCACACCCCTGATGTAGAAGGATTCAAGGCAGTTGTGTAAAAGAGCAGGCACAATAAACCTCTCACCCATCTCTTCTAGTCTGGGCCTAAGGGGCTAGGGTAGAGCAGGCAACGCTGCACTGTGATTAGGCTGGGTCAGAGCCCTGGCCTAATGAGGGAACCAAGAGCAACTGGTGACCCAGTCCAGAGAGATAAATGGACCAGCACAGGACACCAGAGGGGAGGCATGGCCAAGCAGAGGAGAGGAGGGCAGTCTATATGATAGCAGTAGAATTCTGAGCCTCCATGTTCCTGATGTGTTTGGGACAAAGAGTTGGACTTGATTTACATGTGACTGTTAATAAAAGAGCACAGGGATTGCACTTGCAATAGCATAATGAACCTTTTTGGGCCAAGGATAAGCTACCCTGTGAGGAAACACAGAGGATGTGGTGCCCAGCCTGCTACAAGTTGCATAATATTGGTAAAAAAAAAAAAAAAAACCAGAGCTCCCTTGCTTTTTGTTTTTATTCCCAAACTGGAACTTGTCTCAGCACAGTGAACTTTCTGAAGGTATCAGAGGCTGATTTGTGGATCCGCATTGCAACTTGTTCTTGCAGAGTGAAGCCTGGTAGAATTTTGGTGGTTTTGCCGAGTGGTGTTTTTGAGTCATTGAAGAATCAACCCTGAATCTCAGTGAGAGACTTTAAGGAGAGTGAAGGTATGAGGGGAAATGAAGGATAAGTGATAGGGAATAAAATGTTGGGATACTTGCAGGAGTACTTACACTCTGAGACTACTCCATCAAAGGCTCATTTACCTCCTCATCTACTAATGTGGTCTATGCCATCATGTGCAAGAAATGCCCCAACACCTTATATATTGGACAAACAGGACGATCGCTCCATAAGAGACTGAATGAGCACAGAGCTGATATCAGAAATCAAAGAACAAAGAAACCAGTTGCTGAGCACTTCCATCTTCCTAATCACTCGATGATGGATTTGTTAACGACTGTCTTTAGAGATGTACCTGGGACATCAAGACTTCAAAGAGAAACAGCTGAACTCGAATTAATATGCAAGCTAAATTCTGTGAAAGCAGGACTCATTCGAGATTATGGGTTCTTTTCCCATTACAAAGGGTAATTTGACTTCAGGCTTCCCATGGTTTGAGCCTGTAAACTGCTCTGATTTGCTGCTACTTTATGACCTGATCCTATGTTTTACACCCCCTTGCATTTAGTTTCATTCCTTTCTGTAAGTTCACCCATCTTCGAAGCATCTGAGGAAGTGGGATCTTCTCCCACGAAAGCTCATGCAAAAAATAAATCTGTTAGTCTTAAAGTGCCACACAACTGCTTGTTGTTTTTTTGCTGAACTTGACGCAGCTGGGAAAGGAATGCAAACATGCAACTCTATCTGTAGTGAGCTCTGCTAAAGCTTATGAAACCTGTGGAATTTTACACTGATCAGTTCTGGGCTTTTAAGAACACGGGTCACTTTTGGTTTTCTCTCACATTATATCATAGTCTAGATCAAGGGTTTTCAAACCATGTGTCGGGACCCAGTACTGGGTTGCAGAGCCTCAGATATTGAGTTGTGGTGCACCCTGCTTCTGCTGCTAAGACTAGAATGCATTGCTGAAAGATGTCAGTTCTGGGTTGTGGGCATAAATGATTTTTTTCAACGGGGTCCTGAGGAAAAAAAGTTTGAAAGTCATTGGTCTAGACACAGTGTTTTGGGGTAACTGGAATATGTTGATAACAATTGCAATAATGTTTTTGATCCAAAAAAAAAAAAAGGATTTTGGGAGGAAAATTAATGGGAATATGGCTCCAAACATTCTAACATGGAAACTACTTTGAAATTTCAAAACTTTTTCTGAAACTGCTTTTTGTATTTTGGCCAGCTCTAGTCTAACATGTAATCTTTTGAAACATATGTGCTCACTTCACCTAGCTTTCATTCAAGTGTGTCCTTCAAACATCATCAAATCTTCCTTCTTTGAGTAGCCTCAGTGCCCACAATGGGATTGCTCAATCTAATAAGAAGGGTGCCTGGAAGTATATGTCAGACTCCATCACTAAGATTTTTGGGTCCAGAACCCTTTTCACCATTGTAACCTCAGTGGGAGTTTCATTTGACTACATGAAAGCAGTATTCATTCCATGCTCTCTCTTAAGCACATATCACTCAACCAGACAAGACTCAGTGTGGGGCACAATATGTGAGGCACACAAAACAAATGATTCATGTGGGGAATTCCCTAAGTGTGGATAGCACTAGATCAACTGATTGAAGATTCCATCAACCTAGTTAACACCTCTCAGAGGTGGATTTACCACAAGAAAAGTACCCTTTCTGTCACTGTAATGAAACATGTGCAGTAGTGACAATGGTGATGCTGCAGCACTGCAGCTGGGCCTCTGTACCGTTTCCCCTGCAGACATATCCTAAGAAAGGAGGGACATTTGAGTGGTATCTTAGTATCATGTGCAGTAATGATGCTATAAATAATAATGCCTTTGATCCTGAAATATTTTAGAAATGTATATATCAGGTTTTTGTAGGGAGTACTTAGCAAGAGACGACAGAACTCTTGAGGAAGGGATAACAAGAACAATGGGATAAACTGAGCAAGGGGAAATGCAAGCTGAATACAAGGAAAACATTCTTAACAATAAGGTCACTTTAGACTGTGAAATGAGGAAGTGGCAGAATCTCCTGCACTGGGTTACTCAGGGGTGGGATAGACAAAATACTTGGGGATGATCTGTAGAGAACAATTCAATTCAATGTTTTCAGGGAACTGGGCTATACAATCATTCTAATACATCTTTTCTGGCTCTCAATCCTATAGTGACCCATGGAGGGGGGCAGGCAAAATCTCTGGTCCTCCTGCAAACACATAGAAGGGTTTGAATAAACTGAGAAGTTAATTTGGTTTCAGGGAGAGTTTGAGTATAAAATGGAATGGGTATTCTTGATTAATTCCTCCTTATCCCGAAATAAAAGCACCCACACACAGAGGAATAGTCAATGAGGAATAGTCATTCTGGAATAATTTAGATAAACCCTAAGCGATTTGATTTTATGCTGCAGTATATTTTTAAGGGAAGGAGAGCAGCTGTAGAACAAAACATGCCAGTGTGGGCCCCCTTCACCCACCCGGCTACTGTCCCCAATATCCAGGGTTTAAAGTATAATTTGGGGGGGTGGCGGCCTGGAAGCCTCCTAAATTTCCAGCGCCCCCTCACACAAGTCTTGGCCCCCCTCATAAAGGTCTGGGCCCCCTTCACATACCCCAGCTACTGCCCACAAAATGCCTGGCCTGCACCTCAGCTGCTGTCCCCCAAACTCCTGACCCCCTACCTACTGCCCCCAAAACACCTACCCCATCAGACCCCTTTCCCCGTGTCCTCCTCAACCCTAATCCTCACTTCCTGAGCCCTCCTAACCCCTCACCCCCCAGCTCCCTATCTTCCTGCCACCCCCTTCAACCCTCCAAACCCTCCCCAGCCCACCATCCCAATCCCTTCTCTCCCCTCCCCATGCACCCTCCCTGCCTCCATGCTTTCCTGGGGCTGCCCGACCGCCACCCCCCCCGGCCCCCTTATCTGGTTGAGGCAGCCAAAGAGCTGGGCAGGAGGAAGGAGGCTGTGGCGCTGGCTGGCCAGTTGGCCAGGAAGAATGAGCCTGGGGCTGGGCTGTGCCCTGGAGAGAAGTGGTAGAGCTGCCACAGGCTCTGGGGAAGGGAAGGTGGGGTGGCTGGGCTGGCCCCAGCCCGCAGCCCCTCCCTTCCACCGGACGAGGGGGAATGTGCCAGAATGCCGTGTTCCAGCGCACCCGTCTATTTTTAGGGGGCCCCAGAGTGCAGCATTCCAGCTCATCCCCTGTTTTTGGGGGGCCCTGGAATGCAGTATTTTGGGGCATTTCCCTATTTTTTAGGGGGCCCAGAACACTGGCTCCCTAAAAATAGGGGGCCCCAGAACGATGTTCTGGGTCATTCCCCCTTACTTTAACCCATTCCAGTGGGTCAGCACCAGGTGTTATCTAGGGACATGATAGCATCTCCATCTTGAGAGGTTTTTAAGGTGCAGCTTGACAAAGCCGTGGTTGGATGATTTAACTGGGGTTGGTTCTGCTTTGAGCAGGGGTTTGGATTGGACTAGATGACTTCCTGAGGTCCCTGCCAAACTTAATCTATGATTCTATAACACTGGTTCAAACATTTACAAAAGCAGCATTTCAAAGAAAATACACAGAATAAAAGCCATTCTGTGAAGAAGTCTCTTAGGAGAGCTGCCTGAGATATATTTATAGAGTATGTGAATAGCTATTGAAACACTTGAAATATTCTCATTACCAAGAGCGACATGACTACCACAATACCATACAGCAGAGGTCCTCAACTGTGGGGGCGCACCACCCAAGGGGGACACAGAGGAACACTGGGGTGGTGAGGCAGGGCCCAAGCCCAGCCTCCCCCCATGGGAGGCAGTCTCACCTTGCCACGCTCAGCCCTGGCTCCACCCATGCAGCCATGGCTCTAGTCTTGGTTCCAAGCCTTGCTCCCCCTGCCACCAGCCATGGTTCCTGACTCGGCCCCCTAACCACCACGGCTCCATTCCCAGTCTTGGTCCCTGAATGTGGCCCTGCTCCCAGCTGGGGCATGGGGGTAAGGACAGTAGGAAGGGGGAGGCATGACCTAAAAAGTTTGGGGATGGTTGCCACAGAATCATGTATGCACCTCACAATCCACTAGAACTGGATTAAGAGTTTGTGATGGAACCTAGAGACGTTCACCTCTGAACTACCAGTCTGACTCTAGCCTCAGCATAAAAAGAGTGAAAATCAGCACCATTTGATAGCTGTTGGGTGGCCATGTGGAATCGTGAGGTGATAACAACCCAGTTCCTATTGGAGAGTTGTTCCCACCTCAGCAACTGCTAGCATAAATTGAATTCACATTTACCAAGCATGCCAAAGATCGATTGGGCATGGTGGCTGAAATATCCCATCACTCCTAGAAGTGATCTCGCTTGATCGTTGCACTGCACAGTCATGCAGGTGATGCACTGTTCTGGCATAAAGAAAAAAACTTCATCCCCAGGCACAGAAGTGGTGTTTTTTCCAAACAATAATGAGACATGATAGTTGCATTTAGTTCTTGAGCATGTGTACATTCTCAGATGGACTGAGACAAGTAACCCATTGCATATAGGTTACTGAACAGTGAATTCTGGCCCTCAGTAATAAGAATGTCCTTTGTTAAAGGACCAGTTACCAAGACACAGAAATACAAAATGGGTGTAATCATATCTTTAACTTACCACGCTGGATATTTTGGCATTGGTGTGCTGCCTAACGGTGATAACAGAATGGCCATTATTATGAAGGACCATCATCAGCTATGAAAATATTGCCATGAAATTAGATTTTACATTTTCTGCACTGGTGGCACCACAGAAACAATAAAAGCAGCCAGCTGTCACTTAAATTCCTTGCAATTTGCCAGAAGCCTTTACCATCTTTAGTCTTCTGATGGGCACAAACTATGAGAGGAGGCAGCAACTGAAAAGAACAAGCAAGCATAGCATGCAGACAGAAGAAAACGGAGGTGGTGATGCTGCTCATCCATTCATCACTTTCTGAATTGGTAGCAGGGAACTGACAAATGCCGGCAGAACCAAGCCAGCTGGTCCTAGCCCCAGTGTGAGTCACTGGGACAGGGATTCTATGGTAGGTTAACAAATAGTGAATGGGATTTGCTTTTATAAGCTCTGCAAGGACTTGTTTGCATTACACATGTTCCTGGAATTTCCTTCTTTATCACCACCTGAGACCCCACCTTGCAAATGTGTTCCCTTTCTTCTCCAGGTTCTAGTAACACCTTCCAGGAAGACAATTAATTTCTTTTTAATTTGTTAACAGTGCAACAGTAAAGCTACCAAATAGCGTCAGCCTTGGGATCTAATCAACTGACCAGGTTCTAAAAAGGAAAGCCACCTGAATGACACGCAAAAACCATCCAGAACTACCCAACAAAAGAGTGTAGGGTGGAAAGTGGGGGACCAACCCAAAAGAACCTGGTAATTCTAGACAAAATGGTCAAGTTCTGGGGTTAAAAACCTTTGTGGAAATGCACAGAAACCTAGATTAGTTTGGCTTTTGCTGCCTTAAAATATTCTGGCTTTGTCATAGTGTTTCTTCACTGCTTTGTGATGCTTGTTGAAGGGGGCATAGAGAGGGAGAACGACTAGGGTGGTGGGAAATTTGAGTCAAATTTGCCTATATCAGCAACTGATAGTTGCAGAGATCTGTGGGCTGCTTTACACTGGGAATGTATATTGGCATAGCTATACCTCCTAGGGGTATGAGAAATCCACACCTCTAAGGGACATAGCTATGTCTAGCTAACTGCCTGTGAAGACAATGCCAAGTTGATAGAACTGCAAAAAAAAAAGGAGTTGTGTGGCGCTTTAAGACTAACAGATTTATTTTTCACATGAGCTTTCGTGGGAGAAAAGATTTTCTCCCACGAAAGCTCATGCGAAAAATAAATCTGTTAGTCTTAAAGTGCCACACGACTCCTTGTTTCTTTTTGCTGGACTAGACTAACACAGTTATCCCTTTGGAAATTGAGAACTGCAGCCTGTCAGGGAGATGTGTTACCTACAACAATAGAACAAACAAGGAGTCCTGTGGTGCTTTTAAAGACTAACAAATTTATTTATCACATGAGCTTTTGTGGGGGAAAAATCCCACCTTGTCAGACTCTGTGGTTGTTTTGCTGAACTAAACTAACACGGCTACCCCTTTGGAACCTCCAACACTAGACAACTGCCATTGCTGTAGGTAATGTCTACACTGAAGTATTGGAGCTGTGCCACTATAGCATTTCAAGTGTTAATAGCCCCTAAGGGTCAAACTTGCACATGAGAGGAGAGCAGACATAATTTGGGGAGTATGGGTTGAATTGCCAGCTCTACCATAGACTTCTTCTGTGACCTTAGAGAAAATCAGGGTCCACAGAAGGCAATAACAAAACTATTGATTTCAGTAGGGCTAGGATTTCAGCAAATAAGTTGGAAGTTATTATTTTTTGTTTATTCTCATCTTCAATGGTTTCCCCTGGAAGCTCTTACATGTATGTGCTTGGTGCCTCCTTATTAAACCCAGATTTCATCTCTGCCTCCTCTCTACACACTCCTTTCTTGGTGTGTCTGTGCCTAATGAAAACGACTTGACACGCACCAAACAAATCCCTCTCTTGTCTATCTTCCTAGATAATGAGCCAGCTCTGGCTGTTACGTCACAAACGAGAACAAAAATGCCTCTCTGGGCTTTGGGCCTGAGCCTCATAAATTGACCTCTGAATGCTTGGGAGTATTTATAGCAACATGTAAAGGGGGTTTTTAGCTCTGCTTTGACATTCCTCCATTATCAGCCTCAAGAGCTTGTTGCTTATGCACCACACCAGACCCCTCAAGCTGTGACCATTCCAGTCACTTAACCCTATCAGTTATCAGTATGGACAATAAGAGGTGGGCTGTAGTCTGTCTTGTAAGGATGGTCTACTGCCATTAACTGTTTGTCTCTGTTCCTGAACACATCTTTTGTTGATTATACCCATTTGCTCCCTTTCTCTGGTTGTAATTGCACATACTTCACTTTCCTTTCTTAAAAATTTCTCCTATGAGAAATGATGGGGATTCTAAAAATGCTTTCCCTTGCCTAAGGTATTCCACCTCTTTATAGAGGGATTTGGGTTGAATTTTTCTTACCATGTAATAACTCCTAGAGGCAAGTATAAAGTGGAGTGCTATATCTGAGCAGTACAAAGGATCCTGGGATGTGATGTTTTAGTGGAAGGGCCAGCTGCAGGGAAAAGACCATGCCACCTCTTCTCATTGTCCTAAACTATGTGGAGAACTCTGGCTGGTTGCCATTCCTCAAAGTGAGACTAGAGCTTGGAGTTAACAGGACTGAAAGACACAAGGCACTACTGCTTGAGCTAAAGAACCCAGCTCCCTTAGGCAAATCTGTGCCAGGCTCATGGACCTGTACCTGCAGTTGCCACTAGAAGATGACAAGAGCACCACAATGCTTTGTTGTCCTGTTGGCCAGAGAAACTCATCCTGAACTTCAAAGCAGGAGAAGTTTTTGGGGTGGCTCTGCTATCCTGGGACCCCAGGGGTGTTCCACTTTTTTGCAACACTTTAACAATACCTGTTTATAAATAGCTCTAGTGGAAGTGGCACAGTCCCCTAAGTGTGGACAGTTCTACAGGTATAAAGGGGCTTATGCTAATGTAGCTTAAACACAGGGAAATTCAGCCATCTTTACACCCAGTGAGAAGTATCATACTCCAATAACAGACTTCTGAAATCAAGGGGTCTATCAGGTTTGGTGCATGCGCTTAACTTTACACACTTTCTGTAGGCCCATTGAGTTCACTGGGATTATGGTCAGTGCATGACATTAAACAGTGTCAGTTTGAGCTGGATAAGTGCATAAGGAGCTGCTTCAAGGGCCAGATTTACAGAGGTGCTCAGCTCCAATGGACCCTTACAAGCAGGACTGAAAGCACAAAGAATGCCATTTGGAAGAGCAAAATGTTGTTCCCCACACAGCATGACCTTGCATGCCCCCTATGTGTGAGGTCACATCACATGAAGGATACCATTTTGCTCCACAAAATGGTGCCCTCTGCACAGTGTAACCTTGTATGTATGGTGTGGGCAAAGTCATGCTGTGCAGAAAATGCCAGTTTGCACTGCAAAATCATGACTTCATTGTGTATTGCACATAGAAGGTATGATCTACAGAGCAAAATGGTATCCTCTGCCCAGAAGGTATTGCCACGACCCCACCTGCTGGTGGTGAGACCCCATTTAGGGTCACAACCCACAGCTTGGGAACGGATGGACTAGGCCCTAAAAGAGCTTTTAGATTTGTTACAGAGATTAGAGAAGCCAAAGGAAATGTGGAAGATAATACATGTTTACACACAGACACACACAAGATTTTTTTCCAAAAATAGCTGCTTGCATTTTATTTATAGCTAGTCTCTCATTTCTCCTGAGACTGGCCTGAACATTTACACAAGGGAAAAAGATGAGCTGATGACTAACCATTTCATGTGCAGACTGAAATCATTATTAGACCTGCTACTATGGCTGGAGGCCTGGACCAAAGGAACCTAAGTTAGCAGGTATCATTTAACCATCTGAAGTTTTTAACTAGTGTGAGGCAATCCTCAGAAAGTTCAGAGGTTCTTTCAAGCACCCAAAAGATAAATGGTCCAAAGTTGTTATGCAGTTATGAATTAGTCCTAAATCTCACTGGCCCATGTAGAATCCCAGAGCTAGATTGTGACAGCTGTGTTTCACATACAGGCCACATTACTGTTGTATCTGGTCACCTAACAATATTTAATCCATCTATCTGCACAACTCTCTGGTACAGGTAGGAGAGACAGTAGTTTTGTCTTTATGATACAGGTAGAGAATTGAGGCATGGAGAGGCTAAGTGATTTGCTCAAGGTCTCACACATAGTCTGTGGTGGAGCGGGGAACTGAATATATCCCTAGGTAGCACTCCCACCTGGAACAATTCTCCCTCTCTTGGACTTGACTATATGCCCACATTGAGAAGTAAGAGAAAGGAAGGACCTACACAAAGCTCTGTCTGGGATGGTTTAGCTAGGGTTGGTCTTGCTTTGAGCACGGAATTGGACGAGATACCTCCTGAGGTCCCTTCTAACCTTAATCGTCTTATGATTCATACCTGCTTAGGCTTTCTGGGCCTTGCGTCCAGGTGGCAAGAGTTTATGCCCCTTTACTCTCCTCCCAGAGAAAGGGGAACAGGGGGAAACAGTACAGAATGGGGGCCAGAAGCAGGAACCAGCAAGAAGTGGGAAGCAGGGGTTGTGCTTAGAATTTCAGTTAGAATTTTGGACAAAGATTTCCCTGCAAGCTCTTATTGCCCCTGAAAGAGGCAGGGTGGCCTTCTGAGCTGATCCAGAGCCAATCTTGAGCCACACAGGAGTGGCAATCAATTGGAAGTCACAGAGAATCCTGCACAAAAGGGGCTTGCAAAACAACCTCTGATATCCAGCCCAGGATTTCCTACACTTGCTGTATGCCCTAGAAAAAGTCACTTCACCTTCCTGTTGCAACTTAAAATGGGGATGACAGTATTTACCATCCTCCTGAGTAGTTGGGAGGACTGATTAGTTAATGTTTGTAAAGCCCTACTAGTAAAACTCACAGCCTGCTCTGTGTCTACATGGTGCTAAGAATGTTTACTTGCAACAAGCATCCATTTAAATCCTCAATGGAATTGACTGGGGCCATGCCTGCCAGCCTAGCTGCTAGGGTTTACTAACAGAAATGCTGGTAGAAAGTGAAATTAAAAACTAATTTCAGCATTCTCCCCGGAAGTGCTTATATAGCCTGCCATAAAGTGTGTTAGAGATCCCCCTCTGTACTGATTCATAGGTTATGTGAGTCTGATATAGTCCCAGCTAGAGCATGTTGCTGCTTTAATTCACTCTAGCAGCTCATGCTTTTCCCTGTTTAACCTCCAGTGTGTTGTCCATAGAGGCAGCTGTTACACTTGTGTATATATACATGCGCTGAGGGAACAGAAAGAAGACCATGTGACTTATATGACCAATCAGAACAGGATATATGGCTCCAGTTTAGAATGATTAGTGAATGAAGTAAACACTTCAAACATTCTTCCAACAGAGCTGAGTAGCAAATTATTTTGAAGAAACGGTGATCTGCTCCTGGATATTCTCATGCAGAAGATGGGGCTAAAATTTGTCAAATAGCAGATTCATTCTGAATTATTTGCTCCCTTGTTTATTCTTATTCTTATTTTTTTTATTTTATTTACTATGTGTCAGACTATAATAGCTGCTACAAGACAGTGCTAAAGGATCACAGAAAAGGTTACTTTCTTCAAACACTGAACAAGGAATTTTACAAGACTAAAGAAAATAAAATTGTTTCTCATACTACCTTATTTTCCTCCCCATGTGCTTAGATCCTTCCTCTCCTGATTTACTGGTACAATATATGTATTTTAAAATAAAACTATCTGTCCTCAAAAGTGTTTCCCCAGGACACAATATCACCTTATACTGCCACCCCAAGAAGACTTCATGACAATAAATTTGGAGCTCTTCACCTATGCTAGGAGGGCTTTAGGTGTGTGTCCATATTTTACGATGAATGGCAGGAACCCTTAGGTTCCTCTTTGCTGATTAATTCAGTCAGCTCCTGCCCTGCCTCCAGAGCTGGCAACATCGCATTTCATAATGACAGAAGTGGTTATGGTGTCACGGACACTGGACTGCAATGACACAAGATAGTTAAAGAGAGAGGCTAAGGAGGAAGCTAACTATAAAGCAAAAGCATTTTTCTCTTTAGTGCACATAAAAAGCCTTGGCAATTGCTAGTGATGGGAAAGGAAACAAAGGGGAAAGGACATGGCACTTTAACTGGGTTTTAGAAAAATACTTCTTTTTTACTTTTCTCATATTTTTAGCCTTATGTAACAGAGCTGTAAACCTTGGACAGAAATAGCAATCCACTTTCTTTGCAGCCTGACTTACAAAACTCCCAACATTAAACTCTCCAAGCTCAGTTCACATTAAATAAGAGCCCAGGAAGATGAGTTTATTTTTGTTTACACAGGACATGCTGCAATCAGTAAATGGAATTAACTGCAGGGCCGGATCCTTGCCCTGAAGATCTGACTGTCAGAACAACATGAATGGGCCTGATACAATGCATATGAGTCACACAGAAGCAAACTAAGTGATACTGAGCTAGTATAATGCTTCTCATTTGTCCACTGATGGGGGGGGGGGAGTGATGGAAGAACTAGTCAAAGTTCAGAACCAAATGTACAAAACCCAATCCCCATTCCTTTGTGGTCTGAATTGCTGATCATCTCATGCAGTTCAGTTCCCAAGCAGGGCCTGTATCCACATCACCTGTTAATTACCAGCCACTGCCAAGAAGTCCAGGAGCTGAATGGGTAAGGAAGTTCAACTCCTTTCCCAGCTGGATAGGTAGGATTGAGGCATATTTGTCCCCATCTTGATCATAGCTTGCAATGCCACAGCCTGTGCTTTCTCAGAGCTAAATAGGAAACTTTAGGTTGAATGGCTTTCATTATTTTCCCCTTTGCACTGTGAGCACTAATAACTACAGATGAATGTCATGCCATGCCTTCTCTTAGCAGCAGAGCAGCGTGTGGGTGCAGGCAAGCCTGGGCAGGCCGATGACACCAATTTTTTTGTCAAAGATAATATTGCACTGCAGTAGCACAAGTTTACCCTAAGAGATCTCATTCAGTAATCATGTTTGTTGCCTCAGTACAGTGTGGGGTGGGATGGGCCCATGTTAAAAACAAACAAAAACTCACCAGCAAAGTTGTGCATACAAGTTTCTTCATAGGGCTGATCACCTGGTACAGTAATTACTGAAGGACTTCAAAGTTCAGACCCATCATGGGATGAGCTCTATTCTCTTCTCATTCTATTAGGTCTCCTTGCTTAGAGCACCTCTTTATTTGTCCCATGGTGACAGGAGCAATGTCAGTTTGGCTCAGATACGTGGCAATCAGCAAGTCAATGAAACATGCAATGGTGAGTGGTAGTACTGGCCAAGGGAATGGGGGGGGGGGGCCCACCTGGGAACAAATGTTCTATTGAGTTGTTGATTAATTCTGAGAAAGCCAGTGCTAGCCTACATTTCTCTGAATAACTCATGAAAACAAGCAGCCTCACAATGCCTCTGTGTCCATAATCCATGTCCCCAAAATTTATTCATTAAGCAATCTTTACAAACTGCTAAACTCTGGAGACTTCAAAGCCTCAGACTGACTTTCCACAGTGAGATAAATGGTAAATTGTATTCCGAAAGCCTATGAGTGATTCTACTAGGAGTCATCTTCTGCCACAGGAGAATACAGTGGTGTGTTTATGGAAAGATTTTTTTTATCTTAGCAATGCAGAGGGCAACATGCTTGGCCATGGCTGCAACACCCATATGGCTGGAGACATGAAGGACAATGAGTGGAAAATTTTCAAATTCACCACCATTTCTGTACATCATCTTTGTACATAATCATCTCTATCTGTCTGTCTGTCTGCCTGTCTCCCTCTCTCTCTCTCTCTCTCTCTCTCTCTCTCACACACACACACACACACACACACACACACACACACACACACACACACAAGTGTTGCATCTCTCTCTCTCTCTCACACACACACACACACACACACACACACACAAGTGTTGCATCTCTCTCTCTCTCACACACACACACACACACACACACGAGTGTTGCATCCATGGCCAGGCATGATTACCTCTGCATTGTAAGATAAATGTAATCTTTCTATAAACATAGGCTATATCAAGGATCACCAGGTAATAGTGGAGAGGAATGAAGGATGAGTGATTAGTACACTGGAGGTAAATTCAAGAAACCTGGTTCCAAAGGGGCAGCCGTGGTAGTTTAGTTCAGTAAAACAAACAAGTAGTCCTGTGGCACTTAAAGAGTAACAAATTTATTTATTGCATGAGCATTCGTGGGAGAAAATCCCACTTTGTCAGATGCTTTGAAGATGGAGGAACTTATAGAATGTGAGGAAATAAATGCAGGGGAGTGTAAGTCATGGGATCAGGTCACACTGTAACAGCAAATCAAAGCAGTAGTAAAGATTCAAACATTGGGGAACAGCATACAGAGGAAGATGAGGTCAAGTCACCTGATGTAGTGAGAGAAAAATCCAATGTCCTTAAGTCCTGAGGCAATGCAATTTATTTGCAAATTTGGTTGCATTGTTTTTGCATTGCCTCAGGACTTAATAAGGATATTGGATTTTTCTCTCACTACATCAGGTGATTTGACCTCATCTTTCTCTGTATGCTGTTCCCCAGTGTTTGAATCTTTACAACTGTTTTGACTTGCTGTTACAGTGACGTGTTCCCATGACTTACATTCCCCTACATTTATTTCCTCCGATTCTGTAAATTCCCCCATCTTCAAATCATTTGACAAAGTGGGATTTTCTCCCACATAAGTTCATGTAATAAATAAATTTGTTATGCTTTAAGTGCCACAGGAATCCTTGTTTGTTTTTCAAGAAAACTGAGTTCAGTTCCCAGATCAGACACACACTTTCTGTGTGACTTTGGGCAAGTCACATAATCTACCCTGCACCTCAGTTCCTTATCTGTGAAATGGGGATAGCACTTCCTTTCCTGTGGTGCAGATTGTAAGGATGGAAGCCATTAAAGATTGTGAGGTGATGTAGGCAGTCACAGGGCAACCCTCACTCTTTAGGAGGGAAAAGTTCAGTGTACCTGTGACTGGTAAGTTAACTGCTAGCTAGGCTTAAGTGAAGGCACCTATCCCTGAGAAAGGAGAAGATAGGAAGGGGCAGGGGATAGCTATCTGAGAGGACAAGAGGCAGAAGAAGCAGCCTTGAGTTGCCCAAGAGAAAGAGCCACAGGAAACCAGAATGGAATCAGTAATGATGAGGTCCTGGTGATGAGCGGCGGGGGGGAGGCAGAAAAACCCCAAACCCTGTTGAAGGTCTGGCTATATAGAGCTGAGGAATCTTCCGAATTACAGGAAGGCTTGTGTAGAGGCCCCTAGGAATGAGGGCAGAACCTCCGTTTGGTCAGTGTAAGCCAGGCTCAGAAGCGAGGGGTTGACTCTGGAGGGATGTGCCAAGGTAGGGCCCATAGATGACTAGGCCTGGAAGTAGCACATTGAAGAGAGCCCCCTGGCAGAAGACCTAAAAGAAGGGCTGCAGTAGGAGCATGGGGCTTGTCCTAGACTAGGAAGGTTTCCCTGACCAGGAATAGGATTTGCAGGTGAGGACGCCTTGCAGAGAGAAACACCACAAAGAGCCTTATGCAAGAGACCTGACTTGGGGTTATGGGCTTGGCACTCTCAGATGGATAGCCAGAAGAGTTGTCAAGAAAACAACAAGGAGTCGTGTGGCACTTTGAGACTAACAGATTTATTTTTTGCATGAGCTTTCATGGGAGAAAATCCTACTTCCTCAGATGCTTCAAAGATGGGTGAACTTACAGAAAGGAATGAAAATAAATGCAAGGGGGTGTAAAACATAGGATCAGGTCATACAGTAACAGCAACTCAGAGCAGTTGTCGTCATCATCATCAATAACCACTGGGGACTGTTGAGTCAGTCAGAGTGACCATGTTTATACTCAGTATCATGCAATGAAGTCCTAAATCTGACTCCATCCTGTGAATCTACAAATTTCTGGAGCAGCCTAGTGAATGGCATCAACCAAGGTCAGAGCTTGGATGCCTTCATGAGCTGATAATTAGTTTGAGAGCAGGGAGTGCTGGGGTGTTTTTGTCCATCCTGGAGACATACCCAAAGAAGATGCAACACTGCTTTGGCATATAATGAGTGACTGAAGGAAGGCAAATGCTACTGAGGAATATCCAGTTTGCTTGAAATCTCCTTGCAGCCTGTGTAAATGAACCTATTAGTGCTCTCCATGCTGTTTGACCCCTCCTGTACTGGGAATGCTGGTGGCCCAGTTTTGAGGTTCAAACTTCTGCAGTAAGACTTTCAACCCATAGAGCGGGTGGCATCTTAGAGACCTGGGAGGGTGGGCCTGAAATTCTCTGACTTTTCCACAAGCAAAGCAGCATTGTTGGTATAGTCTTGGTTGGTGAATGGTTCTTGATTTTGCTTTGATTCTGACCTGTGGAGCTATTCCAGCATTATTTTGCCTAGCTATCAACTGGATATTAGAATTTGCTGCCTGCAGAATGTGGCCCTAGAACAGGAACAAAGGAACTGGGCAAACTGGTTATTGACTCTTGGGTAGATGACCTGAGAATGATTCCCTTTAAATGGGATTGAAGAACTGCTGCTTTATAACCTTCTTTTACTTTGGGTTTTGAGAGGAACTGTTTTTATTGTGAAGGATCTGCAGACACTTCGTATGAATGAAAGGGTTTGAATTTGCCACTGAGAGAAACAGTAGTCCTTGCATGGGTGAATAAAGGAGAAACTGAAGTAGAAGCATGTGTGGTGCTGCAGCTTTCTGTGCAGTGCACTTAAGAAGTGGCTGCCCTATGACATGGGCCATGAGTACAGAAACACAGAGATGTATTACAAGTCCTGACTTATATCAGTCTATTAGTAAGGTTACACACCACTTCCCATGATAATGCCCTGTTTTCAGTCAGTTATAATTTTGACAGACTTTGACTGTGAAATTTCTCATGCTGGTGTTTGTCTCAGGCTGAGTATTTTTGGACATTTTCAGCCAAAACAGTTCTATAATTTCAGAGAGTGAAGGTAGTGAAAACTTGATTGCTTTGCCCATGTTAAAACAATTCCATGATTTTAATTCGCTTTCCCCCTCCCACTTTGGGCATATGCATTATAATATATGTCTTTAACTGCATGATCACATGCTGCTTTTTTCACAAGAACCCTGCCCATTCATTACACAGGATGTACCTGCTCTGGTGATGAATCGTGGCTGCATAGAGAAGGGGACTGGTATCTGTGGAATGCTTGTCACATTTGTTGCAAAAGTTGGAAGGTGTGTCATTTTAATGAATGAGGCAGGAGGGCTACAAAAAGAGAAAGGATGGGTTAGACAGTTGAATCCCATAGTGAAGAATTGAATTCTATTTCTGCTTCTGCCACACAGTTGCTATGTGGTGCTAGGCAACTTTTTCCAGGTCATCATAAACTGATCCTCATTTTCTGGGTGCCCAAATTGAGGCCATAGGGTTTTATTTTTAAAAGTGCTGAGCAATCCCAGGTGCAGCTGAAATTAATGGGAGGTATGCTTTGAACATGAAACAAACCAGATGACTGAAACTAGACACCCCAAATTAATGAATAATTAGCAGGGAAGGGGAAGATCTCAGTGCATTTTCTATCAAACCCTAATCTCTCTGTGCCTCAGTTTCCTAGCTGCAATGGGAGGGTAACATCACCCTCTCACTTCATAAAAGTGTTGTGAAGATAAATTCATTACTGTTTTTGAAGCATTCTGATACTATAGTGATGAGTGCTATAGAAAAGTCTGAGGAAATTAATAATTCTGTCTTCAGAGCAGGGTTTGAATAGTGAGTAGTAAACAGGCATTGAGCCACACACTGAAAAATAAGGAGAAAGCAAAATATTGAGCAACCAATTCTTACATGCACAGCACACTGAATGAGGCTGGGATACTGTGGAAAAATTAGTATGTGATAATGTAATTAAAGACTAGAGGACCAAATTAAAGTTGCACAGATTACTTTAAGGCTTAATTCTTTCCTAATTTTTCAGTACTTGTCTTAATAACATAGTCTTGGTTTTGGGATGTAATATATGTATAATACCATAACATGATATCTCAGAGATCTGATCTATGAATACCACATAACTGTGTGTGCAATATATTCATGGATGTAGTTTTAAGTACACATGTTTGTGTAAAAGCAATATAGATTTATTGATGTTTAAAGTGTATCTTCATGCTATTTGTGCATGTTGATTTATAAGAATCTGTACCTTGCCAGCATCTCAGAGCATAAGTTCAGAACTCCATGCGTCACTTCACATATTTTAGACCTTACTTGCAAGGAAGCAAGACAAATAGTAAACGAAGGGAAATCCTCTGTAAAGTCTTTCATTTGTGATCTCCCTCAACTGTTTTGATTTGCTGTTAGAGTGTGACCTGTTCCCATGACTTATACTTCCCTGAATTTATTTCCTCTCACTCTGTAAGTTCCCCCATCTTCAAAGCATCTGACCAAGTGGGATTTTCTCCCATGAAAGTTTGTGCAATAAGTAAATTTGTTAGTTTTTAAATGCCATAGGACTCCTTGTTTGTTTGCCAAAAATCCCAAACATCTCTACTACTTTGAGCTTTCACCATCACTCAGTACATACATGTGTGTGTTTGAATTAAATTGTAACCTTGTGGTGGGGACCACGTTTTGTGAGCATAGCACCGATCACACAGTTAGTGCTCTAAAACAATCTCTTTCTCTGCAATCCCATAGTGCACCCATTATTTAGCCTGTTCCCTGATGCTCTCTGGTAGAGGACTTCTCCACAGGAAAGGAAGATGCCCTAATTCTCCACGTGAATTGTGTTGTCACAGCCTGATTGGCCCTTTAAGAAAGGTAACCTAGGTATAACCTGGCCTAGGACCTAACAATCATCCCTCAGCCTTGCCCCTGCTCAAGCCATATAAAGGCAATTAGTGATCACAATTAAGAGTCATGGAATTAAAATGATTGAGCCCAGCTACAGAGGCCTCCCTAAAACACAGCTGAGCACTAGTGAGGTGAGAAGACCCAGGAGAGAGGAAATTAGGAGTTTGTGTGCTCTCTGGGAATGGCCTGGAGCAAACAATGTGAAGAAGGCTGCATTCAGGGGTTAAAGTAAGCTGGAGTGCGCCAGAATGGCATTCTGGGGCCCACTATTTTTAGGGGCTCAGCTTTCCAGGCCCCCTAAAAATAGAAAATGGAGCTGGAATGCTGAGTCCCAAGGCCTACCATTTAAAAATAGTGGGCACTGGAATGTAGTGTTCCGGCTCCATTTTCTATTTTTAGGGGCCCACCAAACACTGAGCACCTAAAAATAGCAGACCCTGGAACACCATTCCAGCAGGGCAGGGAGTTTTCCCCAGGCTGGGAGATTTTAAATGTCCCACCCTGAGTCTGCTCTGACTGAGCATGTTCAGTGCTTCTGAGCATGCTCAGTCAGAGCAGGCTCTGGGTGGGAGCCTCAGACTGGGCCGGGGCTGCTCCACAAGGCAGCCAGGTAAGGGAGACCTGAGGGGCAGGTTTCAGGGACAGATGAGGTAAGGGGGTCAGCCCAGGGCAGCAGGGGAAGACAGCATGGAATGGCAGGGTATTGGGGAAAGGTTCAGGGGGCTGGGGCAGTGGCTGGGATGGGGAGTAGGCATTTGGGGGGTAGTAGCTGAGGTGGGGTGCTGTCGCTGGGGTGGGGGGTAGGTGTGGGGAGGCAGTGGCTGAGGTGGGGATAGGTGTTTGTGGGGCAGCAGCTGGGATGGGGGGCAGGTGTTTTGGGGGCAATAGCTGGGGTGGGTGAAGGGGGCCCAAACTTGCAGGAAGGGGGCCTGGACCTGCATGAGGAAATTTAGGAGGGTTCCAGGGCCTGCCAAATTATACATTAACCCCTGGCTGCATTGGACAAAGCTGATTCTTTCGGTGAGCTACAGATGTGGGCATGGGGAAGAGATTCAGGAAGAGACTTCAGATAAGTTAGGATACACCTCTGAAGAGAAACCCATGTGGCTGAGTTAGGGTCTATAACAAGCAGGAGAAGTCCCCTGGGATCTGAGGTGGCTCCTGCGGAAAGGAGCCCAGAGGCAGGGTACGTAAATGGAAGCAAAAGATATCAGTAGCCTGAGTGTTGTAGGGGAATTACTCAAATATTCTGAGCTCCAAAGGAGTAGCTGTGTTAGTCTAGTTCAGCAAAACAAGCAAGGAGTCCTTCAAAGCATCTGATGAAGTGGGATTTTTCCTCCCATGATAGCTCATGCAATAAATATATTTTAGTCTTTAAGTGCCACAGGGCTCCTTCCTTGTTTTGCTCAAATTTTCTGGGTTTTCATTTGAACCTTTTTGGTTACTCAGGAAAAGGTTTGAATTCTGTCAGTTGCCTGGAGGGCTGAGCCATGTAAGATGCAGGGAGCAGAGCCGGTCCTACCCTACAGGCAACCTAGGTGGTTGCCTAAGGTGCCAAACAGTAGGGGGTGCTAAGGGCGCTCCACAGAAGCAAGGCTGTCCTATGTGGGGGTGGCAAGAGGGGTGATTGCTCATGGTTCTGTGGGCCCTATGCTCTCCTGCCATGAGCAGGGCAACGTGGGGCCCACAACACTGCCCCCCATGGCTGCGCTGTGCCCTGCCCCCTTCCTCACTGCTTTCGGTGTAGAGCTGAAAGCAGTGGGGAAGGGGAGGGAGCCAGCCAGTGTCTGCAGTGAGGTGGCTCGACCAACACCTGGGGGGAGGGCTGGCCCGGGGCACAGTGGGCCTGCCCAGAGGCCGGGCTCTGCTCTCCTGCCTCTCCCCTGGGCTGGCTGTTCTGCCCTGGGGGTGAAGAGGTCCAGCCTAGAGGTGGGGTGGGAGAGCAGAGCCCAGCCCCCGGACTGGCCCACTCTGCCCCCAGCTTAGGGGAGGGGTGGGAGTGTAGGGCCAACCTCTGAGCTGGTCTGTGCCTCCTCCCCCCCCCAGCACAGGGGGAGGTCCTGTACAGGCCGATGGCCCCATGCCGTGCCCCCTGCCAGGGCACAAAAATCACATGCACCTAGGGCACCAGAAAACCTTGGGCAAGCCCTGGCAGGGAGGGATAGATGGGAGGGCCTAGATCCAAGGACAGTGCCAACATTATACATGGTAGTAATGGGGCACTCCAAGGGTGTGTCCCCTCCACATTGCCCTTTTTGTATGTAAGGCACTTGGCTGCCCAGAAGAGACTTGTGAAGAGGAAGCATTGAACTGCATATGCTATTATACTAAAGAGAGGAAGTGATTGTGGATGGACAGCCTTTCATGTTGAAGCATAGGTGACAGTTAATCCATCCTGTGAGAACACAGGTTTGAACTGCATCAGACAGTATCACCAGACAAATACAGAGTGATCCCTATATGAAAAGACATAGCCGGTTTCAGTTCAGTTCCTCATCAGCACATAACCAGTCCAACTTGGGATAAGGTGCTTGGCTTTACAGGAAACCTCAGCAGCTAAGTCATGGGTAGGGCATGCCTTGCAAACTGACCTGTTCTCTGAGCCAGTGAAGCAGTCATGCCAGGTTAGAATCAAGGCACATGAGTGGGATGGGAGAATCTTGTCCTACTCCTTCCAATTCTGTACCTATTCTATGAGGAATGAGGATCACTGGATTTGTAGCACTGTGGGATGGGACTCACAGGGTGGCCCTCCAGCTTGTGTTCCCCCACCTCCCTGGGTCTGAGCTACCCTAACAAAAGAAACTAGAAGTTGGGGACTAGGTTCTTCAGAAGCTACAGGGAAGAAAGCAGCCCAGGTGCACCCAGTTACCAGAAGCCTCTGTGAAGAGGCAAGAATGGAAGAAAGTTCTGGGACTGTTAGGAGGAAAACCAGCTCTCTTTTCTCCAGAAAGCCATAAGTGTTTTTCTTTGGGTTTGAGCCTTGTGTTTTGGTTTGGAAGTAAGGCAAAGAAAGGGCCCTTTGAAGAGGATCTACTGTATACCAGCTATCTTCCACTTGTGCCATTTTGCACCTCCATATAGCTTCATGCACCACAGCAAGTGCCTGCTGCATAAGGGATGCACACGCACAGATTTCAGTTTACGCACTAGTGGTGAAATCCTAGCTCTGTGGGAGTCTTGCCATGGACTTCAGAAGAGCCAGCATTTTGGTACATATTCACCCCTATTTTGTTGCTCTTCTAGTGTCTGAGTGGTGAATCCCAGCTAGGCTCTATCCTAGTCAAGAAACTGTCATCCAAGACCGCAGAGACTTTTCTCCATAGCAGTCTTTTCATGCTAAAAGAGGTCACTTATATTGAAACCCAGCACTTCATGGGTAAGTAGTAAATGAACTAAGTTCAGCTTGATTTCCTTACTCATGCTGAACAGTACCTTACTCCTGTAGAAGTTGCACTATCTTCCATGAGGCTATTCAACCACTAATATACAACTTAAGGTAAATCAATCTCAGTCTGATGCATAGGTAACCAGTGAGGTATCACTTAACAAACCTGTTGTTAAATGTTCCATATAACTGAACTTCTTCAGCAAAGAAAGAACTACGTGCTCACTCACACATCTTCCCACAATGCACTACTCATGTTTTAAACTTTTTATAGAAACACTCTTGATTTTTCTGGTTTTTTCCATCTGTGGGGATTTATCCCACCAGCTAGTCTAATCAGCTCCCAAAATTGACTTATCATGGGAAGCTGTACAGAAAAAATAGCTCGTGAGAACCAAGGAAAAGAAGCTTGGGACAGGCAGGCTATTAATAAAATTTTGTTCTGCAAAGTCCCACATTCTGTGTTTTATGCACTGAGCAAGCAAAAGGAGTGCCTCCGTTTTGATTAAATTCCTATGAAAATAATGGTAATGATTATGACACTTCTTTTTCCCAAGGAAAAAAAAAAAGGGAGTCTTGTGGCACTTACATTGCATATATCATATCATAGGGCTGGAAGGGACCTCATGAGATCATCAAGTCCAACCCCCTGGGAATTGAACCCAGGACCTTCTGCATGTTAAGCAGTGGTGTTAGCCACTACACTATTTGCAGGGCTTCTTAAAGACTAACAAATTTATTTATTGCATGAGCTTTCGTGGGAGAATATCCCACCACGTCAGATGCATTGAAGAGTGAGAACGTACAGAATTGGATGAAAATAAATACAGGGGACTGTAAGACACAGGATCAGGTCATACTGCAACAGCAAATCAGAGCATTTGTAAGGATTCAAACTCTAGGAAACAGCACACAGAGGGAGGGTGAAGTCAAATTGCCTGTTATAATGGGAAAAGAATCCATAGTCATGATTCCCCCCTGCTTTCACACAATCTAATTTGCATATTAGTTAGATTTCAGCTGTTTCTCTTTGAAGTCTTGATGTCCCATTGATTTTCTTGATGACCATCATTAACAAATCATCAATGGAGTGATTAGGAAGATGGAAGTGCTCAGCAACTGCTTTTTTAGTGTTGTGATTTCTGTCAGTTTTGTATGCATTTATTCTGCATAGGGATTGTCCTGTTTGTCCAATGTATAAGGCTTGGGGGCATTTCTGACACATGATGGCATAAATCACATTACTGGATGAACAGGTGAAGGACCCTTTGATGGAGTAGCTGGCTTGATTAGGCCCTATGATGGTGTCTTTTGTGCAGATATGTGGACAAAGTTGGCAGCCTGGTTTGTTGCAGGGATATGTGCCTGCTTCAATGTTTCTATTGTTAGGTCTGTAGTTGCTAGTGAGTATCTGTTTAAGGTTTGGGGGTTGTCTGTAGGTGAGGAGAGGTCTGTCTCCCAAGGCTAGAGAGAGTGAGGTGTAATCTTTTAAAATAGGCTGGAGGTCCCTAGTGATCTGTTGTAGAGGTCTGACTTGAGGGTTGTATTCCAAGCCGCAAGATATAACCGCATTTGCTCTGCTCCCTCAGACAGAGACAGACATCTTCAGGATCTCTATCAAGCTTTCTTAAAACTACAGTACCCATCTGGAGAAGTAAAGAAACAGATTGACAGGGCCAGACGAGTATAAATAAATCTGTTAGTCTTTAAGTGCCACAAGACCCCTTGCTTTATTTTGCTTTACTAGACTAACACAGCTGCCCCTTTGGAACGTTTTCCCAAGCTGGCTTTGTGAGCATCCAGTAGCACTGAGTCCCAAAGAACCCCAGGGCTGTAGAGTGATTTGGTCCAGGGATTTCCCTACATCCCCCTGAATTTCCAAACGCCCCCACCCCCACTGTCAGCTAGCAACAGTGTTTTACCAGTTTAGTGAGCACCCCAACACCTCCCCACACACTCCCTAACTTCTAGTCCTGGGCAAGCTGCTGACTTGGCCGTCTGAGGCAGATGCCCTTGATAATAGGAGGTTACTGAGGAGACCATTTCTTTCAGAGTCTGTGTCTTGCCTTGTAACATCTCTGTCTTGTCTGCTTTAAGCTTTAGCCAGTTGATCTTCATCAAGATGCTGATCTCAGCTATGAAGTGAGCCCCATCTCCCAAATCTTTAGTTGTGATGGAAAAGAGGAAAGAGCTAAGCCATTCCCCTGTGTGTGAGTGCATGCCTGCATGCACACATGCTAGCTGGCTACTTCTATAGCGTCTTTGACCAGTGTGAAGATGGGCTGTTTCATCTGTGATCTGTGGTAGCCAAAAGTGTGCTACTGAGCAATTTTTAATACCACGTTTTATGAGTACAATCCCACCCTGGGTAGGGAAGCAATACTAAAGCCCTGTTAGCACCAACAGTGTTCAATCCATGGATATTAGAAAAAACTTCTTTACTAGGCGAGTGGTGAAACATTGGAATGAGCTGCCAAGGGAGGTGGTGGAGTCACCATCTTTGGAGGTGTTTAAGGCCCGGCTGGATAAACCCATGACTGGGATGGTTTAGTGGGAGTGGTCCTGCCTCTGGCAGGGGGTTGGACTAGATGACCTATGAGGTTCCTTCCAACCCTAGGATTCTATGATTCTATGTTGAAATCAGCATTATTCTGGTCCCAGGGTGGACAGGACTGACGCATATATAAAGTCCTGTGATTGGGTCAGCTCAGCATTTACAGCTGAACAACCTTGCTCTTGAGGTGAGTCTCTGGTGCTTTCCTAAACCTCAGATCAATTGTAGGCCACCTTGGGCCCTAGCATAACCATCCTCGAGCAGTCAAATGTTTGCTAGCTGGAACTGTCGCATCAGGCCATGTTTCCCAACCAGTGCCACAGCACACAGGTATGCGATCAGGCCTGAGAAGGTGTGCCATGGAATTTTTTGAAAAAATACTTGGACTTTGGGATTGGCTCATAAATATTCATAAGTTTATTTGGAGACTGTACAGTGGTGTGCCTTGAAATAATTAAAGGTATCAAGGTGTACCACTGCAGAGAAGAGGTTGGGAACCACTGCCATAGGGATTGCCAGAAAGAATAGTGCAGAGACACATCCGTCCCACCTTGACATGTCCTCTATGCATGTACGTGTAACACATCATTCTGTACAATACCTATGGATCCTTTTATTCTAGCTTTGCATTGCCCAAAGAGCACAAAACAGCTGTATGATAGGCTGAGAATCTGGCCCATCTTAGGATGTGGGCAACCCAAAACAATGAACCTTATCAGTACTGTAATGCTGTAACATTTTCCCTCTTCCTTCTCTGTCCATGTATGGTGTCATTCCCACAGCTGATTTTAAATTCTTTTGAAGAATAAAACAGTGCCTGGGAAATGCGCACATGAAATGAACTTTTACTAAGGGCAACCCATTCAAAATAATGCATTCTTTACTACCATCTGCTTGAAGGTAAGCCTTGGAATGAATTGCCTCCCTTCTGACAGCAGTATGCTATAAATATAGTTAGAGCCTACGCTTGCTGTGTGCCACATCTTTCAGTCTGACTTTTTAATTGTACTGGTGCCAAATCAGCTAACTTTCAGAAAGACAAGCAATGAAGTTCTGTGTAGCTTTTTCATGTTGAAGATCAGAGCATGCCTACATCTACACTAGGCTCAGACAAATATATATGAGGGCATATGCAAAGTAGGGCTCTCCATATTTAATAACCCTTCCTCAACCCAGGATTTAATATGATTCTTATGCTGTGTGGAGTTGGTTTGTTTTTCTCAGTCGGGGACTTTTGGCTATGACCATACCAGTCAAACAATTCAGAGTAGCTACTGTGGAGACTGTTTCATAAGTCTGAGAGGAGAGTGCAGAAGGTGACATAAACTCTCTGGCAAGGTTGTTCTGTCAGAGAGTGAATGCGTTAACAGCACTTCTCTGCAAGCTGAAAAGCATCAGATGTGCAGCTTTAAGTTAAAGAAAAGTGCACTTAATTCACAGCTGTAATGTGGCTGTTAGAAGCAATAGAGGCAGCCTGCCTCTATTTTATTTGGACCTGCTAGTGAAGGAGATAGAGGGGGCTGCTTGAACTGCTGGAGATAGCACATACCAAACATAGGGCCTCTACCTGTTCTTCAGAGCTGTCTTCTTGAGGCTTCAGCCTACTGCATAGCTGTGCAGCAAACTTAAGCAGCTGCAGGACTAAAAAGGCAGGCTGAGTTTAGACCAGAAAGTACATGCTCAATTACACACTAGCTCCTACCGCAGCAGCAAAAAGAGGTAAACTCTTGAGCTCTTGCTAAGCAGAACCCAACTGTTCAAGTCAGGCTTGCAAATGGTGAACTGGATGCTTCACTTGACAGTCTCAGGAGTGAAAATGAGCTAATTAAGCCTTGCAGCTAATAGCCATGTTCCATTTTAGAAGGCTAAACATCCTTGCAGAAGCACAGGTGCAATGGTATCAGAATCTGCCTATGCAGGCAGCAGGTTCTTTTTAATTCCCTCACATAGAGTGAAATTTCCCAGCATGCAAGGACAAGGGGCCTATCTAAACCCTTAGGGCTTAAGTGGGACTTGCAATAGTCGTTAGGCTTTACACTGATCAGTGTTGTCGATTCACATGATTTTATCTTGAGTCCTGCAATAAGTGGTGTTTCCTCAGACCTCAACTCCAGGAGTCATGTTACAAGGTGGCCACTCCCATCTCCTCCAACTGGATTGGAAGTGGGACCCGTGCTGGGAGGCATGCTCAGAACCCTAGATGATGCATTGTAGGCAGATGAGCACCATTCTTCCCTCCAGTTCATGGATAATGATAGGCAGCTGGATGTATCCTCTGTGATAAAACAGGTGCTGAGTGAGTTTAGGTACCTACAGGATTAGGCAGGAGTTTTGTGGATTGTAGCAGAGCCCAAAACTGGGACTTAGTCATCTAAGTACTTCAGACCCTCTGTGTCTCTATTCCCCATTTATAAAATATTGATAACAGCACAGCCCTGCTTAACATACATTAAAGATTATGAGGTGCTGAGGTCAGATACCATAGTAGTATCTAACTGCAGATACTGTAGTAGCATCTGTGCACCTAAAAGATTCAGTGGAAGACCTTAGAAGTTGCATTAGGAGGATTCATTACAGTTGAGCTCCTTCTGTGTGAGCTAGGGAGAATGCCATGACTAAATGGGTCAGCTTTAGTTTGTCTCTCTGGGGACAGCAGTGAACAACTGCCTCAAAGCAATTGGTCAACAGGTGACTAGCTCACAGAGTAGGAAAATATGATTTGCTACAAGCTTCATACAGGGATATAATTCATGACAGGAGCTTAAGTAGCAGCCCAAATTAGTCATGTGCCAGTAAATCAGTAATATGGGTCTCAGTTTATAATAGCTTTAACCATAGGAGCTGTACAGGGTTTTTGTTTTTTTTAATTAGCTACGTTTGCAGGACAGTGTGTCCTGGCATCAGCTTTACGAAGGAGTTTGTTTAAGGATTTTCTTTCCTCTCCATATTTCCAGCCTACACTCCAGTGAGACTCCCAGCAGCTGCTGGAACAATGAAAGCTCTGATCAACTGCAAGGATGCAGCTGCACCAAAGAACCTGCACACTTGTTTAGGGCTTTCAAATGAGACATTTAAGGGCTACCATAGGAAGGCAAACAGCCACAGACAGCAGCCATTTTGATTATTCAGGGGGAGAGGTTTCTGAGGCTTCTTACTATCTAATATCTCTGACACCTGTGTACACTTCATTAGTAATAAGCAAGTCTAGTGAATGCGTTGTGTACGCTGGCTACAGCGCATAGGGTAGACTTTGCATGTTGGGGCTAGAAGGCTGTAGATTCAAGTCTATCACTAATGCATAGACACACATGCACTAGTCATTGCTGTAAATGTAGAGGGTGTTGTCAGTGTCAAAGCCCTGTGCTGAAGGCTGACACTTTGACTCGCATTGTCCTCTGCTCACTCCTTGTTGGGATGGGGGAAGTAACTCATTCTGAAAGCCCCCCAAAAGCAGCTGAGGTACAAGACATCCTATTTATAGGCATATGAAATTTGTCCAGGTGCCGCTGTTACTGAAGTAGACATCAGGACAAATCTTAAATTCCCTTATCAATACATTAAGGAACTTTTCTATGTTTCCCAAACCTTCTAGGAGCCCCCAGGGCCTCAATCTGTGTTTCACCTTTGACCTGAAATACACCAGATCTGACCTGACAGTTGAGGTTGTAACTAGATCATTTAGATCCCTCAATTGATTTATCATAACTTCAATACTGCACCTGTCCCTATCTATTATCCTATATATAACCAGATGGAGCTACTAGAATGTCTCTAAGAATGCATTCTAGGCCACAGGTGCATCTTTTGTACTAATAATTTAATAAAAAATGGTTCAAAGCAAGTGTTAATTAGCAAAGCAGAGCATTGAAACTCTTGCAAAGTATGCTGGCATATTTTTGCCATTGAGAGGAGAACATCTAGCAGTTCACTGCCTAGCTAGAAGCAGGAGTAGTTTCCTGCCATCTGAATTTTTGTTGTTTTGGACCTGGAAAAAAATAATCTCAGCAACTAGGGGTGAAGTGGCTGGCTCAGGGGAGGGGCATGAGCGCAGGCAGAGCCGTAACTACAGCGGGGCCAACAGGGCAAAGCCCTGGAGCTGTGCTATTAAAGGAGAGGCTTTGCGGTGCTGGCTGTAAGCACTGCTAATGGTGGCAAAATGCTGAGTTATGGCTCTAAGCACAGGATCCAGCTTCTGGGCCAGTCCACCCCAACCCTGGTGTGGTGGCACCCTAAGCTGCATTGCCTCAAGCCAGTGTCACACTGGCTCTTCTGGCACATCCGAGGCACAAAAATTTGCAGTTGTTCCAGGTCACACGGTGAGTCAGGGACAGAACTGAGCAGAGATTCTAAAAAGTCTTTTTCTTGGCACATGGTTAAATATGCACATGCTTTACAATCTGTTGTCGTATAAATACTGTATAAGGTAAGTCCCACTTCAAACTCTAATGGGATGTTGCTAGTGATCATACCAAGGTGGCACATGCTGCTAATGAAGTTGTGGAGGAGGCAGAGGTGAAAACTATTAATGAACTGTTACAATTAGCAAGGTAAAATCTCCAAACAGGAGGAAGTATTGGCCAGTGGTTTAGTGCACAGGACTGGAGACCAGAACACCTGGGTTCATTTCACTTCTTAATGCATTTGTTTTCTCTCCCACCACTTTTCTTGTCTATATAGACCAGGGATGGCCAAACGTATGGAACTCAAGAGCCACACAAGTTGATTATTAAACCTTTGAGAGCCCCACTGAGGCACGTAGCCATATTTTACCTACTCGAAAATTACTAAGTTTAAAATTCATTGCATACTTTAATTTTATTGTAAAAAAAGGGCAAATATTGATCCTACTAATGTCAGATTCTAATAATTACTTAAGGTTACCATGAAAACTAGGCCTACCTATACAGTAAAAACTTAGCTTCTCCTCACCATCCTGACCATGCCACCACTTCTCCCTGCCCTCTTCAACCATGCCACCTCTTCGCTCCGCTGTTCCAACCCTCTCCCTAGCCACCAGGCCTGATGCTGGCTCCCCTGGGCTGACCTCCTCCCCCAGGGCCCCCTTTCCTGGCTGCTCTGGCAGCTAGGCACAGGCGGGGGCTCACTCTCCTTGCTTTAAGCCCTGCCCGGGCTGAGCATCCAATATGGCCGCTCCGCTAGGTAGGCACAGGATGGGGCTCCCCCCTCAGCATGTTCAGAGCATGCTCAGGGTGGGAGATTTAAAACTCCTAGGCTGGGGCTGCTTTCCTCTGACTTTCTTCTGCGAGATGCACTTTTTCCTTCAAGAGCCGCATGTGGCTACCGAGCCGCAGTTTGGCCACCCCTGATATAGACTGTTAGTTCTGTAGGGCAGTTACCTATTTGCTCTGTATGTGATCAGTGTCTGGAACAATGATCTCAGCTAAAGCCTCGGTGGACTAATATAATGCTAATAACAACCAGGAAGTCAGAGTTAGGAACAGGGCTGGTCCTACCGCAGAGGCGACCTAAGTGGTCACCTAGGGCACCAAACACTAGGGGGTGCTGCCTTGCAGTGCACAGCATGCAGCCCAGTGCACAGCAAGGTAAGAAGCTTTTCTGGCTGGCTCTGCTCCCCACTGAAGAAAAGGTAAGTGCTGGAAGGGGGCTAAAGAGAGGCTTGTGGGGGAGGGCTAGAAGGAGTGAATGGGTGGGTGCGTGGGTGCAGTGGGGCAGGAGCCCCTCTGCCAGCTTGCAGCTCAGCCAGCTTCAGGCTGGCCCAGCCCACTGCCCACACAAAGCCGCCTGCCGTACCAGCCGGCCACGCACCTGACCCAGCCCACCACAGGAGGGTACCAAAATCACAGGTGCCTGGGCACCAAAAAGCCTTGGGCCAGCCTTGGTCGGGAAACAAACTGAAGATCAGGGCCATCAAACAGATGCCAGGAGTCACACTGGGTCAGGATGCCAAGGAAGCTTTGGATCAGGAGATACAAGGCTATGCAGCCCAGAACAGGAAGTTTCCTGATCATTCTGCAGGAGTAAATAGAGCCACCAGGGGCTCAGGGACGCTGTAGTCCTATCAGTAGAGTGGAGCCTCAAGCTGAGGCTGGGCTTCAAGGGTCCCAGGTATGCCCCTAGCAGCAGGCTGTCAGATAAAGGGTTGAAGTTTGTCATTGCCTAAACCTTGAAAACCCAGTTCTAGGACATGTAGGTTATGATGGGCTGGGCTGTGTTCACGAATGTTATCCTAGCAAGAGGGTTGCTTAGCTCCAGTTGCTCTGTAGTTCTGAGCCAAAAAGCAGACAAAAGTTTTCCAAGCAGGCAGATAAGAAAGACTGGAGACCCTATCCAAACTTGACATTTGACAACATCCCCTAAAGGGACAAAGAGACTTCCAAAGCAGAAGTAATTTCTTTTTGTGAGTATTTGAACTGATGGGGTTTTTTGTTTGTTTGTTTGTTTTTAATTATATGCATGTCTCATCTGTTCTGTTGCATTTACAAACTTGTTTCTGAGATTTACAGACATTTTTTGGACTGATGGAGTTGAGCTTAAAATAGCATGTCATATAGCAGTTAGCAACAGGCTGATCTCGAAAAGTGCATGGATTTAGTTCAGATGACCATCCAAGCTTTTCAGGTTTATCCAGACCTCCTGATTGTGACCCTTAGCAGAGCAAAGACAAAGTGAGTAGCTCCTGAGCAGATGGGCCAAATTTAAAGTGGTCTAATCTGGTAGAATTCTTTCTGGGACCTTGTATGTGCATGTTACAACAACATAGACTTCCCTAGCCTCAAAATTATGTTCTCTTGCATCCCCTTTAAATTTGGCACAGTATGTGTGACTGTAAACTAGTGTGATCAGATGTCCCAATTTTTATAGGGACAGTCCTGATATTCAGAGCTTTGTCTTGTGTAGGTGCCTATTACCTACCACTCTGTCCCACTTTTTCACAGTTGCTATCTGGTCACCCTACTATAAATCTCCTTCCAAGTATAAGATCCCTCCTCCCTTTGAAATAATCCTGAGATTTGGATCTACGGGTGTCATCCCAGTTCAGTATATTTTCTCGGTGACCACTTCATCTCTCTGTTCAGGGCTGCCATCACATCCTGTTAGAAATATTGGGCCTGGTTTTTCTTACACTTCTGTGGACATAAATCAAGAGTTAATGCTTATATAAAACTGGCATACATGGTAGGGAGACTCGACCATGTTTTGAGTAGGGCCTTGCTTCTGGTGCTTATGCACATCCAATTAAACATACACCTTATTTCCTCCCTCCATTATCAGTTTATGCTGAACAATGCCTTTCCATTTGATCAAATTGCATTCTTGCATATACATACTTAAAATCAATCCTCTGACCAAGTCTAAGGCATGAGGCCACTGTGCCTGTTGAATCAGCACATAGACACCTTGTATAAAAGGTAATAAGCCCCCATATTTATCCTTAATGTCTTGGTGGAATCAGTTCCTTTTAATATGTTAATTGCAAATTCACACTAAGAAATCCTTTATTTTCTGAGAGGGTACAAAGCTTTGATTAAAGGCAAAGTAAGTGGAATATAGAATATCACATTAACAAACCATTCCTATATCAACATCAGGCTGAACTAAAACTAAGTAGAGATGTTATAATGTGGTATGGACCAGGAAGCTCTCGTGGGTGCATTCAGATTGTTGTAACCTTTCTTACCTTGCTTAGGGACTGTAGAACTGGCCTCCAAGTAGTCATGTATTAAATTGTGTTCTGTAGTGGCCAAGGATCATGCCAACATTGGTCAAAAGAGAGAAGGATTGCACAGAGAGTTTATGTGAAAAGGTTTTTCAAAGTGACTCAGTTGTGAATTTCAGAGCTGTTGCGTAGTATTGACTTCAATATTGACTTCTGGAATGACCTTGGTTTCATTTCTTTGCTGCCAGTATTCTATGCTGATTAATGGGACGGTGGCGGACTTTATTTCTGGACCCTATATAGAGGAGGCTGGGTCGCAGCCCATGGCAACAGAGAGGAGTTAATCCATTTCTACCTCCATGTGTGAAAGTGTTTCCACTGGTGATGTTTACGGGAGGCAGCGTGTGCTCTCGGTAGAGAGATATTATGTAAAATGGAATGGTGACCCAGTGAGGTGTAATTAGCATAACCGTCACATAGGAAAAGAACATGTTTGTACGGATTATTTCCAATTTTCAGCAACACCTGCTCATTTGCTTTAGCCAGATTTCTCAGACAGGGTCTAATTAGCATTACCTTGGAGGTTCAGTTCTCTCTAGGCAGAGGTATCATCTTTGGACTGGTATTTCTTCCAAGGGAAGCTGAGTAAAATACTATACCAGAAGCTGAGAAAAAGCAAGGAAGTATTTTAATGCCCTAAAATTAATTAAAAAGGAGAAAAGGTTCATCTGTGCTGGCTTGGAGCTCTGCTTTTCTCTTCCCAGTGTACATTTTCTACCCTGCTTCCTGCACTTATTTTAGTGTAAAATACCTATTATTTGTTTATCTCTGTAGATTTTTTGGACTAATATACAAACAGAAGGGGGAAATCACATTGTTTACTGCTGAAATGCAGTCATCTCTTGGTTCAAGCCCAGCAGCTGTTTTTAACAGCATGAAGCAGCACTGTGCAATACTTAATACCACATTTATAATGCCACTGAAAGTTAATGACTTGTTCAGTCATACGTAAAATGAAAGGTGCCACTGATATTCACCTAGCAAGAGAAATCTAATGACTAGAATAAAGGGCAGGACAGTGGATGAGATTCCATCTTTCAAAGCTTGTTTACATGCAGACTTATGCTCATACTGGTGAGTTATCCCCTAGTTTATGGATGTTTAATTATGAGGATTATATAAACCACAGATTTAACAAATCATGATATTAAGCTGAGCATCTCAAAGAGCATTAATAACACCTTAATTAAACCTTTCAGGATCCTATGAAGTAGGCAAATACATTTGAAGCACAGCAAGTTTAAATGATCTGTCCAAGGAGACACAGACAGCCGGCTGACCCTACAAACTTTGACTCTTAGTCCCTGGCTATGAACACTAGACAATTCTACATTATCTTTAAAAGAAAATCTTCTTTAAACACATCTTCTGTTGGAAATAATTTTCCTAATCAATCAAGATTTACTGTGATGATTCTGTTTCCACACCAGCATGCTTTTATTAGTCCAAAATGCTACTTGGTGTTTGGTTACATACAAAATATAAATATAAGCCTATACACCTTTTTTTCCTGTAGCCTAGCAATAATGCGGTCATAAACTTTGGCTGAATACGCATAACAGGCTCAAGCCTGGGAGATACCTACCCATCATGGCAAGGCTCCAGAGAGCTAAGGAAAAGCTCTGGTAAAAGATGCCCTAGGTGGAAAACCTTGTTTTTCTGATGTGTTATAATAAACAAGTGATATTGCTGATTATTGGACCTTAGCTAAAGTTACTGCAAGCACTTTAGGGCTGCACTCTGCTCTCTTCCAGGTTTTTCCCTTTCTCATTTAGCCATATTCTCCCTCTCCCCACCCCAATTACTGGTCTAAGCATTTCTAACTAATCATTTATTCACCCTGATGCCAAATTATTCATGTTTTCTTTATTTCCCAAATAAGAGACTACTGCTACTCCAAAGGGGTCTCTACAAGTTTAACACAAACAAATCTCCTTTCTCATGAATTCATTCTTTTTTTGGCATGGCTGTTGGCCTATTACTCATGCTAATCTCTCAGAGTTCACTCAAGCCACATGTGGGCCTAAACTCCTACACCTTTTACTTTCCCATGGTGCATAAACTGAGGGACTTCTAGTGAGTAGTATATCTTTTGTGCATGCTCCCTGCAGTTTAATTATTATGTCTATACACTATGGCTAGCTCTGGACATTTTTTGGAGGTCAAATGGTCAGAGAAGGATCAATATGGTGAAGTTTAGCTGGAATTCACCCACCACCCTCCACAATTCAGAAATGTTCCACTCAAGACTTTTGTTTGGGCACCATCTCCACACTTCAGTTCAGGTTAATTAAAAGAAATTACACACCGCATCACCCCACTCCCCATTTTAGTGAATGTAAGTGACATTTGAGTTCTGAACCATTATAATATTACTTTCCTTTTAACGAGTGATCTCCTTTAGTTTCAAGCCAGTCATTCCTAGAATTGCAATACTGAAGCAATGGTTTATATAAATAGCATTTTTAACACATAACAAGCTTAGATGGTCATTTTAAACTTACAACTGGAATTATTCAAGTTCCAAAAGGGCAGCCATGTTATTCTAGTCCAGCTAAACAAACAAGGAGTCCTGCGGCACTTTGAAAGACTAAAAAATTTATTTATCACATGAGCTGTTATGGGAGAAAATCCTACTTTAAGGTATTCATGGTTTCACAGTCAATGTCTACATTAGCCTGAGTTAGTAAGAAGTCTGAGGTTAGCCTGAACTAACCTCATCCTACTTCAAACTAACCCCAAACTCTTTAGTTTGAACTAACCACGTGTTCTAGTTCAAACTAATGTTTTAGTTTGAACTAGAATATGTGGTTAGTTCGAACTTTTTAAGTTCAAACTAAGCCTTAGTTCGCATATTGCACGTGCTTAGTTCGAACTGAAGTTCGAACTAAGTGACTTAGTCTGGACTAGTGCCAGGTCTTACTAGTTTGGACTAAGCTTTCCTAGTTTGAACTAAGAAATTTCTTAGTTTGGACTAGGCAAAGCCCAGTGTAGCCATGGGCTAAATTAGTCCAGACTAAGCTTCCTTAGTCCAGACTAATTTGCCAGTGTAGACATAGCCTAGGGTACAGGAGTCTGAAAGTGATTATTTCCTAGGCTGTATATCACTCTGGTCAGATTAGTTTTAAGTGATTCAGTTTAAGGGTTACCATCCCTTCTTTGTATGGGACAGAGCTCCTCCATGATTTTGTACTTTCAGCCAAAAATCTCTCTACTCAGTTTCATCCCGTTGTTCCTATCTATACACTCTTGGGGTTTGTCCACACATATCTTTTACATCAAAATAACATTGGTTACTTTGATTTTAAAAAGGCTAGGTCCACACAATGTTTTTTTGTTTCAAAATGACAGGCTCTGTCATTTCGAAACAAGAGACGTTATTTCAAAATAGCTTAAACCTACTTTAATTCAAATCATCTGTTAAAGCAAAACAGTTATTTTGAAATAACCCTTATTTTGAATTAATACTTTTGCCCTTTTCCTTTCCAGGGTGCCTTCCTTTTTCTATATATTGGGTGGGGGCATGGCCCAGGGAGGGGGCCATGTTGTCACACCTCCCATGGCGCCCTTCTCCTGATTTGAAATAGCAAGTCCTGTGTCTGGACTTGCTATTTCGATTTCAGGTTTTTGCTTATTTTGATTTAAGTTAATTTGAAATAATGATTTAATTTTGAATTAGCTTATTTCGAATTAACTTATTTCAAAATAAGCATCTACATGCGGACATAGTCTTGGTGTCTGCATTCTTCAAAACCTAGTATTACTCTGTTTGGTTCCTTATACCACACTCATCACTGTAGTGTGAGAGAACTTTACAGGAATGCATTAAGCAATGTGACACTCTCTCCCCAGGGGAAGTACACACTTTCTACACTTCCCTTCTCTTACCTGTGGCCTTGACCACACACCACAGGACTCTGTTTGTTTTTGGTGAACTAGACTAACACAGCTACCTCTTTGGAACTTGTCCACACTACTAGGTTTGGTCCTGCTGAAAAAAGATAGAAGTTTTCTGAGATGGTAAAAATTGTATGAAAAAGGACTGAAAGATTCGGACTGTTTACTTTAGAGAGGCAATAAATACGAAGGCTCTTGATAAAAGCATGCAAAATGCAGTATAGTATCAAGAGAAGGCAGGTTGGGAGCCTTTGTTCTCCCTGTCTGAAGAACAAGTGACCTTGCAATGAAATTGAAAGGTGGTCAATTGTAATTAACAAAAGGAAAGATCTTTTCACCCAATGCATGGTTAGTATATGGAACTCACTGCTACCAGCATGAGGTCACGTGAGAGTGCAAAAAGGATTAAATATTTACGAGCAATAAGCCCATCAAGAGTTGTAACAGAGAACATTTGAAGAGCTTTCAAAAGGGTATAAGCCCTGAAACTCTGGGGCATAGGCAAATCTTAATTGCTGGCAGTCTGGAGGAAAGTTTGTCTGCAGGAAAGTTAGGTAGAACTGTCATCAACTGGGTTTCTTCCTCTGAAGCCTCTGAAACTGGCTACTCAGAAACAGATTACTAAAATAAGTGGACCAGTCTTCTGAGCCAGTTTGGCAATTCTTATGTTTCCATGTCTGATAATCTATCCTCAAAGATCATAGTATCTGACCTTCTAGAGGGTAGAAATCTTTATTCCACAACTGATCTCACTTATTCTGAAGCATCAACTTAACATACAGAAATGAATCTATAATAGAGCAAAGCAACAGTAAATTGTTATTTAACCAAACAATCCTCAGGAGGGACATTAAGCAAACTAATTCAATTGAAAAAACCTCCACAAAGGCTTAAAAAACAAGTCATAGGCCTCATTCTGATCTCTCACAGATGTAAATCAGGAATAATTCTGTTGAAATCATTGAAGTTACACTGCTGTATATAATTAATAAACAGACAGTCAATGATACAACATTTTTAAAATGCCCTATAACTATTGGACCAGCTTTCATTTTACTATGTTTTCTCTGGCATATGTAATAAGAAAAAACAAAAAGGCTACTGGAGTGGGGGTACAAATTCAAGAAGGATCATATGGAATTGTCTTTGATCCTTTGCTTAAAGGCATGCAAATGTCATAAGGGAGAAAGGATTCCCACTGTCCTCCTTTCCCCTCTGTGGACCCAGGCTAAAGCCAGACACAATCAGATTGGTAATATCTCCATGGAGCTACTCCATTCTTTCATGGAGCTGCATCATAACAGTTAAGGTTGCATTACAGAACTCTGTTCTAACTAACAGGTCTTTAAACCTTCATTTGTGGAAATCTCTCTAGGCTGGCAAAAACCTTAAACACAAAGGGTGAGCACAATTTGACATTTCCATGGTGATTTGATTATAAAAATGCATTGATACAGAGAAAATAAAATGCAAAAGCTTAACACAGACCTCGGCAGCAGTAGGGCAAAACAACATCCCGAATGCATGGAATGTGCGACAGATGTTCTGATCTGTTATATAATTGACATAAAGACATGAATGAGATCACTGTTAAGGTTTGTGTTAAGGGCACAGTGATAGTCAAGTATGAAATTCTTTTCAGGATATGTTGAAGGAGAAAGTAAAAACCTTGTGGAGCACTGGAGCGTGTTATTGATGGTGTCATAGGTAATATTCAGGGGGAAAGAAACACACAGCTCTTTCCCCTTAACTTCTTTTAGCTAGGTTCTTAGACAGTAGCTATACTTTGAGCAGGGGGTTGGACTAGATGACCTCCTGAGTTCCCTTTTCAAACCTAATTTCTTATGATTCTAAAATTATCTCAGGAAGCGCTTTTAGTTTTCCAGCAGTAACAGAGCCTTCCAAGAGAACACTACAGCCCACATTTTAAAAAGTACTTTGGCACTACTGCTCTCAAGATTGCAATGCTTACCTAATTTCTAAAGGGATTTAGGCACTTACGAACCTAAATCCCATTGCCTATCAATGCCTAAATAGCTTTAAAAATCTGGCCGAAGGAACAAGATGAAGTCCTACTGAAGTCAATAGCAAAACTCTGATTAATTTCAGTGGAGTTGGATCAGGGCCAAAGGCCCCATTTAAGAAAGGTAATTAAGCATATGCTGTATTTTAAGTAAATGCTTAACTCAAACCAATGGAAAATTGTGCTTATATGAAGAGCTTTTTGCAGGAAAACTGAAATAGCTTCCTGAGATAATTTTAGAATCATAGAAGATTAGGTTTGGAAGGAAACTTAGGAGGTCATCTCATACAGCCCTCTGCTCAAAGTACAAGCTAACCCAAATAAATCATTCCAGTTAGGACTTTGTCAGGCTGGGCCTTAAAAACCTCTATGCAGGACAATTCCATCATCTCCTTATGTAACCCATTCCAGTTTTTCACCACCCTCCTAATGAAATTGTTTTCCAGCATCTAGATTTCCCCACTACAATTTAGACAATTGTTCGTTGTTCTGTCATCTGCCACCACTAAGAATAGCTTGGCTCTGTCCTTCCTGGAACGCCTTTCAGGTAGTTGAAGGCTGTTATCAATCCCTGCTCACAGGGGCTTCGCTGGCACCTGGCACACGGGGCTCATGCCCCAAATCCCAGCACCAGTGCCCTGAGTCCTGGCTCAGCCCCTGCCTCTCCTGGTCTCTGGCTGGAGATCCATGGCCTGGCTGCCCACAGCAGCAGTTGCTACTTCTGGCCCTGGCCAGGGATCCAGGACCAGGCTGGCAGCAGCAAGCACCCAAGGCTGGGTTGGGCCCCAGCGGAGAATCAGGGCTGGGGGCGTGGCCAGCGGGGAGGGGAGGGGCCTGGGCCATGCCCTGGGTCCTTCCCCAGAGCAGCGACTCTCCTGCCTGCTCATCCTTCTCTTCTGCAGAAGAAACAAGACAGGTTCCTGCTGCCTCTCCTCATAACTCATGTGCTTCATTCTCTATTTCCCAATCATTTTCATTCCACTGGACTCTCTTCAATTTGTCCATACATCCTTCCTGTAGTGAGAGGCCCAAAACCAAATTTGGCTTTCCCAGTGCCAAATAGAGGGGCTTAATCATGTCCCTCAATCTGCTAGCAATGAGGATGCATCCTAATGTAACATCAGTCATCTTGGCAACAAGGACACACTGTTGATTTACATCCAGCTTCTTGTCCACTGTAACATCAAGGGCCTTTGCTGCAGAACTGCTGCTTAGCCAGAAGGTCCCCAGGCAGTGCATGGGATTCTTCTGCCCTAAGTGCAAGACTCTGCACTTTTCCTTCTTGAACCTCACCAGATTTCTTTTCATCCAGTTCTCCGGTTTGTCTCTAGGTCACTCTGTATCCTATCCCTGCCCTCCAATGGGTCTACCATTCCTCCCATTTTAGAGCAAAGTTGCTATGGGTTTAATCTACCCCATCCTCTGGATCTTTAGTGAAGATGTAGAACAGAACCAACCCCAAGATTTACCTGTGGGGCTCTCTGCTTGATACTGGCTGCCAACTAGACGTTGAGCCATTAATCACTACTTATTGAGCCCAATGATCTAGCCAGCTTTCCCTCCATGTTTGTAGTCTATTCATTGTCCAACTGACACTATTGTAACTTACTGTAACTTTCGTATTTCCAAGAGGAAAAAAGTACTGACTCAGGATGAAAAGTAAAATATCTGAAACTTTTCTTGGAAAGGCTTTTTAAGTGAAATTCCATTACAGGAAAATGAAAGCAGATTTTTTTTTTCTTCAGCTTTTCAACTGGAAGATGTTGTCAGCTTCACAAGTGAAGGAGGTCCAGGTCACTCAGCATCCCCTCCTGAGCGGAGAGGTGGAGTGTCCCAATACTTTATTTCCTGCTTCCTCTCCGCAGCTCTTTCTCTATGGCCCTGAAGCTGCTGAGGAAGTAGAGAGCCAGGAAGTCTCCCTGCTTCTCCAAACGGAGAGCTGGAGAAGAGGCTGAGAGACCAGAGTCTAGAAGCTAAGGCTGAGAGGGCCTCCAGGAAAGCTTTTGTCAGCTTAACTGACTAAAAGTGAAATTGACAAAAGTCTTCCAAGAAGGCAGGTGGACGCTGTCATTTTAATTTTCCCAAGGGGAAAAGTAATCGACTTTTATTTTCAAAACTGAAATTTTCTCATAGAAAATTCTGGTGTTGCAAAAGGGCATCTTTCACTAGAAAATCATTCCTATTGAAACTTTTCAACTAGCTCTTCCTAAGCGCTGTGTGCCATGTATTTAACCACTTATCTGATTCTGGCCCCACACTATGTGAGTAGCAGCTGTTAGTCTCTTCTGTCATCATTATACTATAGATGGTTCTTTGTGTGTTTTTCTGCAAAGCCACTCCACATGCACACAGTGATACTGACATCCTTCTACAGGCCTTTGAGACATGCATTTGCTTTCTTGGTGGGATAGTAAAATGGGGAAGAGAAATATGATCTTGGAATAGGTGCTGGTGGGCTTTCAGGAAGACTCACTCATTCAGAGCTGCACTAAGCATTTTACTGTGCAAGGTTCCAGGGAATGACAGCCCAGAGACATAATAAGTAAAGCAAACTCTAACTTAAACAAGGAATGGGATGAGCTTTGTGAGTTATTAATGGCTACATGACAGAGTAGCCTGGTTTGCACAGATTATTAGTACAGTCACGTTTGCATTATGTAAAGGATAATTAATATGCTGCCTGCTTACTATTGATTACATCCATTGCTTGGCATGAGCAACAAAGCGACAATGGGTGACACAGGCAAACCTAAAAAAGTAGCTCTGCGTGTAGTAATAGGTACTGCTTACAAAAGGACACTGGGAGCTGGACTCCTGAGTTCTGCTCTCACCTGGGTCACAATCTCTGCACCTCAGTTTCTCCTGTAACCCCTTTGGGGTCTTAAAGAGTGTGGCTCCTTTAAATCTTTGCCCTGTGGGGGAGGATCTGATTGGTCTGGGAGGAAGGTGTGGAGCTGAGGGGGAAAAGGGGCTGCAGGGGAGGCCAGCAGAGGAAAAGCCAGAGAGAAGCAGGAGAGGGAGAAACCCTGCCTGAAGCCAGGGAGGACAGAGTGGCTGACCTGGGAGCCCAGGACAGCACCCACAGGAGGACACTGTGCTGGGGAGAGTCATCCAAGGGCAGAGCTGGACTCATGTGACTGGCCACCCGGAGCCGTGGGGCCATGAGTACAGGGCCTGGGACTTGGCTTGGGACATATGTTCCCTCTAACCTGTGCACATGTGTGCACGCACAGTGGTTGTGAAACCCCCGCACACAACAAAATAAAGTGCGCAAAAAAATTCAACAGTGCTAATATTTTTATGCTACTTTAAGAAGGTGATTTCAAGTAACATGTTTCAAATAAGATTTTGTAATTTATAAAATCACGTCCATCACCAGATCAAAATAAAATTTAGATATTATTTGCAGCATACTCACTTCACTGCACTCACAAGTTTGACCACACTCACTGGAGTGCGCACAAATTTGGACACTGGCTCAAAAAATTTGCACAAAATTTTTTTTTGCGCACATAGCCTATGAAAAATTAGAGGGAACATTGCTTGCGACCAAGGGGGAGGCTGTAGTTAGGTAAGTGGGGAGGGTGTCGCCCTGTGGTCGCAGAGAGCAGCAGAAGAGGCATCAGAGAGTTTTTGCTGTGAAAGTTGCTGGTGCCAAAGACAACCAGGAGCTGCTGGACTGAACATTGGACTGGAGCTGTGCTGGGTCAGGGTGCAGACACAGAGCTCACTGTTTGCCTTCAGCCTGTTGCACTGCTGGGCCTGCAGGGCCCTGTGTTAGCTGTTACTCTGTGTTACTGCTGCCCTATCTCCCCTGTTGGTTTCTCCTTTGCCTCTCTGTAAATAAACCTTCCCCATTCCCATAATCCCTGTGCTATCCCAGTGTGTGTGTGGTCACTCTGGGGGGTTTGGAACAGGTGCCCCTGAGGGGTAAAGGGGCTCTCCTTGCTGCATCCCTGCACACACCCTTCGTTGGCCACAGCTGCCTGCAGGGCAGACTCTATCTTGGCCAGAGGGGTGTTACACTCCATTTATACAGTGGCTATGGTACCTCATTTGTAGGACATCACTAACTGTTTATAAAATGCTTCCAGACTCTGGTGGAAATAAACTATGGAAGTGAAAAGCAGGAAAATGATCATAATAGGAAACCATCTTGCCTTGCATTATTGCCATGCAAAAAATTGCAACATTGACATAATATCAATAGTGCAAAACTGACACATCCAAAGACTGGCTTAGGACTGGATTTTCTAGAGGATGGTCTGGAGGCAAAAGATCACTACCCGTTTAAATTGCTGGCACAAACCAAATGAGGCTGGAATATGACCAAGGATCATCATTTTCTGACAGGGAAGTGAGTTGATCTTTGTAGTTCACTTTCTTCTGGACAAGCATCTGAGTTTTTGGAAAGAAATCAAGGACAACAGAGAATTCAAGGACAGTATTGCATATATGGAGACAAAATTCCCCTTTCAGCTCCACAGCTAGTTATTTCTGACAAACAGTGGCAGTGTGAAATTAACTTGCATTGGCCCTCTGCCTCTTCAGTGGCCAGAGGACTTTTGCCTCATGGCCTGTCACTTTGAAACATTTCCCCCAGCTCCTAATTCACTCTCAGCCTCCTGAAGCTAAACTACTATCTTCCTGAATCCACCTTGTAACTGCTGAGTCTTGTGATAGCCTAGCATTGAAGATTAAGGGTAACAACTTCCATTACCATCCATGTTCAAGAGCTGTCCAACATGATGTTTAAGTGATACATGCTTGTCTGAAGACGAAGAAGACAGCACCTGTTTTCCAGTTGTGGCTTCTGTGAATGTTGTGCTGCCTAGTGTGTCTGATCTTTGTACAAGAGGGTTTAGAGGTTCAACAAACATGAAATCTATCTCCTTTTAGTTAAGAAGAAGGGCAGAGAGAACATTTTCACAAATGTTAAGTGGACAGGTTACACTGTAAACAAGACTATTGGCACCAAAGAATTGAAATGCAAAAGGGCTGGTTCCAGGAGATGCAATGCAGTGGTTGACTCCATTTTATCCTGATGATTTTTTGACATTTAATTTACCTAATTTTTATATCTATTTTGCCAGGCTTGCTATGGAAAACTCTCAAGTATTCTTTGAGAGAGCAGGATTGGAATATCAAAGCTCTTCTCATTGGTCGCTGGTGATCAGGGTGTGTAGCCTCTGTTAGATGATCTGCTTTCTTTATTAAATGGATGCTGTGCTTGTGAGAGGTGCTACATTGTACTCTGAAGATGGAAATCCTCTATTTTTGAGTCAGGGACAGCATGTGCCATAACAATGGAACATTCCACACTCACCACTCCACAGCTATGTCTGAGACCTGCACCAGAGGTCAGCATTAATCTTCCTTGGATCAACAGGGGAATCCATTAACTAATGCCAAGTGTGTGGGCCTGATGCAGTAGTTATAATGTACTGGAGGAGAGATGATGTCTCCAACCCAAGTGGGAGGACAATGGAACAGCAGTCTCTTGAAGTACTATATTTTTTTCCTTGTATGACCTTCAGGCTGGTTGTCAAGATTCAAGAGACTGTAGCAGTGTCAGCCTGTTGGCTGCCTATTCAAAGTTTCAAACCTTTTGAAGTTCACTGATCACTAATTTCTGAATTTATCAAGGGGGTGTGTGTACGCACACATGCACGTTCCAAAGTTCTCTCCCGATTTTGTATTGGATATTGTTAACTTGACTGACGAGCTAGATGCTTCAGACACAATATGTGCTGGAGGTAGCTTTTGGGATGTACAAGGAGTTCCATCAGTGGCAGAAAACAAATTTTTGTTGTTGTTTTGTTTTGTTAACCTTTTGCAACATTTGGCAGGCATCAGTTATTGGCTGATAGTAGAATGAATTATGCACAATAAAGGACCTGATTCTGCAGTCCTTTCACACACATGATTCCTATGGAAGTCAATAGGATTTTTGCCACAATAAGGACTACAAGATTAAGCCAAAATCAGAGCCACTCTGAATCATCACCCATGTGAATATATTTAGTGTTCATTGTAGAAGTTCAAATGACTCATTTCTAAAGGTTGTTTTCTTACATTTTCATTCTTCTCTGCACTTCCAAACTGTTGCCAGGTTTGCAAACAAAAATGCCAAAATACCCCATAGGTTGCCGCAACCTAGTAGCTATGCAAGTATCATGCAGTTAAGTTGTTTTAATTTCTATGTACTGTACTCTGAAATATAGAGGAGGTATCTAATCATCTGCAGGGATCATGCCATTAGGCAGCTCAAGATGATAAGAGTGTATTTTAGAATGAGTTGTACATGGTGCTCTCTCTCATGGGAAACTGTTTTCTTTCTTGGCTCTTACGCCAATGTAAATCACAAGTGAACTCCTCTGACATCAGTAGTGGACAAGCTCATGTAAATGAGATCAGAATTAGGTCCTTCATCCTTATTCTTTTCTGGTATGTTTTTTAATCACGCATGTAGATTGTTTATATTGAAGGTGCACGTTTGAACTGGAAAACATTAAGAGTCAGGTAAGGGCATTGTCCTAATGAGAGGTGGTATACTCAACCCTGTTTTGTATTTCTAATTGATATTGATTTCATTGTACCTGTACTTTTTACAAACATGTTTCATTCTATTGGATTTTTAAAGAAATATTCATAGCATGTGATTGGTTAGCCACGTCACATGGCATAGTTTCTGTTCCCTAGTTGAATGAGCTAAAAGTAAATTCATCTGGCATAAGCGTTCTTATTTGTGGGCAGGCAACTATGTTTATATGAACAATGGAGAGTGATCCTCAACTGATGTAGGCCAAAAAGTACCGCTGACTTCAATGAAGTTTTGTTGACATACCTGGTGAGGATTTCTCTCTAAAGTGCCTCCCCAAAAGTCCATGAAAACAAAGCACACCTGTGTGAATGACCACAGAAAAGTTAGCAAGAAAACATATGCAACTGATCATGAACAAGCAGCAGGCACATTGACTATTTCCCCCCACCCTTTTCTTCACTACTATAAAATCATTTTTTAACCAGGGTAATCCATTTAATGGTAAAAGCTAACACGATATAATACGTCTGTCTAGGTTTATAAAAAATAGCTAAGATATGGTGCTGGAAAAGTGACAAAACCTCAGTCAAAGACTGAGTACATGTTTCTTCAGAAGTAACTTTTGTTTCAAAACACCATGGGGATAACTAATTAGAATTAGAATTCCTGGGGCTGACGACTTGGAACCCTGACTAGCTGTAGTCAAACTGCCAAACCAAGCTGCCAAGCCAACCATTCATTTGTCAGCTGATGAATTGTTTTTTAAATGTGTTACTGTTCCTATTAAGTCATTCAGGGTCAGATATTTAAAGGTATTCAGACTCCTAAAAAGGCAGTTAGGTGCCTAGAAGAGTTGTGAAAAGACCCTAGAATCTAGCTGCCATTGGAGTTAAGCATGTGGGTGCCTTAGAAAATCCCACTAAGTACCTAACTGCACGTTGCACGTCATGTATGCCCCCAAATTTCTGTGAGCATAGAGCTGCTCTTGAAGTTTCCTCTGCTCAGTCAGCCTGAGGGAGAGGAGGGGTGTGTCTTCACACCATGCTCCCCCCCCACCCCACCCCAGGAGGTTTCTGGCTTTCTTGGCCCCTCTCCCTGACAGCCAGTCTGAGTAGGGAATGGAGGGGGCAAGCCGCCACCTCTCTCTGGTCAGGATCACACAAGCAGCCACCACGCTGCACAAAAGGCAGTCACTTTGAGTAGTTGCCCTCCCACAGCAGGAGAAATGACTCTCTCCTGCCACCTCCACTCCTTGCCCTGGCCCAGAGATGAGTCTGAAAGATTCCTTCAGGTGGCAACGTGGGCCGGTGATGTAAACCCTCCCCCACCTTTAAAATGTGCTGCCAACCTTTCCCGTACAGTATCATGAAGTATAGGTTGTCTCTGGGTTAGATATTAGGAAAAACTTATTAGCTATACAGGCAGTTAAATTCTGGAAGAGGCTTCCAAGAGAAGCCATGGACTCTTCATCATTGGAAGCTATTAAAAACAAGTTGGGCAAACGGACATCAGTAGGGTCTAGGTTTTCTTGGTCCTGCCACAATGCAGGAGAATGAACTGGATGACTTCTCAGGGACCCTTCAAGCCCTACAGTTTTATGATTCTATGACTTAGCTGTTTTTTCCCCATTTTAGAGCACTTGCCAAATAGTGTCAGTTTTAGGTACCATTACAAGAGCTGAGGAAGGATTCCCTTTGCCACAACTGGACTTTTAAAAACCCTACATGTTAACTTAACAGGCTTGCTTGTGTGTGATTCTTTTTGTGTGTGTGTGTGTGTTGTTTTTCCCACTGCTTCCAACAAGATGAAGGCTCCTACATGCCCATTTCACTTTTGAAAATGGGAGTTAGACCATAACTCACTGTAGGAACTTTTTAAGATTTTACGTGGGATCCTAACATTTTATGGAAAACAGTAATTTCAGCAAGGAAACTCTCTTATGAAGAATAGTTTTGTGGCTGAAGCACAGGATTGGTACTCATGGCTGAATTCCCAGCTTTAACACAGATTTACTGAGTGATCTTGGGCAGGCAGGCCCAGAGGTCTTAAGGCCTAGATCCTTAAAGACACATACATTCGTACCTTCCATTGAAATCTGTGCTTCATTTCTCCATCTGTAAAGCAGGGGTACTAATAATTCCATCCTCCTAATTTCTGTCCCCTCCATTTAGGTAGTGAGGTCTTTAAATCTTTAAATCCAGGCTGTCACATACAACATGTCTGTATTATACCCAGCACAATAAGATTTCAAATTCAGTTACACCCTCCAAGTGCAATTACTACTCTTAAAGAGAGTCTATCAGAAAGTTAAATAAAAAATCAGACCCTCCCCCCACACTGCAGATATGCTGGGGGAAACAGCAATGTATTTCGCTTCCATTAAACTCTCGAGTTTCCATTGCATGCCCAAAATATCCCACAAGCCAAAACCCCACCATGTTGCATTGCTGCTGCCTTCTAATAGAGGCTTTGAGTGTCAGAATACAGGTATATTCAAGTGCTGTCCTGCTGCTTACCAGGTACATTGCTTTGAAGGTCATCCAGATGCACAGGGCAGAATCCGAAGAGTGTCATCTGATTCTATATCCATTCCAGACTACAGTAGCAAAGCATGGCTCCTACGTTCGGCACATTGGTTCAATAAGTACTGATTCTGTAATGACGGTTCTTACTGCCTATGGTCTTTCATGCAAGCACCGATCATGCCCAGTCCCACTTAGGTAAAAATCAGAGAACGCTACAGTCCAAACTGGTTCAGCAGCACTTTTTTTATGTAGATTTTTTTTCTATGTGGGGCTAGCTACACTACTTCTTGTTGTTACTGTCTAAACAGAGCCTCATTGGAACTGGATATCCTGTAACTTTGCCAGACTACATTCTCTGGTTACTTAAGTAGACAAACACAAGTGGTTTTGCTTAATGGTATTAAACAGAAGATGATAATGTTACCTTAGGGATCAAGTTGTAGGCTTTGTACTTGGTGACCTGAACAGCAGGAGCCCCTCAGAGCTATGCCTCTCATGAAATGTCAAGGTGGATATTGTCTGGACTTGTCTGCCATGGAAGAAATTTACAAGAGGGGAAGGTTAAAAACATAGAAGGGGGATGAATGAAACACTTAAAATAAAAACCATCTATTTGTTGAATCATAGAATATTAAGGTTAAAAGGAACCTCAGCTGGTCATCTTCTCAAAGCAGGATGAACCTCAACTAAATCATCTGAGCCAGGGCTTTGTCAATCTGGACCTTAAAAACCCCTAAGGATGTTCCTTTCCTGACAGCTACTTATCAGACTTTAACCCACCTTTGTCCAGTTTCAGGTTACGTCCCATCAGGACATCCTCTCCTACCTTGCACCAAAGAAAGCAAAAGCCCACCTCTTTGATCTTTCAGCAATGAACTATCCCCATTCCAACATCAGCAGCCAATCCAAAGCATACAAACCCACAGAAGATAGGAAAGGCTTTAGAGAGAAAGCAGAACTAGCAGGCTCATTGCCATATACTTCCTCTTACTGATCCTCCTTTTATAATTCATAATGAGCTAGAGTTATTATGAAGGCACTAATAAGAAGCATAATTTATGTGAAATTAGAAGGCAAACGATAGGCTTCCACTTTTGATTCAAGAAATGAGTGCAAAAAAGCTAGCAAGACTGATTTTTGGCTTGTTTTCTTTTTTAACCTTTTGGGAAAGTGTGTGTGTGCAAATTTATAGTCTCTAATTCGTACATGTTTACTGCATGATTTATGTTGTATAAGCTTTGCAAGCTGCAGTTTTGGGAAGCTGCACAGGCAACTTTTTCTTTGTCACTTCCTACCTTTTGCATGCCTGATTTTTTGCAATCTTAATGTTGTTTAACTTAGACTTTTTTTATCATTTGATTTCCCAAGTTGTCCCTTTCGAGCCTGTGCTGTTCCACATAACAGAAACAGCACCCCAAGGATAGGTCATCATAGCTTATTGCTCGTAAAACACAGCCAAGACCTGGTGGTGTTTGTCATTTATAGAAATGTAGGACTGGAAGGGACCTTCTAAGTCATCTGGTCCAGTCCCCTGCACTGATGCAAGATTAAGTATTATCTAGCCAATTCCTGAAAGGTATTTGTCTAACTTGCTCTTAAAACCCTCCAGTGACAGAGATTCCACAATCTCCTTAGGTAATTTTTTCCAGTGCTTAACTACTTTGACAAGAAGATTTTTCCTACTGTTTAAATCTCCTGTTCTTGCAATTTAAGCCCATTACTTTTTGTCCTATTCTCAGTAGATATGGAAAACCACATATCACTTTCCTCTTTGTAACAGCCTTCTACATACTTGAAGACTGTCATAATGTCCTTCCTCAGTCTTGTCTTCTCCAGACTAAAAGCACTCAATTTTTTCAATCCTTCTTCATAGGTCATGTTTCCTAGATCTTTAATTTTTATTGCTTTCCTTTCAATTTTGTCCCCATTTTCCCTGAAGTGTGGTGCCCAGAACTGGACACGATACTTCTGTTGAGGCTTTATCAGTGCTGAGTAGAGTAGAAGAATTACTTCTCATTTTGGTGGAAACTGAAATAAAAAAGATATTTAACTCTTCAGTCACCACTGTGTCTTCCATTATTGTTTACCCTCCTCATTTTGCAACAAACCTGCCCTGCCCTGGTCTTCCTTTTGCTTCTCATGTATTTGTAAAATGCCTTCTTGCTATCCTTTATATCCATAGCTGGTTTAAACTCTTGTGCTTTGGTCTTTCTAACTCTTTACGTACATAGTTTCCATTTTTTATGACTTTTGAGTTTCTAGGCATTGAAAATCTCTTGGTTACCTCAACTAGTTCCTTGGCAGTGCAGGATACTGACACAGGATCAAGCCCTGTAAACATGTTTGCCTGGGCTGTCCATATTCGTATTTGGAATCATCCCTCAGCTTCTGCTTTGTGATAGCGTTCCTCATTTTCAGTTTTTACTGATTTAGTCACTGAAATGACCAGGTTTGTAAAAGAAGTTCAGTTATTGATTTACATCCATTTATCAACCCACTCAGTATTTTTTCAGATACTCAATTTTGTTAAACACTAAGGGTATGTTCACACAGGCTTCTTATTTCGAAACAACAGAGGTTGTTTTGAAATAAGAAACAGCATGTCCACACGACGTACTCCCATTTCGAAACAAGGGGTTCCCTTGTTTCGAAATGGGAGCCGTGTTTCGAAATGGCTTAAACCTCCTTCCATTTTGAAACAACCCCGTGGGGACATGTTGTTTTGGAACAAACTGTTCTGAAACAACATTTGACCTTCATCCCAGGGTGCTAAGCACCCTGGGAGGAAGGGCCACCCCCTCAGCACCCTGGCCAGGGAACCCTGAGCACCCTGGCCAGGGTGCTGAGGGGTGTCCCTTGGCTGGCAGAGGGGGACTGCAGACCCTCGTGGGGTGAGCAGCAGCCGGCAGGCAGGCTCACCCCACGGGGGTCTGCAGGGGACTGCAGACCCCTGCAGCGTGAAGTGCCCAGCTCCGCTTCACCCCACTGGCTGCAGACCCCTGCGGGGTGAGCCGCCAGCTCCTCTCACCCCGCGGGGGTCTGCAGCCACCCCCCGGAAGCAAAATATTTTGTTTCCCTTATTTCGAAGACACTTTTTTGTCTTTTGAAATAAGGTGTTTCTAAATAACACATTATTTTGAAACGGCTTGTTTCAAAACAAGCACTTTGTGTGTGAACATAGCCTAAAACTTTATCCAGTTGTTGCATCCTGCAGCTTACACACAGTGGAGATTGGAAAATCAAATTCTGTTAATATTGCATTATGATGAGCTCACAAAAAGATGCTGCCCACTTATTTCTTTGTGTCCATCTAGTATGTTGTTGAATTTAAACAATCAGTCCTCCACAGATTAAAAATATAAAACCTCCACTATCTACCCATTTACCTCCTTGGGTACCAATCTCCTTACAGGATTGGATGAATGGTTTCTTTTGGATACCCAGACAGACAGTCCTATGTGATTTGGCTTCAGATTATCCCCAAAATGGCCTCTCCCCCTTCCAAGGCTCTGAAAGGAAGGCATCTCCATCCTTTTAGGTTGGGCTAGCAAGCTTTACCTTATCAGTCATTTGACTCTGCCTCTTCCTCCGAGCAGCACACCTGCAATCCTTCCCCAAATCAGCAGGACCTCTGTTGTTCTACTATGTCTCCCCCCTTTGGGGCTCCTGGCAGACTAAGGCTGTCCCTGACTCTTTGCCTTCCAACCATCTCCCTGAAGTACCACCATACAGAGACCCAGGAATCCAGGTAAGCTCCCTGGGGCTTATAGATTGATAAGGTAAAAAAAAAAACAAAACATAAAGCAGAAACACAAATCTGTGTCTGAATTCTAACAAGAAAATCAGTGCTTAGAAATTTTCAAGAAAAGTAAAGACAGGAGTAAAGAGGCTGCTTTGTATTACATCATGGAGGTGAGTCTACATGCTGACAGAATAAAGAAGAATGTTGAATGTTAGTGATATAAGAAGCTTAAAGAAGAAATTTAGCTTTGGAATAAACTGTATCTGGAGCTTTCACTATAGCTTTAATGAAGGAGAAGACATGACTGTGTCAATGAATTTGTGTGCGTTCTTTATTTCACTGTATAACCACTGTTAATAGCAGAGGAATCCATTGATGGCTTTGTGCTGCAATATTGTACAGCAACAAAAATGCTTCCTGATGCAGACAACCTCACTCCTAAGTATCTGAAAAAAAAAAAGACTATAGTATCTCAACTGATGGAACCAGTATATGGAAATGTGGTATCTAGTCTCATTTTTAATGAGTCTCCTGATGCCTTGAACTGTATGTTACTTGGCCTTTTGCTTTCGTTTTTTATTTCAAAGTGAATAAACCCCCATTGTTTTGTGCTGATGTGACACATTCATCCTCTGCTGACAGCTATTTTGTCAATGCAACAATAACTGGCGTGTTTGAGATATACCAACTAGGGAAAATGTGGACACAACTAACATAGATTCTGCTTCTTACTTGGCTAAGTTTGCATAGGGGATTAAATTCAATTGGAAACCAGAGATGTTATGTATTATCTGTCTTCTCATCTGATTAACATTGTGCTGTCAGCAATTATTGCTATATAAAAAAAAGAGAGGTGAAATCTGTCATCACTGGATTCTGGGCCATTTTTAAGCATGCAGATAAGTTGAAAGCTTTGTTTTACACAGCGCAAGGGGATGAGTGCATATCCAGCTGCTGAGTACCTACCACTCTTGTGCCACATCAGTGGATGGGATTGTATTTCGCTGCCTGTCATGTAAATAACGCATGGACTGTGCCGATGTGTTTCCTGGAGTATACTTAGTTTCATGGTTCTAAAGCAGAAATTCTGCAGGGCCTGGTAAATAACCAAAATGGCTGCCCTATCTTGTGCATCTAGGTAACGTTCATTGTTGAAAACTTGGAATCGCTGTGACACACACAAAAGCTTGGAATTTTCTCCAGTTATTGCCAACATGTTTCCCAATGCAGACATTTAGCTGAACTGTACACTAATGTGGAAGGAGAAATGTATGTCAAGAAAACCCAGATGTTTCTGGAAACCCTTCCCACCCTAGAACAGAAGAACCAAAAATGTGTCCAAAAATTCAGCACAACACTTGGCAAAACAAAGGAGATGACAATGGACCATAAACTAGACCCTGAAATATTTGTTCCTGAAGATTCATCTTGGAATGGCATCCAGGTGTTGCATCCCTTCCTCAAAGTGAATTTTGCAGCAGACTATGACTGATGTGCCAGAGTGTTTCAATCATTTGCCAGTAAAGAAGAAACTTCTATTCTGAAAGGGGAATTAACTACGTACATATATTTCTATAACCCTGACAATGCAAAACCGGATATATTTGGCTTTTTTGGAATAATTATCAAGATCCACTTCCCAATTTCATGTGTCTTCTTCAAATTATCAACATTCTTCTTGAGCTGTATGCACCAGAACTGAACACACATTTCAGGAGCAGTCACACCCATAAAAATAAGCTCTCCTCTCCTATTTGATCAGATGGATTCATCCAATTCTGTAGCAAAGCACCAATGTGTGAAGATATATTTTAAAAAAGGATCTTTGCTTCACCACCTAATTAGAAAGAGTCAAGGATGGGGAGTGCTTTCTAACTGGCTCTCACAGTGTAATTGGAAATACTATTGTACTTGGTTCCTGAATGCTAAACTTAGCACAACAAGTGTGGACTTTCAGCTGAAACTATCTGGCCAGGCAAAAGCCCCAGATATTCTGGAACTGTGAAGAGCCACAAGATTTAGTAAAAGTTTAGAAAGCGCACCTTTTAGTGACAGACCCCAAGAGCTCAATCTATTTAGCTTAACAAATAGAAGGCTAAGAGGGCTGACTAAACTAAGCATCAACATGAGAAAGTAATATTTAAAAATGGGCTGTTCAGTCTTGAAGAGAAAGATCTTGCATGATGCCATGACTGGAAGTGGAAACTAGGTAAATTCAATCTAAAAATAAGGTATAATTTTTTGAGAGAGAGGGAAATTAATCATTGGAGCATTTTACCAAATGCTGTGAATTCTCCATTTCTAACAACTTTTAAATCAACATTTGATGTTTTTGTAAAAGCTGTGCTCTAGAAAATATTTTGGGGACATTCTGTGGCCTGTGTTATTCAAGAAGCTGGATTAGGCCCTAGTCTACACTTAGGGCAAATTCAGTGTCAGTTGACCACTAGTTACACAAGGAATGCAAAATTCCTTGTGTAACTAGCAGCAACTTTTGGTTGGCCTTTCCCTACACCCCTGACCCCCAGGACTTCCGAGGACGACTTCCGGGAGTGGCATGGCAAGTTCATACTCACCACAATCTGCTCCCTAGAAGGATGAACTGACAGTGGCAAAATTGCTGCCATCAGTGTAGACATACCCTAGATGTCACAATGATTCCTTCTGGTCTTGGAATCCATTAATATTACACCAACATAGGAGAATTTGTCTCTCTGATATAGAAAGCGGAAAAGGAACAGACTTAGCGGATGTTGGACACTAAGAACAACTGTCAGAACAGACAAGCCAACAATATAAAGATATTGAGAACTGCTTGACTTGGATTCTTTCAGGGAAGAAATTATTAGGCTCCGTAAAAGGTATGAGAGGGAATGGATAGGAGTGGTGCAACTGGTAGATGGAGCTGAATGAAACAAAACAAAACCCTGTGCACTAATTACAAGAAAGTACTGACCACCATTGGCATGCTGACCTCTGATGGAAAACCAAACTGCAGTGCCACAGCCTTTCCCAACCAACTTGCATATCAATTCATCCTAAATGGTAAACTAGCCCACAAAATGCAGTGTAGAATGAAATGTTAAACACAAACTTCACTAACTTCTCAGAGACAGCAAAGTCCACAATGAGCAGCTTGATACTCAGGAGCTGATGATAGCCACGAAATCCCTGAAATGTGGAAAGGCAATTGGACTTGATGCTATATCTAACTGATGCACTATTGCTGCACTTACAACAGTGACTGCTTAACTTGTAACTCTTGCAAGGATACCATGCAGATACTGAGGCTATTGGGATAACCCGAAATAGGTGCACTACTCAAATCACATGAAGCCCTAACTCTGCAAAGAATTTCTAACCAATAGCCAAAGGGGTAGCCATGTTAGTCTAGTTCAGCAAAACAAGCTAGCAGTCCTGTGGGGAAAAACAAATCCCACTTCACCAGATGCTTTGAGGGTTTTTTAATTTTTCTCCCATGAAAGCTCATGCAATAAATAAATTTGTTAGTCGTTAGGTGCCACAGGACTCCTTTTTTGTTCTAATCAACAGCCTCACTCTGATCATCTTACAAGCAATGTGAATAAATGAGAATGGGTGGAATAGTGCCAGTAGTGGATAGGTGTTATGACTAAACTTGTTTCCATCCAGTATGCTCATGCTATGGCCCACCTGTAAACCTAACTCAACAGATCAGAGATGGTTTCAGGATTTGCAAAGTTGCAGCGCTGTGTTTGTTGATCAATCAGCTGCTCATGACCTGTTGAGTCATTGTGCACATCTAATGAAATCTGGCAAAAAATTGCAGAAGTAACAAGATAGTTCAGATCGCCTCTTCCCAGTTCGAGAACTGAAATTTCTGTGTCAAGAATGGATGGTGAGAAATGGCATTCTGTATGAAATGGATTGTCCCAAACGTAGTGCCATCATCCTTGCTGTTTGTTTACACAAATGACCAATCAGAATTTCCCTTCTGTGTGAAAACTTAGTTATGCAACTGATCGTTGCATCATCACAAGACCTAAGTTTCATGTGACATGTAGCCAAAGCAGTGCAAATACTGAGGTTTGAATAGTGTCTAGGTCTTGTGGCAATCACAATTTTCCTGCATGACAGCATTTGTTTCAGTATAAGCCGAAGTGACCCCAAAGTATAAGTTTAGCAGTTTCTGAGGTGGAATGCAGTAGCAAAAGTCCTTAATGCCAATGGAAAGAGTCCCTTTGACTCCTGTTTGCTCTAGATAAGGACCTAATCATGCAATATCACACAAGAGTTCAGGCCATGTTGTGAAGAAAGTTGTCTCCAGCAGAAACTGTTACATCCATCATGAGCTCTGTCTTTGGTAGGGGGCAGCAAGTGCATGGTTCAAGCTCATGCATATGTGCCCAAACACCCAAGCTGAAATGTCTGGTCTTCTGACGAGAATCAACAACATTGCAGTAATGCTAAAGGAGGCCTTACAAGTTTGATTAACAAGCAGAAGGGAAACCAAATATCAGATCTCAGCTAGTGGAAATTTCAGCTGGGGATAACCTTCATCTTCAGATGTTCTGAACTGTTGCATAATATTATATGCTTAGGGCATTATCCAAAGCAAACTGAAGTCAAAGTTCCAAAGGGGCAGCTGTTTTAGTCTAGTAAAGCAAAAAAATCAAGAAGTCCTGTGGCACTTAAAGACTAACACATAAATAAATAATAGTAATTGATTGATTGATTAATTAATGTGATAAATAAATCTGTTAGTCTTTGAGTGCCACAGGACTCCTTGCTTTTTTTTGAAGTCAAAGGGACTCTTTCCCTTGAGACTGAGGGTTTTGGATGCAGCTATGAACAATTTATAGCAGTCGGGAGTCTGGCCTAAGTCTCTGCTATAGGTGAGCAGAATGAATGTGAAGGGCTGCTGAAAACAGCACTGTCAGCCTAGCAAATGGCAAGTCCAAAGGCATTAAACCATTAAATGAGATGTTCCCTTGAGTTCTGGGAGAATAGCATTAATTTTGAGCTCAGTTCTTTTGGAACAGAAACCTAATGAACTTTTGATGAACTGGGATAGAGGCAGACAGTTGCTTCTATTGAATCAGTGTCATAGAAGGCTGGCTTTATTAACAAATGTTTTATAGACAGAGACTGGCTGAATCAGAGATTTCAGACTTCCAGCTTTTTTTAATTGCATTTTCAAGAGTTCACAGGAGAAACCTGTGATGGGTCAGAAATGGCTATGCTTGGAGAATTTTCAGGCATTTTCCCTGCAACGTAACAGTTTTATACACAATCATGACCAATCAAAAATAATGGGAAATAATAAGTATGTTTATTTTGGGGTGAGGGGTGTCAGTTGAAGCAACTCGCCTGGTTTTCGTGCTGGGGCAAGCCATCATGAGCCTTAAACAAATGATGAGGTGTTTTTAGAGGGGGCTGCTTTAGTAGATAATACTACAGTAGATGATTCCTAGGAGTTATATTTAATCTGGAGTCTAGTCGGGTTTTGTGCATCCCTTGGGGTAAATGAGGTTGCTTCCTTTAGTCTGGAGATGAGGGTGGTTAAAAAGCTGAGCTTTGCTTACTTAGTCAGGACAGCTGGCCTAATCAATTTTAAGTAGGCCTGTTAAGCCTGCATGTTTAGACAGCTGTCCCCATGAGGATTTAGCCTGAATGCAGACTTCAAGATTTGGCCACTAATGCCTAAGATCTAAGTGGAATGATCCCTATTTAATCAGAATGCCAAAAAACTTCTGGGCGTACAGCAAAAGTATGAGCCTAAACACCTTTGAGAATCTGGATCTGTTTATATTTCATTAAACTTACCAAATGAATGAATGAAAAGGGCAGGAAATATAGGAAGCTGAGACAAGAGACCTCCTAAGACAAAGATATTAGAGACTGATTGGAGGCAGAGCTTCACTTTGCCTCTGCCAGCCCCATTCTTCTTATCAGTAGATGTCAGCACATTTAAGAGCACATAAGAGAAATATTACAGCAGACTTATCACCTAAGATCAAAACATTGGTTTATCTAATCTGACATTACAGAGACAAAAAAAAAAAAAAAAAAAAAAAAAAACAACAACAACCTCAACACCCTCCACGATGCATCTTATTTCTATGTTCTCCTTTACATGAGAAGAAGTTGGGAGGAATGCCTTTCCTGACCCCCTGCAGTCAAGTACATCAGACCCTGAAGCATGGAATTTGGTTACCCTTGTTCACATAATTGCAGACAATGGATCTGGAGATAAAAACTCAGATGGGAAATCTCAACAAATATTTAGCAGCACACCATAATGACAGTTTGGTCTTAGGTTGTTTCTTATATGTTTCAGGCACCTTACATAAAATATAGTAGATATAAATAGTTCTGCTCTTAGCAATTCTCATGTAAATCCAGAGTGACTTAATTGCAGCACCATTCCAATGAATTTAATGGAGACTAGAATGGGGCCATGAGTGTCTAACTAGCCTTCTCAGCATGCAGAAGATTTATCTTTGTTTTGCTTTATCTTCACTTCCAGGTAGTCAGTTAAGTAGCCCACTGGACAGCAGATGATTGTTTATGGTCACCTTGCCTGTTGTGTTAATAGCACCATTAATCATTTGCTTCAGTCATGCTGCATTTTAACCAGCTGGGATGTTGAGTGATTTTTGTTTTTTCTTTGTGTACAGTGGTGGCAATTGCATATCCAAATTAGGTGTTCACTTGCCACAGGTTTTTTTCCTGCACGCATCAAACCTGATTTTTCACAGATGTATGAGAGCCATTGAGCATGTGAAAATGAGCACCTGATTTACAGATGTAATTACAGCCCCTGTACTCAAACTAAAAATCACTCAAACTACTATCAGCATAAAAAATGGCATGACATAAGCAAAAGATCAGTGATATTAACACAGAAGACAAGGTAATTGTGTCCCACACTATTTACTCTGTGTTCATTACTGCTATTTGATGGGCTGCTTAGGAAGGTTCCTGAATGTTAGGAAAAAGCAAATCATGTATTTGCATGTGCAAATCATGCAGAGCTGGATCCTTAAGTGCTATCTCTCAGTGTAGCATGACTGAAGTCACTGCAGTTGAGGATCAGATCCATAGGGCTGAGGTTTTTTTATATTACACCAGTGTAAACCCAATCACAACATCCTAGGCTGTGTTCACACACAGGGGGTTATTTTGATACAGTTGTTTCAAAACAACTTGTATCGAAATAATACCTTATTTCGAAATAACTTAATTCGAATTAACAGTTTGTTAATTCGAATTAAGGAAAAAAGCTCAAAGCGAAATAGCAGGTTCAGGCAACAGTTATTTTGAAACAAGTCACTGTTGTTTCGAAACAACGTGTTCGCACGGCGTTGTTTTGTCCCCGCATGAGGTTTAACTTGTTTAGAAACGACGCCATTGTTTCGAAACAACCATGCATCGTGTGAACAGCCTAAATCTTATCTTGAAACAACCTCTGTTGTTTCGAAATAAGAGGGCTGTGTGAACACAGCCCTAGCGTCCAAAGTCCTATCAGTGAAATGACTGGATTTACCCTGGAGTAAATGAATAAGAGCAGGTACATTGCTATCCTGTTGCACATGAAAACAGCCAGTGTGTGCATGAAATCTCAGTAACTTGCACAGGTAGCTGAGGTGAACAAGTGTTCATTTATGTTTGCATGCCTGGATTTCAAAACTGGGACTCCAAAATCAGATCAACATGCTGCACTTTCTAAAATCAACATGAAGGAAGATTAGATGCAATTTAAAAAGGGCAAACTCTGATGTCCCTTTAAAGTAAATAAAGAATTAAATGCTTCCTCAGTCCTGAGCCTAGAGAGCCATATCTTGAGGGTCCCTTCTGTCTTATGTAACTCCCAGACTCCAAAAGACCCAGTTCTGGAGACCAAAGAGGTAAGATGGCATGTAGAGGCCAAGATGCTTGCTAAGAAGCTGCACTTAAAATACAAGATGTGATTTCTCTTTAAAAGAAAAAAAAATCCTTAAACAGCTCTCTCTGAAACTGATCCTCTAACCCACTATCTTATGACTTCAACCAGAAGTTAAAGGGAAAAATAGAGGCACCAGTGAGTCTAGGCTTAAACAGAATGAGGTTTCCTAAGTTGAGCTTTCCCATAGAAGACTGTAAAACATCATTCTATAGGGTTGACTTAGTTGTTGCTGTAGAGGGAAGAACAACTTTATAGGATATCAAGGAAGAGGGACCAAGCTAAAGCTCTTGCTTTCCCAGGCAGCAGGTCTGAGAGCTTGGCAGAAGAGGTGGAATGCTATCAGCTCCTGAGAAACCTGGGGCAGGAGCACCCAGAACCAAACCGGCTGCCTAACCAGAAGCCACTTCAGAGACGTGTTAACAAAAGGAATGAGTTCCACAAGAATAGCTGTGTTAGTCTAGTTCAGCAAAACAAACAAGGAGTCTCATGGCATTTTTAAAGGCTAACACATTTATTTATTGAATGAGCTTTTGTGGGGTGGCTCTTTGTTTGCTATGACTGGGGACGGGGGAGGTTGTTTGTATATGTTCTTAAATTAGAGAGGGACCAAAACAAAGCTTGCACCTGAATTGAACTGGTTACGAATTTGCCAGCATTTCAGTGAAAGGTAGGGATTTGTGGATTCCACCAAATTTTTTCATGTAAATGTACCAGTTTCATCTAAACTTCAGCTGGGAAAAGTTTCTCAAGTTCGGAGATGAGAGAGATCCCAGTATTGATAGATCCCTGAATAGAAGCTGCACAATATTCTGAGACCCAGCGTAGTGCCCAAATCACTTGGCTATGAGCTATGCTAAAATACTTGTTAGGAGAGGCTGAGGGAGTGGGACTCAGTTTGCAGAAGACAAGAGTGAGAGGGGATTTGATAATGACCTTCAGGGACCTGAAGTAGGTTCCAGGGAGAGCAGTTCTCAGTAGTGGTAGCTGACAGAAGGAGCAAAGGTCCCAGGTTGCAGTGCGGGAGGTCTAGTTTAGATGTTAAAAAGAGCTTTCTCACTATGAGGGTGGTGAAGCACTGGAATGGTTCCCTAGAGGAGTGGTGGAATCTCCAGCCCTATAGGCTTTTAAGGCCCAGCTTGATGAAACCCTGACTTGGATGATTTAGCTGGAGTTGGCCCTGCTTTGAGCACAGGGCTGGACTACACAGTCTTCTGAGATCTCTTCTAATCCTAATCTTCTATGATATGCTAGAGTCTTTCTCATTTTTCTTTTTTTTAGGAAAAATGTCAAAAGGGCTGTTTTGTCCATTGTGGAATGGACTATTTCCTGCTCAGCTGTGCTCCTGAAGCTTTGGGTAGACTTGGCATGTAGATTAAATTTCCTGGATTTTTAGTTCCACAGGGTCCTGGAGAGCATTTTGCAGCATTAGAACCTGCTCTTCCTGCACATATGGAAAGAATAATGGGGTCCTTAAAATTGCAAGCTTAAAGTTGTAGATTATGACAAAATTCAAAGAATTCTGAAGTCACTAAAATCTTGAGATCTGCTGTTTTCTTCCATGCCCCAATTTGTACCTGTTTTAAAACAAAGGGTTTTTTTTTTTCCTCTGAGGAGTTAATTTTATCATCTCTGTGCAGATTATCAAAGCAGCAGCTTCTCTGCCTGTCTGTGCTCCTTGATCAAGTCTGGCAGGAACCATATTTAGTGATGTTACAAAGGTGCAGACTTTATTGTGGTAAAGAAACCTTAGCAGATGCTCACTGAGCATGCTCCTGTAACAAATCTAGGTTGTGTGCACTTACTCATCCCATTCATCAAAAGGAACTGATTTAGGATATTCATCATGAAAACAGCAGGCTTCTACATTCTGAATTGAGTGAGAACTAGGTGGTGGTTATAATTGCTGTGTTTAGACACTAGAGGGACACGTGAATTAGGCCATGCACTAAGGCAAATAATAAGTTTGTTTGTTTGCTTGCAATTCTGAATTTTAAAAAAAAATTCCAGTCAAACTGAAAATGAATTTTTTCAAAAATTTTGGTGAATCATAAAGTTTAAAAAAAAAAACTGTTTCAGGCCTAAAAATATTTTCTTTAGAATTTTAGTTTTTTAAAGAATACAAATGAAGGAAATTTCTAACTGAGAAATTATTTCAAATTGAAGCATATTTAATATGTTAAACACAATTTGAAAATTTTTAAAGCTTTTGTTTTTCAATGTATCTGAACTAGCTTTTCCCTTTCCCTCCTCCCTGATACATTTCTGAGGAATAAATTTCTGCTCAAAAGTGATTTTTACAAATGAATTTTTTGTAATGGTTTGCTTTGCATAGTTATACAAGGGAATCATCTTTCATGACAACTAGTTCCAGACCTGGTTTCACATTTCACTTTTTTTCCTATAGCCCTGGTTTTTTTGTTAATATAGATAAGGGTGGAATTTTATACTTTTGGTAACAGAAAAAGTGCAGTCTCCCACCCCCATTTATTCAGAAACAGCAGAAGAAAATTTGCTCAGACTTTCCAAAACAACAAATTCACCTCCAGGCACAGACCAAAAATGAAAAATTTCAGCCTTAAGGATGAGTGGTTCAGAAAACCATGGTACAGGGTTAGGCTGTCCCTCTCTGTCGGAGGGAATCAATGCCCCCTTGCTGGGAGTGGGCACTGACACTCACTGAGGGAGATTAGCATTAAAGGGCTCTAGCACCTGGGAGGGAGTGGGGGGGCAGGCAAGTAGTCAATGGCATGGGACATATTGAATACCACCAGTCTATTGGCTCATAAGTTAGGAGATGAGCACCAACAAAGTCTAGGCCTTAGAAGCAGTGGGTGGGTACCCGCAAAGTCTAAGGCTCACACAGAATGGGTGAGCAAGCTGTGATACCAAGGGGGGCAGACCTGGCCCCACTCCAATGTGCCCCAGAGTAAGGGTCTCGTGATGACAGAGTATTCCACCAATGCGTCAGACAGCACATACAAACACAACTGGACAATTGTCTGGTTCCCCTGGGCTCATTCCTATGCCTATATACCTCCTTGGGGTAAACCAGAAGTGGTAACCCTAACAGTCCCTCAGTGTTGCAGATAACTCGTCCAGATCCCAGGCCTCACGCAACTCATAGTCCCAGGTGGCAGGCAGCAATCAGTCTTGGGTGCCAGCATCAAGGGAAAAACACCCTTCTTTTTATTGGTGCTGCAGGCCAACTGCTGCACCTCCCCTTTTAAACTTTCTATCCCAGCCCTCTGTTTCCCGCAAGGTGGATGTGGATGTCCTGGCTCTGTCCACCAGGGAATAGGCCATCCCTCCCTGTCCATGTCTGAGGGAGGCCATGCCCATCACTACAGCCGTAAACCTATGAAAATGGATTTATGAGGGTGGCAATCCTTTCCATTTAACTGGTAGGTGCTATCATGGAATATTATTGCTTACAAAGGCACAAGTCTGAGCTAAACCCTGGACAGTATGAGCCAGTTATGTTTTCCTCCGTCCCACCTTGGGGATAATCAGTCTTATGTGAGGGAGATACCTTTCAAAGTTGGATGTGTGTCTATCAGGGGACACGTAAACCTAGGCCATTTAAGGAGCGTGGACAGGAACAGAGATGTGAAATGCACATACATTTATGTTACATAGAAACACCTGCACATATTTACATCCATAAGCCTGTCCAGATATAGATCTACACTCATAAACTTTCCCCACTTTACTCATCCAAGGTCATCTCCATACATTGGTTTTCAAAAATGTTAACTCCTGAGGCTGACATGCTGAGAAATGAGCACATCATGTCTGCTCTATTTCTGGCCAAATCATTTCCTCCGTGTCCTTCCCCCCCTCCCCCCCCCTCAGCACTGCATTCTGGAGATCACATAAATGTATTTCTAGGAAGCAATGTGGAATGACTGCCTTAGAGAAACATGCTAGATAATATGGGACAGGCATGAGTAATGGAGTCTTTCGTGGGCTTATAGAAGAAACCTTTTCACAAAAATATTATCTGTGGGAGCCTGAGCTGAAAGGGAAATGATTCATATTAAATATGAATGTGCCAGAGAACTGGGGGAGGGAGGCTGAACAAGGGGAAGACATGCAAATTTGAGCCCAGCAGTCCCTATCCGTAGGAGAGGTAATGATGATAAAGCATGAATCGTTCAACAGCCATATAAAATCATCAGACATACTAAAGAGTGAGTGATATACTTGGAAAAAACACAAAACAGAATACATATAGCTTGAAAGGAAATCAGCTTGCAGGCAAGCAAGATATGTGAGCGCATTGAGATCCAGGACTAGCAGACCTAAAATCTGGGATCTTCACCTAACTCTTCTACTGACTTTCTGTGCAAGGTGGAACAAGAATTAACCACTCTGTGCCTCAGCTTTCCCCATATATAAAATGACACTAATAATATTTTCCTACAAAGAGCGCTGGGAAGCTTAATGCATTAATGTCTACAACTAGCTGCCACTAAGCAAGAGAGCTGCTCTATCAGCCACAAGTGGGAAAAGAACGTTTAGGGGAGAAGACAGCCAAGCCCCAAAGGCATCGGGAGAGGGGTAGTATGGAAGTACATGCAAAGGAGTGGCAGATGAAGTGAGGTGGACTTTCTGACTGACTTTTAAAGATGGCAAAACACTTCTCACATTAAGCATAACTAATAGATCATAAGGGTTGATGGGACTGGTGCCCCTAAATCACAAAGACTATGTCTTAGTCAGGACTAATTTGAACCATGTCTACACTAGCCTTTGGCTAGTTCGAACTAAAAAATTTTTTAGTTCGAACTAGCCAAAGCTTAGTTTGAACTAGTTAGGTCAAACAGTAAGTGCAAACTAACCGCTTAGTTCAAACTTGCCGCTTTGGCTAGTTCAAACTAGCATAAATAAGTTCGAACTACTGGTTAGTGTGAACTAACTGCACTTTTTTAGTTCAAACTAGCCTTGCCTTTTTAGCTCGAACTTAAAAAAATGGACAACTAGTTCAAACTAAAAAGTTAGTTTGAACTAAAAAACTGTGTTTAGTTCAAATTAACTTTGAACTGCTTAGTTCGGACTAAGTCAGTGTGGGCCAAGCTTTTAGGTGTAGATGTAGCCTGAGACACTTCAGAAATCCTACTCTAAATCTTTCCCTTATGTTATTTTTCCTATAAACAAATGTTGCAGTTGCCACAAAGATATTCTATCATACACAGGACATGTAAGGCTTGGTTTACACTTAAAAGTGTTACTGGCCCATCTGTGTTGCGGGGTGGGGGGGATTTTCCTGCTATTACTAAGTAGGTAAAAACCCCAGTATAAATACAGTTATACCAGTAAAACAAATTTACACCAGTATATAATAGTATAAACGCTTCTATGCCGGTGTAACTGCATCACCACTTGCTGGTTTAATGCAACTGGTGAAGCTGAACTAGCAAAACTTCCAAGTGTAGACAAAATGTGGTCCATGCTATGAAAAAGTCACCTTACCTATTAGCTTCCATGTCATTAGGTTTCCTAAAAATGAAAAGTGTAGGCCAATACTGCTCCCTGTTCTCGCCACTAGCCTCATTTTCAAAGTTTGTAAGGTCCATAAAAGGGCTGCAAAGAGCCAGGAAAGAATGCCTCTGGAGCAGAAACATTGGACCGCTGCTACTTTCTCGTTTGCAACTTCAAGCCCTAGTTTATGGGATCTGTTTGGGGCAACAGGGGCAGTAACCACAGACACTAAATGATTTTGCCAGTGGGTATCCTACTGGGCTGCTACTGAGGCCCTGATCCATTCTGTCCTCAAAGCCCTCCCCCACACTTCTCCATCCCGACTCCACTCCACAGACCCCATTCCCACTCCCCCTGAGGCTCCACTGTGCCCCCTCCCCAGACACTTCCTCCCCTGAGAACCTCCCACCAGCTGCTTGCTCCTTGCTGTCCCTATCTGCCTCAAGAGTGAGGGGTTTGTGTCTGGAGTGGGACTCTGTCAGGTTTGGGGGGAAGGCTATTTCCAGCATGTTTACATACTTCTTTTATATTCTAGTTACTGAATGTATGTCTGTCATTGGTATCTTACTAATTTAATCATTATTAAAATACTAATGAACTACATAATTACATTATCATGAATTATAGCCCATTAGGATCATTGCACTCAGCTGCAAGCTGTCTTCAGTTATGTCCTAGTTTAAATACATTACATCTCACTGTAGCTTTCTGGATGAACCCGTCAGGAATCTTATTTACACATAGTGCCCCAGTATGGTCTTGATGCAGATTAAGGACAGCTACATTATTCAGTTGCATCTGTCCCATTAATGACTGGAGATAATTTTGAATTCTTTTGAGGCTAGAGAACGATCATTCTTCAGTGTGCAATGGTACAGGCATAGAGAGAAGTTTTTTTATAAATGTGCATTACTCTGAAAGCATAGTTTGCGAATATTCATTCCCTTCAGGTTTTAAAAATGACACAACACCCTCCACAACACAGACAGTTATAGTTTTCTGTAGAACTATGTCTAAGAACATGTCATGCTGTAGTTTCAAACTCTTCTAATCCAATTCCTCTACACAAAGGCTGTGTCCACACATACATCATTATTTCAAAATAACCCATTTCGAAATGAGTTATTTTGAAATAAAGTCCTTATTTCAAAATAAGTTAATTCAAATTAACAGTTTGTTAATTCAAATTAAGGGAAAGCCTGCTTTCGAAGTAGCTGTTGTTTCAAAATGGTTATTTCGAAACAAGGCCGTTCGGACATGTTGTTTCGAAACAGTTGTTTCAAAACAATGGTGTTGTTTCAAAACAACGTGTCCGAACGCTGTTGTTTCGAAACAACCATTTCAAAACAACGGCTATTTCAATTAGATGCGAGGTTTAACAGTTTCAAAATAATGGCCGTTATTTCGAAACAACAGGTCCCGTTGTTTCAAAATACTGGTGCGTCGTGTGGACGTGCTGCTTCTTATTTTGAAACAACCTCTGTTGTTTCAAAATAAGAAGCCTGTGTGGACATACCCAAAGTCTGTTACTTGTTCGATTTTAACCATCTTGTTGCCAGTCACAAATTGTTCCATTTGTGTCAATTGCTTGTGAACATCCGACTCAGATCTTAAGTCAAGAGTCTTCATGAGATGATTGAAAACTTCATAGTGCAATTTTCAATGCACGGCCATAGATGTAGCAAAAACATGGGCACTTCTTCCTTCAGCAGTTCAACTCAGTGCTTTCCTTACACAAGGCAGGCAGGGCTTCTCAAGAGCCACCTCTTCAGCCTTTGCAGAAGTCCCTTTCCACAGGTCCTCAAAACCACTGTTTCTAAATAGCTGAACTGTCTTGTTTAGAGAAAAAAAAATCATTCTTTGAGCTTTCCAAAAATGTAGGATGGTCTTTTGTAGATTCATGTCAACTGATTTGATTCACTCAAGAATGAGTGGAACCAGCTGCAGCTTATTCAGTATCTCAAACTTACAAAGTTCAGTAATGCATGTGTTTTGCTCTAGTATAAGAGGAATTAGTGCTGTCAATTTCCTCCAAAAATGTCATCACTGCACCCATAGTTCAAAGCCACTGATCTTGGGGGTGCAGCGTGTGTACACTACCTTGTGGGGCAGAAAGGGCAAAGATATTGTGCAGCAGGAGCTTCCACTTGCTATAGAGTCTTAAAGTTGATCAGTTCTTTTTGGAAATCATCTGATAAAACCAATCAGCTCACACATTAGAACTAATACGTTCTGAACAGGCTGTATTTGTTGCATCACAACTAAGTTTGATGAATGTGCCATACAGTGTACATACACAGTTCTTGGTTCCTCACGCCTGACTCTCGCTTGTACATCAGACAGTGCCTCGTTGACATTCGTGGTCTCATCACAAAACTGAGCTCAACATTTTTCAAGGTCAAAATTGAACTGGAGAAGTACATCCTTCACAACAGCAAAAAGTGTACTGGCATTGGTCAGAGGTGTCTTATGAAATCCCAAAAAAACCTCATCAACAGATAAATCATCTTTTAACAATCCTGAAACATATGGATATCTGCTCTTTAATAGAACTGTCTGCTTTTTCATTAACTGTAAGTGTGTAATAAACATTTCTTATAGAAACGTGTATAGTTTTCAATGCATTTAGGGACAAATAGCAAGAAATTTTCCTATAAGCTTGAGATGCATCAGTTGGAAGTGACAGAAGAGAAAGATGTGGGAGTATAGGTTGATCATAGGATGATGATGAGCTGCCAATGTGATGTGGCCATGAAAATTATGTTAAGTTCTTTTGGCTCCACAAGCAGCCTGGAATCTGAGGGTATGGTTGCAGAGCCATCAGAGGTGTGACTGCTGTGCGTGTTGACATACCTACTCTAGCTTTGATCTTGCTATCGCCAATAAAACTGGGTGTGAAACCTTAGCAGTGAGGGCTGTATAACCCTACCAGGACCCTGGGTATGTACTCAGACATTTAGCCCATGCTGCCACCCCTGTTGCTCTGGCTTCACGACTCTTCTTATTTGAGCTAGCTAGACCAAAGCTAGCTCAGGTATGTCTATACATGCTACAGTCAAGCCTTTGATTTCAATGGAGACGTACTCTGGGAAGCACAAATGTCTCCCTTTGTCCCACTTCCCTTGCCTGAATTTTCTGTTCGGGATCTTTCTGTACACAAATGACAAAAGGTCCGATATACTTACTACCTTTTTATTCCTGTCAGGCCTTGCTAGAGTCTTTTGGGCTATGTCTACCCTGGGGGGCTCAGTTAAGTCCACTTAACAAGGTTGACTTTAAGTTGACTTACAATCGACCTTGTTAAGTCAACTTAGGGGTATGTCTACACTAGCAGATGCATCCTGGGCTCAGGATCTGTCCTGCCCTGTGGCGGGATCCAGTCCAGGGCCGCAATCTGGCCCCAAGAGCCTGAGCTGGCTGCTGCTGCCACTGGCCCTGAGCCCCTTGCCGCCAGTGACAAGGGATTGGGAGACAGCTCCTGCTGCCTGTGGTAAGAGGCTGGGAGCCTGATCTAGTACCCAGTCCCTTGCCACGGCTGGGAGCAGGGGCATCGCTGGAGTTGGGCACCCCGGGGTACATGCCCTGGGTCCCAACGCCAGTGCCCCGGATCTCCGGCCCAATCGGGCCGAGGATCTGGGGCCCAATCCCCGGCTGGCCGCAGCTGCCCCATCCCTGGCCAGGGATCCGGGGCCTGGCTGGCTGTCTGGCAGGCCCCACCCCTGACCAGTGATAGGGCCAGCGGGAGGCCATGCCGCCGCGGGCAGCTAGGCCACGGTGGGGCCAGGCCAGAAGCAGCCACTGGAGGCCAGGACCGTGCCCTTGGCTGTGGGCAGCCAGGCCCCTGATCTCTGGCCTGGGATGGGGCTGCCGCAGCCGCCAGTGGCCAGGCCCCAGATCCCCAGCCAGCTGCCCGTGGCGGCCCTGTCCCCGGCGGGGGATTGGGGGCCTGGCCGCCCACAACCGGGGGCACAGTCTCGGCCTCCAGTGGCCGCTTCTGGCTGGGCCGCACCTCGGCAGTGCGGCCCACCCGCCCCGGCCCTATCCCCGGCCACGGGGCGGGGCCTTCTGGCTGGGGGCAGGACCTGCCCACTGGGGGCCAGGGCTGGGCCTGTGCCCCAGGTCCCTCCTCACACCAGCACCGCCTCTGGCTGGGAGTCTGATCCAGCTCCAAACCCCTTGCCACAAGTAGTGGAGGCTGGGAGCCTGATGTGGCTCCTGCCACCTGCGGCAAGCAGTGGGGGCTGGGAGCTAGTTCCTGCCACCTGCAGCAAGGGGCTGGGAGCCAGATCAGGCTGCCAGCCCCTTGCCACTGTCAGCAGGAGCCAACAGCCAACCCCCACCTCCTGCAGCAAGCGGCTTGGGGCCGGACCAGGCCTCAAGCCATTTGCTGCTGCCGGCAGGCAGCTCAGAGCCAATCTGGCCCTGAGCTGCAAACACTGCCATTGGGGAGACAGCCCAGTGACCTAGCCTGGTCAATTTCACAGGCTACTCCTGATCAGTTTGAAACTGATCTGGAGCAACCTGTGAAATTGACCAGGTTGGGTCACTGGACCCTCTCCCTGGCTCTGAGCCACCTGAAGGTGGCGGCAAGTGGCTTGGGGCTGGATCGGGCTCCTAGTTGCTTGCCGGCAGCAGTTGGGGCCAGATTGGGCCCCCTAGCCAGATCGGGACCCATGGCTGGGCAGGGGGTGGGGCCTGGGCCCAGGCATGACCCCTGACCTTTCCTGCCATCGAAAGTTGACTTATTGCTTATGTCAACTTTCAGGGCAGAAGTTATTAAGTCGACCAAAGCAAGCACTTAAATTTGACTTAATAAATTCTAAATGGGGACAAGGAGTACCTTAGGTGGACTTAAAGCAGGTTAAGTCGACCTTTAAGGCTCCAGTGTAGACATACCCTTTGATCTTGATGATGGTCAGATATCACCATGATAGAGATGGAAAACATGGGACTGAACAGAATAGATTTGGGCTGAAAAGCCTACTGTTCTCCCTCCATTTACCTTTGATTGTGCTCCTATGGCACAGTGCTGTGTTCGTGCTGTACCTGCATGTGACGTTCCCCTGAGGAATAAGCATTGCATGCTCAAACAGGGACTTTTTGTTGCACACTATATTTAGGCTACAGATCTGCATCATCAGTTTGTGGGTCTTAGTGAGCATAAAGTTCACTTGTTGCACTAAACATTTACCTACCTTATGTTTCTGACAGCCCTTGAATTTCCCTGTGTAATGTGCTTGAGGATGCTGTGCTGGAACAGAAAACAAACAGCTCTCAAAAGTCAATTTGACATTTTTAAAAAGGAAATTATGAACAAAAATGGATTAACTTAGAGATGGAATCAGATCAGGGCCCATTCCAAGTTGCACTTAAATCAATGGGATTTCAGCTGGAGTTGGAGAGCATCCCAAATCCAATCACCACACATGTTTTGGGTGCTGGAAATCAGACACTGAATCTGAACTGCACATATGACCCCTATCATTATAACAGGCTGAACTCTCTCCCCGACTTCCAAGATGCAAATATGCCTGCACTATGAGATGTTTAAAATCCAGATGTGCATGTCCTGGCTAGAATACAATTTAAATTCCTGTTGAACCTAAGTTTTCAGAGATGCTGAGCATACAGACACCTTAGTAATGCAACTATAATTGTTAGGCACTCTGGCCTTCTGAAAAAACAAGGTCATTTTGTGGCTTAATCTCTTAGACACCTTTTAAAAAAACACATATTTTATCCTAAACTCCTGTACAGGGTCTCTTTCTTAAAAAAAAAATAATAATAATAATAAAATAAAAAAATTTAAAAAAAATTATAAGAAAGGATCCAGGTGACAAAATGGAAAAACTAGTCACCAGTGATTCACAGATAGATCCTAAAAATATGCAGCTATTGTTTATTTCTGACCCAGCTGGGATGAGTTGTTTTGGAGCGGAAGCAGGAAGATAAACAAACATTTCCAACATGCCATAGTGAAGGCCTCATTCCAAATTTGTCAACCCCTGAATACAGCTATTAGAGCTTCCTTTGCTGTTTGCATGTTCATAGCCAGATTTCAAAGTGAGCAAGAGGTTCCAGGAACTGAGTTACAGTACAGTTAAATGCAAGTCAGTGCTGGATTTCTGAACACAGATGCGGACACACACACATGTATTGTGATTAAGGAAGCACAATATATGGCACAACGGGTTGCTATAGGCTGTCGTGCTTTTCACCTCTAGGTTACTGGATGGTCACGTGTGGGAACGTAGCACATCCTAGCATTGTTGACCTTTAGCCAACTAATTTATACCTGGGCTGCGGCAGTAGAAGCAGGAAATTATAGATAGAAAGTCTCATTTAAATAAATAAATTTGTTAGTCTTTAAAAGTGCCACAGCCAGGGGTGACGCTGGCGCCTGGCACACGGGGCCCATGCCCCTAATGCCGGTGCCAGTGCCCTGGGTCCTGGTGGGGCCCTGCCTCTCCCGGTCTCTGGCCGGATCGAGCTGGAGATCTGGGGCCCAGCTGCCCATGGCCACGGCTGCTGCTCCCAGCCCTGTCCCTGGCAGGGGGCATGGCCTGCGGGCAGGGGGCAGGGCCTGGGCCCATGCCCCAGGTCATTCCCCCGGGCAGCAACTCCCCTGGACACCGTACTCCTTGTTTGTTCCAGTGGAAGTCATTGTTTTGAATCTGGCCCTGTTGGTAATGGCTGGAAGTCAATACCATCTGTCAACTGCTGCTTAGTGGCTCATATGAAATAATTTTGATGCTTTCAGGGTGGTTCCTACTGGACAGATGGCTACAACACAAAAAATATCATTTAATTATGTATTATTCATGATAACCTCAGTGGAAAGGCCAAAGACTGAGCTGGGTTTGTCAACAGAAATGTCTTAAGTGGAGCTAGAGAGAGTCTGTGTTGGCATGTGACTTACACGTTCTTCCAGCCCTCCTAATATGTATGGTACTCCAATGCAGATGCCTGTTAGACTTGGGCCTGGTCTACACTAGAAAAGTAGATTCATCTAAGGCAGGGGTCTCAAACTCACGGCCTGTGGGCTGCATGTGTCCCCTAAAGTTATTTCCTGCTGCCCGCAATGACACTATCATTATCTATTATTTTCAGTATCATTGTATGGAAAGGTTTCAGTGGTATGGCCATGAGGCTAACATACTAGTCCTCATGTGGCCCTTGTGGTGATTTGAGTTTGAGACCCCTGATCTAAGGAGATGACTTAGAGGTGTGAAAAATCCACCCCCTGAACAACATAAGTAAAATGACCTAATTACCCACATAGACAATAGAAGAATTCTTCCATCAACTACCTATTGCCTCTTGAGGAGATGAATTAATTAAACCAACAGGAGACCCTTCCTATTGATGTAAAATGAGTCTGCACTGAAGTGCTACATCTGCACAGCCATGTTGCACCTGTGCCATTGTAGCCTTTTAGGCCCCTTTAGACTAGATTAACTGACTTACTCGCTTGAGATTCACACTCAACTCATCAACAAGTAATTTACACACAGACCCTTTACACTTTACCTCTGAATTTGGCTCACTGAGTCCTAGTGTGAGGCAAAAATACAGATTCAGCTCTATTATTTAGTACAAAAACAATTCAAAGGGTTAATAACCTGCATCCTTCAGGACACGAACCAACCAAGTGCTTGGATCAGGAGGATATTTCTCTTTTGGGCATGTTAGTCCATAAATGCCCATTTTAGAGTTTCTTGCACCCTCCTTTAAAACATTTGGTGCTGGCTAGCCGATGCTAGAGATGAGATTGGACAAGCTGGACCCCCAGTCTTATCTGGCACGTTGATGCCTATATCCAACACACAAGTTCTATTAAGTCTAAATGAGAATGTCTTAATTTAAAGCCTTGCATCTTGTCAGTTTCCAAAGGGATATCCGTGTTAGTCTAGTCCAGCAAAAAAACAAGGAGTCATGTGGCACTTTGAGACTAACAGATTTAGTTTTTGCATGAGCTTTCATGGGAGAAAATCCCACTTCTTCAGATGCTTCACCCATCTTCGAAGCATCTGAGGAAGTGGGATTTTCTCCCACGAAAGCTCATGCGAAAAATAAATCTGTTAGTCTCAAAGTGCCACACGACTCCTTGTTGTTAATTTAAAGCCTCACCTGGGTTTGATTTAACCATTGGCAAAAGACAGACTACAACAAATAGCTTGTGATAACATCATTTCTAGGGCCAAATCTGCAGCTAACATAACTTGTTTTCCATCCTTTGACTACAATGGAGCTATGTTCATTTATACCAGGTGAAGATCAGGCCTCTAATGGATCAGAAGAAAATCCAGGCATACAGAGAGCTTGCGAAAAGACCAGGCCATAGATATTTAACTTCACAGGTGCCATATGGGGCTCTGACTCCTTACTTAGCTTGTTTTCTATAGTGACGAAGCAGAAGAAAAGCAGGACGGAGCACATCTTTCTCAAGGCCACACAACTGTCATTTTGCTGTATTTACACTAATGAAGGCACTGAGAGGGATTAAGTCACTTGAACAGCCACTGTCTTCATGTTCTTTCATAGGGATCAGCTTGCCAACCACTAACATAAAGCCAAAAGGAGTGAGGCTGCTTATTTTCTGTGGTGCTAGGGAAGGGGCTATTAATATATATCCCACAACCTCTGCCTCGTCACAAAAATCTGCAGAAGAATTAAGATCTTCTGTTCCTCTGGGCAAGGACGAGCCATCTGTTATGTACTGAGTGACCTATAACCAGCATCACTTTCAGCAACCTTTGCATTTCTAGGCTGAGTGTAGCAGTTACACAAATGGCAAATTCTGCCTTGCTGGGTCAGATCACCCAGATCTGAACTGCTACCACAAACTCTCCCACTAACGTGTTGTGCTGCCTTTACGCTCCCTACTGAAGCGAGAAAGACAGCTGCTTTCAGGTCAGCTTAGCTGCCCACATGCAGAAATTTTTCACCATGTGTGAACTGAAATTCCACGTGTGAACATGAAAAAAAGTTGTTGGGGCTTTTTAAATTACATATTTCCGAGCTTTCAGAGGCAGTATCTCACCCTTCTGGCAGGTCAAAAAGACTGCTTCATCTGAGAGATGAGAAACCAGTTCCTATCTTCCTTTAGTGAAAACTTCCCAGTAATGTCAACAAATACACTCAAAAAGGGCCTGAACTATAACCTCAGCACCACACAGCCCTGAACTTCAGGGGATGTTCTGAATCTGAACCTAGATCTGGATCTGAATTTGTAGCTGGTGGTTTTTTTGCGCAACACCACAGCCTTGAATCTTGCAGCATTTTAGCTCTCAGGGCCCAGATAGTAAGCTGATATAAATTGTCCAGAGCTCAGTTGTCTTAAATGAACCTATGACTATTTCATTCCAGATGAAGACCTGCCTCCCTGTCTGGATCAACATTTTGTACATTAGGCATAATACTATCATAAAAAAGGACTGGTGGAAAGGGCCCATGGGAGCAGAGAAATCCTAATCCCCTTCCCCAGCCCAAAGCAGCCACAGAGAAGCCTGTTCAACCAACTCATAGCAGTTATCTTCATGTCTGGCTGTATGATATCAGGATGTGTCATAACGTCACACGAAAAAGAACAGCTGCTCCCAAAACAGCTTGTACTTTGGGACAGAATCAGTAGGCAGCTAGGCCGGAGAAGGGGGGAAGTAGAGGGAAAGAGCCTTCAAGTTCTCCTAACTCTGTGGACAAGAGAGGAAGCCAAAGCACTTTAGCAACCATACAACAACAATGTTGAATGCAGCCCCTTTAAGGTTTCAGGGAGGCTGGAGAAGGGAAATGTTGGTCAGAACTCTTGCTCTTAAAACTTGTGTCTTGGATGATTTAAATGTCTTTGTTGTGTAAGGGCTCAGCAGACAGACAACACACACCAAACTACCTGCAGCTCAGATGCTCTGTCACCAGCCACTGGGGTTGACCCTAATGGGGTTTGCAGATTTGGTGGTTTGAAAGAGCTGATTCCTTTCCTTTTCATTATGCTAAATTCTGATCTCCGGGAAATCAGTGACAAAACTCTCACTAATTTCAGCTGCACCAAGCTTCAGTAGAAGGTGCATCAAGCTGACACCCTCATTAAGTTCCTGTCCACAGTCTTACTGATAGCTCGTTTTATCGTTTTGTTCTCATTTAACCACGATCTGGATTAAGGCCACCTTTATTCAGCTGGAAGTGTCTGACTAATGAAGACCTGTGAATGCTCATCAGCTCCTATATTATGCAGCAAGTGGCTAAAAATAGTCAGAGTTACAGGTCTGAGCCCAACTTTGTTGGGAGAGATTCATACGCCAGCTTCAAAAAGTGATTCATCAGTTGGTGGCCATGGCAACAGTCATCACTAATAGAGGCTGAGGGATGTCAGCAGCATGGCAATGTTCAGTGAGTGAGCGAACGCATGATAACCCCATCAGTGTGCACAGCAACAGAACCGTCTGTCATTCTGATAAGCCACATATTTGATTTCCCTTCTCCTCCCCAAATCTGCAATCATAAATACCTTTCTTCTAAAGAGAAAGAGGCTTCTAACGTTGGAGTTTGAAAAAAAAGCTACATTTGCAACCAAGGGAGGGAAAAAACAAGCAGAAATCTAGGGCCATCTCTACACACAAGTTTTGATTTCAAAATAAGTCATTCTGAAATGACTTATTTCGAAATAAAACCTTTATTTTGAAACAACTTTTTTCGAACTAAAAAAAATTTAGTTTGAAATAAGGGAGACCCTGAAAGCAAAATAGCAGGTCCTATGTATGGACTTGCTATTTCGCTTTCAGGAGAGGGGCACCCTGGGAGGTGTGGCAACATGGCTCCATGCAGGCCATGTTGCCACCAACCAGGGCAGAGGGGGGGAGTGGGCTTACGAGGAGCC